>JAQISU010000266.1:902500-1032500 GCA_029339505.1 Unio delphinus | reverse complement strand
AGTAAAGTAATTGTTGTAAAAAAAAAAACTCTTGTTTTGCAATTATTCATATATCTTTTTTCAGCACTTCCAAAAATTGAAATAAATCGTACCTTATTTAAGATTGTATGGGGTGGAAAATTAGAGAGAACTAAACGTGATATACTAGTAACCTTTGGGAATGTGGAAGTATTAAATATTATTCACATTTATGCTTTCATTAGGTATATTAAGGTAAGAAGATTAAAACATTACTGCATAATGAGGATGGAGCTTATCAGAACCTACACAATAGAACTATATTAGAAATATGAATGATATTTGGAATTCAGGGAGGAGAAAATTAGAAAAAATTTGCAAGTTCATTAAAAACAGTTTTTGGAGAGATCTATATTTGGCAGTATCGAATTGGAAAGAGGATCCGACAAAACCAAATTAGTATTTATCCCCGAGTTTTTTAATATAAAAAAAGTTTAGTTCCACCTACAAAGTTCCATGAATACAAATCTCGGAAAGATGCCGGCAGACGACCAAAAACCGTTTCATGTCAATTATGAAATCTGGAACCGCATTTTCCGCGCACACCACAGGCTTGCACCCAACAAGTCATATTCAAGGACAGTTTACATGGCAAGCCAAATACGTTCTCAAAACGGTCCTACCGCACCTTAACACGTTCTCTTGGCGCGTGATGGGGAGAATCAAGACAAATAACCAAGAGCACGGTAAAATGATAATTGGCCATTTTGAAGTATCTGGAGTTTTTTTTGCAGTTTAATGGTCTTCAGAAACCCTATGAAGATAATTTGCTTAACTTCACAATCAAGTCGCATTTGCATATTACATTCAGTGGTCTTACATGAGCCGGCATCAAAATGTTAATACGAGTCTTCAGATTTCCCAGCATTTTTTTGTGTGCCTGATTCATCACTTTTCATCAGTAAATCTAGAGTTTAATGCACGCTTAGGCGTGGCTTCCGTTTTTACGAATGCTTTGCGGTGATCCTCTCTGACAAGATTATGTTGCATGAGGACGTGGGTCGTCCAATAAGCGTCATTGACGCGGTTGTTGAAATTTCATGGAATCAACCAACAGCAATTAAACATTAAAAATGTTACGTTTCAAAACAATAATGTCCTATCACGAAAGTTAAAGTTCCTTTGGCCCAAAGCAGCTTGCGAAAATAAGGAGCGCAATATGAAACGATTGCGATAGCACACTGAGCTTTCTCCAACAAACTGAACTGGATTTGTCTCCGTGTGGTTGACCCAAACACAACTTCTCACAGAATACTCCATGACAGAGGTCGTCTACTACCCGGTATGACTTGCAAATGACATCACCGTTGACCAATCCTGACTAACCACTATAGTAACGTCAGTTAAGCATGTCTGGTGCGTCTTTATGTACGTAGAACTTTGCACCAAAGACTCCCTCGCCCTGCACAAGTTAAACAGGGACTGTTAAATTAGGTTTTTGAAATGGACTTGCGCAGACATCTTTTATATTTTGACTGAAACAGGTGTTCACCACCACTTGAAGTTCTTTAATATTATTTAACCCCAGCGACAATAATTATTTTATTCGACTGTACCGTTGCAAATGCAACTGAACGTCACAAGATGTGAACAGTTTGTTGGGGGAACATGACACAGTAATGCATGAGAAAAAGAAATTAATACAGCAAATGACCTACCTCAGGTTACCTGCTTCAACTGCTGTCGCGGATGAGATTCATACACATACATTTCCCATCATTTACGGGTCAGGATCGTTCTTCTTTATCTAAAGCAGATCTAAAGGAGAGTGGGGTGCAATGATACAAATAATCAATATGAACCAGCGTAATAGATCAGTAGTATATCATGCCATTAAAGATGACCATGTTCCCGAATCTATTATACATGCAGTATCAATATTATTGATTACCAGAAATTCTGTTTGATGGACTCGACGTCTTTCAAATGAGGGGTGGGGTATTTAACAGTTTTGTCCTTTGTGTTTAATACGCAGTCTCAGAACGATCAACTTTCCTTCTAAGGTGCGCGGCCGCATAACTCATTAGAAAATGCCGCGCAGCAGTTTCAAAATTTCGCACACAAATTTTGGTAGCAAATACATATGCCGCGCAGCAATTTCACAATTCCGCGCACACAGGAAAAATATTAGAGGGAACTTTGAGTATGTTTAGTAAATAGTACTCGATGACTATCGAAGACAACTCAGTTATTATGCGTGAGCTCAAGATGGTGGAGATCGAATACGATCGGTATTACCCCGCACAGATACGGAACTAAGATGCTAGCAACCTAAACATTAAAATGAGGTGCAGGCAGTAACAAAAAAAATATGTATTTGCTAGATTATATTTTTAACAGTCTGCCAACATATATCCAAGTGCACTGGCCAGACTATGGCATCTAGTATAGTAATTCTCTTGTGTGCACACTGGGGAAGGTTCACAACAGGTTGGTGTGCACTTGTGTAAATGATAAATTCGTGTGAAGACCAGGGTAAAGGTAGTAAAGTTTTGGGATATAGAAAGCATTGACCTAAACCCGGCTAAAAAGTCCCATTATGAAACTAGCAACACACTTGTACTACTCTCTTTATATACGTATACGAGCTGGAATTATACTGAATCGACAACACAACAACAACAAATCCATCCATTCCTGACCAGCTGGAAAAGTTGTCAGTCACAATATGACTCTAGATTTTACTTTTAAGTAGAACAAAACAACAATTCTTCATAGAAACTAATGTCAATCGCGCGACGCAGCTAAAAGGTCGCTAGGTGGTGATATGTGCCCATAAATAGCATTACTGTTTATTGATGAATCTAAGGTTGTGTATTTATTTTGAAATACACAGTTCATCACGCAGTGATGAAAGTGAGCCAGAAAGAAGAGAAAAAAGCCAACCCATTTTATTATACTACTTGCAGTCCCCACTAAATAGAATTCTGTAGAAGAACCATAATATAACCATTAAATCAATGTATACGTGTTTAAATTTTTTAATGGATTTTTTAAAATACTAAACGACATGATATCCTAGATTTAAAAGATCTGTTTAATTTTGGAACACACTAAGGACTATACAAACGGATTATTTGTAAATTCTAAAGAATTCAGGTGCATAATAACTTTATTAGACATGTTAGGCAACGTGTACAGAAGAAAAAAATTTATTTTATAGATTAATTTACTTATTGCATCTGAAATGTGAGCACTGGGTTATAACAAGTTTCATGAAAGTCATTGCATACGCCCACAGGTGTTAATAATTGACACTTGACATTTTTCACCAACAGTTTGCAATAAACTCGATCCTTGTTAAAGTAAGAGGTCAACAACTAAACTTAATATGCAGAGACCATTATTTTCTTAGGAGACCTCACCATGACCGTGCATCTTACCCTGAATCTATACATTTCTTATTAACTTAACTCATTAACCCCAGGCGCCGTGTTTACACGTCAGGAAGTAATAGCCTACTTCCGAGCTCTGTAACATCAAGGTCATGTACGATACAACAAAGTGGGTGGTATTATAGAGATGTAGCTCAACAATGATATCAAATTATCTGAACGTTTTCGTTGTACTACAAAATACTGAGGGAAAATCCAAATTTTGTGGACCCGATTTTTGTCACCCTAAAATTCATCAGTGGTCGGAATCCGATTTTGTTTCCGGATTTTAGACTTTATGGTCTTAGATCTAATGCAGACCTTACTGACATGTGCACAGACAGGCGAACTTTTGCAAAAACTAGGATACGAGGGGCTTTTAGAATAAAGAGTGGATCTCCAATACGAAAATAATGGATCCGTTAAACTTTAACGTTTGCGCTTTTGCTCATGCGCGAGCGAAAGAGGCAATGAAAAAGAATGTGTCTAACGCAACTAAGCAGAAATCTGGAAGTCAATGCATTAGGATGTATTAAGAAATAGCCCCCAAAATGTGTTTCCTGCTTGCACTTCAGGCGAAAACGACGAAAAGCTCCAGGGGTTAATGAGTTAAATGCTAGCCATCCAACATGTTTGGCCATTTAACTTGCTCTACTAATTTAAATTATTCTGCAAGCCCTATTTTTCTTTGAGCCACAATAATCTTGACCAATGAATTTTATGTGTAAAAATCATTAGCACACTTTCATATCTTAAATGCAAGTCACCACAAGCTGGTCAGCGTACATGATCTAAAACTAATGATACTTTGCCAAAAAACAGTTTCCCTCTTTCAGTCATTGGTTTTGTCCTTGTGTGGAAGCTATTTATCTTCTTTGATAGTTGATATCAAACTTATAACCATAAATAAATCCATAAAGTTACAAAAACAACAATTACAATTCCTTATTTAGTTTTTCTTAAATACAGCATGATAAAAATAACTAATGGTTTCATATACTGCTGTCAATGCTTTGCTAGTAATTCATTAATTCAATTACATTAGTAATGAATTTTTTTAAAATTTTGGAATTCATCTTCAAACTGGTAAATACCATCAATACAACATTATCCAAAATACATCTCCACTCATTGAAGAATAACTAGTGTGTTCTATATAAAGCTTTCACATTTCCTCTCATTGAAGAATGACCTGTACTGCATATGAAGCTTTCATATTTCCTCTCATTGAAGAATAACTGTAGTGTATTCCATATACAGCTTTCATATTTTTCTCTCATTGAAGAATAACTGTAGTGTATTCCATATACAGCTTTCATATTATCTCATTGAAGAATAACTGTAGTGTATTCCATATACAGCTTTCATATTTTCTCTCACTGAAGAATAACTAGTATATTCCATATAAAGCTTTCATATTATTATCTCATTGAAAAATAACTGTAGTGTGTTATATATAAAACTTTCACATTTCCTCACTGAAAAATTACTGTAGTGTATTCCATATACAGCGTTCATATTTTTTTCTCATTGAAGAATAACTAGTCTATTCCATATAAAGCTTTCATATTTTCTCTCATTGAAAAATAACTGTATAGTCTATTCCATATAAAGCTTTCATATTTTCTCTCATTGAAAAATAACTATAGTCTATTCCATATAAAGCTTTCATATTTTCTCTCATTGAAAAATAACTGTATAGTATATTCCATATAAAGCTTTCATATTTTCTCTCATTGAAAAATAACTGTATAGTCTATTCCATATAAAGTTTTCATATTTTATCTCATTGAAGAATAACTGTTTAGTGTATTCCATATAAAGCTTTCATATTTTCTCTCATTGAAAAATAACTGTATAGTATATTCCATATAAAGCTTTCATATTTTCTCTCATTGAAAAATAACTGTATAGTATATTCCATATAAAGCTTTCATATTTTCTCTCATTGAAGAATAACTGTATAGTATATTCCATATAAAGCTTTCATATTTTCTCTCATTGAAAAATAACTGTATAGTCTATTCCATATAAAGTTTTCATATTTTCTCTCATTGAAAAATAACTGTATAGTATATTCCATATAAAGCTTTCATATTTTCTCTCATTGAAGAATAACTGTTTAGTGTATTCCATATAAAGCTTTCATATTTTCTCTCATTGAAAAATAACTGTATAGTATATTCCATATAAAGCTTTCATATTTTCTCTCATTGAAGAATAACTGTATAGTGTATTCCATATAAAGCTTTCATATTTTTTCTCATTGAAGAATAAATGTAGTGTATTCAATATAAAGTTTTCATATTTTATCTCATTGAAGAATAACTAGTGTATTCCATATAAAGCTTTCATGTTTTCTCTCATTGAAGAATAACTAGTGTATTCTATATAAAGCTTTCATATTTTCTCTCACTGAAGAATAACTAGTGTATTCCATATTAATCTTTCATGTTTTCTCTCATTGAAGAATAAGTAGTGTTTTCCATATATAACTTTCACATTTATCCTCATTTAAGAATAACTAGTGTATTCTATATACAGCTTTCATATTTTCTCATTGAAAAATAACTAGTGTATTCCATATAAAGCTTTCACATTTCCTCTCATTGAAAAATAACTAGTGTATTCTATATAAAGCTTTCACATTTCCTTTCATTGAAGAATAACTAGTACATTCCACATAAAGCATCGTGTTAGGAATTCAAAATTTACTATTTTTTTCAACTTGGGCCAATATTGGACACTCTACTGGCCAAAAAGAATTTCTAACATAGATATGATCATTTAATTTTTTTAACTGCCGACTCCCGAAATTAGCTAGACATTACATGATCTTTGAGTGAAAACCCAGTGTGGATATGGTCATCCTTTCTGATGGATTAGCAAGAATATTCTCAAGATAGTTGTCATGGAAGCCATATTGAAAGCAAGTTCAGCATCATTTCCATATAGGACCAATTTGATAGCATAAAAGTCTTGAAAGTGAATACATTATGTTTCTTATTATTTTCCATCAAACACCATTTTGATATCAGGACTGTTGGCAGACCAGTATATTTGTGGATCTGAAATTTACATGGAACTTGTCATTCTTTTGGACTTTAATACAACTTTTTCAGGATTATTTTTTTCACAATTCCTATTAATGTTGATTTGATCATCATGCAAATAGATCTGCTATACAAAGATTTTCAGGGGCCCCGAGTGGCCGAGTGGTCTAAAGCGCTGTCCATTACGGACCACTGCCATCTCACCTCTGTCTGCGTGGGTTCGAGTCTAAGATTTGGCTAATGTAGTTAAGTGAGAAAGCTTGCCAGTAGCTTCTCGTAGGTTGGTGGTTCTTTCCGGGGTTTTTCCGGTTTCTTCCTCCACCACTAATACTGGCCGCCATGTATAGCCTATATATTGTGCTGAAAAATGGCGTTAAACCATAAAAAAGAAAACAAAACAAAGATTTTCAAGGTGGCTGACATTTTGTTAGATTGGCACCAGAGAAATTTTATGAAACAAAAACCTTCATTTTATTTCAACTTGTATGTGACAAATTCAAGGCTATGGATTACTTACTATTCAGCTTATATTTTGAACCAGAAGGTGACAACTTGAGTAATTAAGCAAAACCTTATTGTTCTTGTTTCTGTCCCAGTGGCCTTTACATTTTGAGCCTAAAATTGTTACAAATGCAAGCCATCCACAATATTTAAAAAACTGAAGATAATGGAAACATCAAGCTATTATGTGCAAACTGGCAACAGGCATCACAACAAACACTATGCCTATGGTGGGCATATTAAAATAAAAGAAAAGCATTGGGGATGAAAGATGAAAGAATTGATGTTCTGAAAGGTTTGGGTTTGAGTGCCACCAAATCTGACAGGATCATGTACCACGGCATGTACATTGGAAAATGCTTTACTCTGCTTGCTTTAGCACGACACAACCAAGCATTACTGAGCTGTAAAAACACCAACCCATTCTCAGATTTATTATGTGGACAAAGTGAAAAGATTAAGTCAAAATAATAAAATATTAATGCCATCTTTATTTCAAAAACTTTACATACTGAAAAATGTTGGTTCTGTGTGCATTACAACTGTCCTGAGACTTGACATGAATTTCATGCTGATTATCATAATTATAAAAAAGTTAAGAAAACAACAGGATAGGTTACAGGAATACAAGGACAAATTTTTCTATACAGAAAAATTTCATTCCTGATCAAACAAAAGTAAAAAATTGTCAGCCTAGCACTTCAAAAGTGACATCGCAACACCAGATCATGAAACAACACATAATTAAGTCAGTGCTCAAAGTTATTCTATTTTAAAAGAACAAATACCCAACTGTTAGGCTCTTTTTCCAAAGTAACCAAATTAAGCATATTAAGTGACTACATACATTTCTAAAACCAGTGTTAACAATTAGTTTGGTTCAGTTATAGGTAATAATAGCTAATATACTATCACAGGTTTATTACATCTCAATGAAACCATGAATTATTTGGGTATGGTTTTTACATCAAATCCTAAAACTGGGTGAATCTAATAAAAAGTAAAACAAATATCTGAGGTAATTAAAAGAATTAAAAAAAATAAAAATTCAATTCATTAGGTAAAATAAATTTTAAAAAGATTATTTAACAATCACTTTCAAGCTATTATATTATCCCAAAACATTTAAGAAAAATTTATCCAGTAACAGAGGAACCAGATTTCTGAGTTTCTAAAATTCAGAGACTTGTAACAAACAAGTCAGTTTCACTAGACAAGACCAGTAGAAAAGAAAAATGTTGCACATCTTCCTTTTAATTCTGAATATAATGTGTTTTAAATGTATGTACAGATTCATTTTCATCAATGAAGATATTTCCAAATAAAATTTAATGAAGATATTTGTGACCATATCTAAATAAAATTTGAAGTTCAATATTCACTAGATTGAAAATGGTAGCATCTGAAAAATAGCAAGTATAAAATATACATCTTCATCAAGTTTTCTCTTGAACAGCTGTAATACTACACAAGAACTTTTATCTCTCCTGGTCCATTCCTGAAAACAAGAGTAATGACATTATTCGACATTTCTGTCTTTAATGCAGTAAATCATCTGGGGCTTCATAGATACATTACTTTGCAAAAAAGTTTTAAAACTGGGGAATAGGAGACATGTGTAGGCCAATTATTTATCATTCAATTTATACGATGTTCCATACATTTACATCAAAGATTAGATAATCCATACCAAGATGCAAGGTCCAGCATTATCATCCCTTAAACTTCATGTAGCAACTAATTAATACTTTTAATGACTAACAAAATCAACCCGTAGTGTTGTGAAATACACTGTAAAGTACAGTACTTGTCAATGGTATGACCAAACCAATGAAAACCAAATACGTTTGCAAAGAACATTTTGAACTTGTAATTACCGTCATAAATCGCATACATCTGGAATAGTCAACTTTAATACAAACATCTTGCATGGATATTAAATAAATCACATATAAAGAGAACAGATTTGCACTCCATTTGTTTCTTTGGTCCTGTGTCTTCAATTACTGACTGCCAATATATTTAGCACATAAAAGTTTGACTCAAAATTCAATACCACAGCATTACATATAGCATCCTGAAGTTTTGACAATTCACTTTCTTCAAAAGTTTTATGTGCACATAATACATGTAACAGCTGTATCACCAGTTCTTCTCCTTGAACATGCAAGAGAATTTCTGTTTGAACCGATATGAACACTAAATTGCTGATTGCAGAGCATAATCCTAGAAAATGAATCCATCAAATATTTATTGCAAGTCACTGAAACACTGAATATAGATCAGTTTTCTTAATATCTGAATGTTGTGAAACTCTTCACACTGCATCTACAGACTAAGTAAGATGAATAGACAAGCAAAATCTTAATTTATTCTGGAACATACTACTGTACCATTTTTTCACACTTAGCTAATTCCATATATTAGCTAATCAATGCTATAAAAAGAAGGAATTTATACATTTCAACTCACTGTTGCAAGCCATGGACACCTTTGTTCACAAAGCTGCCTGTGACAAATTATCATTTTCCATGAATATGCATAAAATATAAAGTACATCATCAATGAAATGAAAATAGCTCTTACACATTGACAACAATGCACTATTAATAACAGATATGCGTCTCTTTGTAAGAGAAATTCTGACTGGTTCAATTAGCATTAAGCATAGGTCAATTTTCTGGAAAAATATAATGGTTTGCAAAATCTGGTTGAGGAGGTTTATGCATATTTATCAGAAACATGGATATCATATCGCAAGTATGCACTGATTAAAGGATGCATAGTGGATTTTCACACATGGCTTGCAATGATTAATGGCAGAATAAAGTTTTATGAACCTGGTTGCAATGTGTACAATTTCTCACAAATGTGCACATGCAATTAACCCTGTATTTTATTCTGGCATCGATTTTGTAATTGGTCTTCTTCCAGAGTATACATTCCTTCTGATTTTATGTATAATCTATCTACAACCAAGTATAACATCAGCATTTAATGGATTTATCTGAGCATTTAATGGATTTATCAATAACACACACCCAATTTATAATACAGCTCTGATTCAGTTCTATCACAACAAATTGCTCTAGCATATCTAAGGTAATGCCGTTTATAGCCGAGTACACATGTAGTTACACAAAAAAAAATACAATGGCAAATGTCATTTTGTTATATAAATATAGGAATTTAATATAAATCTTAAGTTCACCTTGGGCTAGTGTTTTCATAAGTATTAGCATATCCTGTTATAAAGTGCAGTATGAAACGGTCAGAAGTACCCTCTGGGCTTCCCATGCTTTTGTGCCCTTCCTAACATATTGATTAAGCTATCACAAGCAAAATCATATCGAAAAAGCAAATTCTTTCAATTTGCACACAATGCTGAAAAAGTTTACAAGCCTAAATGCATGCCATGGAACCTGTCCAAAGTCTGCAAATCATATTAAATATCAAAACCCCTTTAGCATTTAATTTATGAGAGTCTTGCTTGTGTAATATCAGATATAATGCACGTAAATAAAATGCATCAATCAGATAAATTGTAGATATGTGCAAATCCATATTATGCATATTAAATTATCTGCATCTATAATGCAAAATGTATACTAAATTTGGTAGCAACACTAAAAAGAGTAATTAGTAATAACTGCAATTTCAATTTCCACAGTATAAAAAATTCAATTTTTTTTAATTACAAATATACAATTTAAAAAGACTTTACAAAGTACAAAATTATTAGGTAAAAGGTTCTTAAAATGGAAAACAGACTACAGTGTACAAATTGAGATATATCTGATTCAACACTTCACCTTGCTCCTCATGATTACCCTCCTTTATGTAATTAGTATTACAGGTGCAATAAGCCTAATTGGCAAGCATGGAAAATGTTCTACCCTCTAAACAACAATTTCCCATGCATCTTTGGAGGAAAAATGGCAATGTTACATATTATGCATCATGTATTGGAAACTAGTAAAGACAAACTGGAAGGCTTTCCTTTGATGTTATTATATGTTATTGAGAAATGTTTCATACACAGCCCTGGGCAAAATTGGTCAGTGGGCCACACATTCTGGAATTATGATAACTGATTGATAAACAGATGGAGTCAGCCATTTGTCAATTATCAAGACCCTACACAAGTAATTACATACAAAATAACTTTGTCACATTCATTTCACTGATTATAGAACACTTTCCCACATCTACCACAGCACCTTCATAAAACTGCAGAGATCTTCATCTTCCAGTAGAAAAAGAATTCTCAAAAATTAAGGGATTTTACATTTCAGATTCACTTCAAAATTTGGCTTTAGAAAGATTAGAGATGATAAAAATGACAATGTGCAAGACATTACTCACAAAGATACTGGGATCAAGAACGCTATGCAAGTTATGACAACATGAGGTAGCTTATGTGTCTGAGACAAAATCAAGCAAAATAAATTTCTGAATTGTAAAACTTTATATTTCTTCAAAGATGGAAAACTGCTCAAATTCGTTTAATTTGGTAATTTGATTAGACAATTCATGAATAAGATTATGTGATATTAAAGTCTCATAATTTCATGAAGCCAAATTTATGACTTCCAATGTGGCTGCAAAAGAGCAAAAAGACAAATCACAAGGTCCCTAGCTTGTGTATCAACAAGAGAAAGCACCCCCAAGAACCCCAGTTATGTATGAACTCTTACTAAAAGTACACCCCCAGGTCCCCAGCGTTGCTTATGTATGAACTACTTAAGACAGCACCCCTCCCCCCATGTTCCATTCTTATGTATGAACTCTTACTGAAAGCACATTCCCCAGATCCACACATTTTCTATCAACCCCAAATGAAAGCACATTTTTCTCATCAAAAATGTTAGGATATATGTTCAAAAGTTATCAAATTATTATGTATGCAATTCTAAAGGAATATACACGTTTAAAAATCTGCCGTTTGAACCACAATATGTCTTTTAATTAAGATTTTCAAACATTTAAGAGCATCTTAAATACATTGTAGAAACTTCCTGAACATCACAGTAGATTTAGTTTCTTTGCAAACTTTGTTTTAAAAAATGTTTGAGACTTGTGGAGCCAACATCTGTATACTAGGACTTTTTTGCAATCTTTTAGTTTCCACAAATCTTAAAAATTGCTCTTCTTGGCCAAATTTTCCAAACATATCTTGGCCAAAAAAATTGATTATGAATGATCCAAGATTACAAAACTGAAAGCCTGGACAATGGGAATGGATTATACATGATCATTTCATTTTTTTGGTTAAAATATAAAGAATTGCAAAGAAACACAAGATGCCCAAGTGGGCCTGAGATCACTCCCTGGTTGACATCTGCCAAACAGCAATTGGTCAAGAAATTTGGTCAGACAGGTTTTCTGTTGAAACCTCTTCTAATTTGATAAAATTATTTTAAGGTTCTTCTACATTTTGCATCATTCAAACACTGAAAGGCATCTATGCCAGGTTTTCAAAATTGCTCAAATGTTTTTTTTTGCATTTTTTTTAAAATTTAGATGTTGAAAAAAGCAACTGTTGATGGAATACAAGGCATTACAGACAGGCAAACTAAAAAAAAAACAAAGCACTTAGCCAAATGCTTAATGTCAAATCTGGTAAAATTCTACCAAGTGGTTTTTGAGAAGTCTTTAAAGAATATTTTTTTTAGTAACATTAGCCATATGCAAAGCAAATCAACATAATTTGAAAGATTTTCAAGCCAGAATCTTTACTGTCAAATTTGGTAAATTCTTATGAGCAGTTTCTGCATAAAGGTCATTGGAAGATTTTGCTATTTTGGCAAATGGTAGCCGTCTAACAGAAAAGGCACTTGTACAAGCTTTAAAGTAAATTCAAAGATTCTTTTCTATCAAGTTTTGTTAAGTGTTTTTGAGAAGTCATTTCAATGTTTTTCTTTTTACAGACTGGAAGAATTGTCTAAATCTAAATGGCCTTTATGTGTATGGATGCTTCTGAACAAATTTGGTTGAAATTAATCTTAAGATCTGAAAATAGCAATTGTTGATAGATGATGGATGATACATGCTGGACAGTGCATCGGATCATTTGCACTCATGGCCAGGTGTGCTAAAAATCTTGAATGACAACAAGGATTTATAATAAGTGTTTCATCGAAACCAGAATTACAAAAGTTCTTCCACACTAAGATGACTGTTTTCATACAGGTTTCCTTCTGTGGACCTTATCCCAGTGCATGCAAATCATATGATGTGAAAGGCATCATGGGTAGCTTAAATTTCCATCTGGAACTGATCATCATGATCCGCTGGTGGATCTAAAAATTAAAAAAGTTTTATTAGTATGTTACAGAGAAAATGGCAAACAAAGGTACAGACAATTTTACACTGAATTAAACAAGATGACAGTTTTAAAAAACCTGATATTATATGTGAAAGGCTACTACATACATGTAAAGGTGTGGATGTATATGTGTTGGACTAGACATGCTCAATAGAATGCTTATAAGGCAGAAGAAAAAAAACTAATTCTCCACTTCCTCATATTTCACAGACATAATACACAAAAACTACAAGTTATTCAAGGTAAGACACAATATGACACTGTGACCCAAACTGGGTATCAAGGTGTACTACCAGAAATATAGTACACATTGTTTCCAAAGTTTACAAATAACAGCATTCAAGGAAAATATGTCTAGTCCAAATTGGTATGTACTGTATTTTTGATATTTTTGGACTTGGTCTTATCTTAGTCTTATACTTTGAATCAACTTGTATATGGATTTAGTCAATGAATATGCATAGAGTTATATGTGGAGTATCAGGTATGCTATTAAAATTGCTCTATAATCAGCACAATCGAAAACAGGTCATATAGAAGTACAATTTCTTATTAAATTACTATGTCAATAAATTGTTATAAACTAAAATGACTGCATTTATATTTATAAGTTTTGTCATTTAGTTTTGCATTCTGCATGTATTTTCTTTTTCTCAAACATTAAAGAATTTTTTTTTAACATATATAAAAAAAAAATCACCAGGCTGCATAGCACACTTGCGGACTATAATATATAGTGTACTGTACTAATTTGTTTCTAAATAAATTTGTTTTATTCATCCTTTTTAACCATACCTCATTCATCATGATCACATTTTAGCAACTGGTCCATTGATATTTGATTTTTCAGTATACTTTTGACACATGCGAGTGATTATTGGCATAGCTTTATCATTGATTTATATGATCACACAAAGGGATGTAATCCATATTAACTTGAGCATTCTATGATTATTTATAAAATACTGTATGCTTTCTATTGAATCCTCCAAACCATATGTTTATAATTGTATTTTACGAAGTTTCTCAAATAAATATGGTTTAAACGAAAACTAAAATCAAATATATAGATGGACTACTTGATCATCAATGACCCATTTTTAATTTTGCATTTCAGTCTAAAGCAAACTGCAATGTCAACAGATCAACTATAAATCATTTTTAACCAGCTGTCATTTCGGTGTTTCTCTTTGATTATACCGATAGTTGATAAATTGGTCTTTGGTTTCCAAAAACAATCAAAGCCAGTTGCCGTGATTGTTTAAGCCTTGATACTGGCTTTGACTACTGAAACTAGTCACAGTATTACTTGTAATCCACTGCTATGTCATTAATATGCATCAATTATGCTGTCTGTTTTTAATATCAAGTGGATTAAGAACCATAAGAAATAATGCCCACTCCCTTCTACAGATGTATAATACAACGCCAATTTATTTACCTGGCCTCATCTTGTACTCTGAATGTGGACGAACGATGGAAAAAATACAAAATTAGTGAATTACCAGAAAATAGGGTACAGACAACAGCTTTCAAGGAAAAGATGGCATCTATGAAAGTATAATAGTAACTTCTTTCATATAAACATGCATTACTAAAGGACCATCTCAGACTAAGATTCAGTCCACAAAAGGTTTAACATGGGATCTCAGTGTAACATGGGTTTTACTGACCAGTTTTTCACTACTATCGCCTACAATGATAAATACCATATTTTCTTATTTTCAGGCAATGTTATATATGGACACACATTTTGTTTCTTTGCTCAAAGTAAGCTTCAAACTTCATTTTCTTTTTTTTACAGGCTGATGTTTTCTTAAAACAATTATAGTATAACCACAAGAAAACAAGAGGCAGACTAAATGCCATGTTTACGTAGCAGAATGGGTTAATTACACTTCAAAAATAGCTTCAACAAGTTACATGTATGAAATTAAATTGTAAAAACAAAGGAGAAACATGTCATGCCGTTGATTAGAACACAGACACTGATATTAATGCCTATAAATTCATTTAACACTAGATTACCCTTTTGCAGACAAAAAATATTTTCATAAAAATACTTGAATATATCAACTTTAATCAAGTTCAAATCTAAATTTTTGTTGACCACTTCCATTTGGAATACCAAAATTAGTACCAAGTCATTCCAGCCAGTGCTGCTCAGTTTCAGTCATATCGCTATGATATCTGCAGTGAGGCAGTTTATAGTGATGTCTAGCACGTGTGCATGCCAGACGTGTAGCATGATGTCCCACCCAGTCACATTATCCTGACACCAGGCCGACCAGTCCTAACACTAACCTCTTAATGCTGAGCACCAAGCGTGGCAGCTGTTAGTACCATTTTTTAAAGTCTTTGGTATGACTCGGCTGGGGATCAAACCCTTGACCTCCCACTTCATTGGTGGACACTCCAACTACTAGGCCACCGAAGCAATGTAAAAATTTCTGTAGCAGATCACTTAAAAGTGCAATGGGTTCATTGGTATAGTGCAATGGGTTCATTGGTTTTGTACAATATTTAATACTGACCATCTCAATTTTTCCCTCCTGCCACCAAAAGACACTACTGCTTTGACTATCTGGACTATCTAAAATCAACATTTTTTATGTCAGACCTATTTTGACCTTATTTTAATTTAGAACCAGTTGGAGTTATGTTCATACAGATTTTCATAGGTGGTACAGAGTTTAGTTATCAAAGATTTAACAAAATGGATGATTATTTTGCTTCAAGTTTAAAGTGGAATTTTTGTTAGCTTTACAATATACTTGCATGGTATTGCTGAGTGAAAGATACAGGACACTAAGCAAGTAATATTTTTTCCCAAAAGTAAATGTAAACCGTGATAAAGGTTCAGTTCTACTTAAAGCCTAATAAATTACAGGAAAACATTATAAGCAATTGTCTTTTTTACACAGGCATTCCAAGTTATTTTTTTTATCTAAATCTTGTAGTCATACAACGTCAATAACTACTACTACCACTACCATGTCAGTTGTATGGGGAAGGTGATATGGGCAACCACTTGAATGCCATTTCACTGGAATTGCTGTATTTTGTTCATTTGTGGATGGGTTAGATGCTTGTCTAGTAACCCATTTCATCCAGAGAAAGCTTGTGACAGCCCTGACATCTACTAATGTGTTCTAACATTTATGTATGGAAAGACAGAAATGATCAGCATACTTTGTTTCTTCTCCTCAACTACATTTTTCTCTTTGGTTACTGATCCTTCTGGAACTGTTACCCCCGGAATCTTTGCCATATTGGGAGGTGGGCTCTTTGTCAGTGGAGAATTACGACACTGCAGGAGGAAGGAACGATCATAGTATATTCTGGAACCTGAAAAAAATATGGTGTTTCGTTTTTTTTGTTTCAAGCACACCAAAAAAGGTGGACATTTAGTACTAAGGCAACTGGAGTCAAGTGACTTGCACAAGGACACACCATGGTCTACTGTAGTATCATCAATATTCGTGGGGAACAGATTTTCGTGGTTTTCGTTGTTTCCATGAACCACAAATATAAATCCCAAACCAAAAAAACGAGTCACTTTGGTAGATGAGCCTCCTCAGTTTTCTTAATGTTTCATTCCTAGAGATTAACACAGTTACTTGTATTTGATAAAGCAAGGTCAATAGTGTACTTTGTTATTTAAATATTAGCTTATATGTGTTTCTTTTACTTTTTAAACCTTTTGAGCAAGAATTATAAATCATTTTATATTGTTTCAGTGCACATGTTTGATAGGTATTGTATCTGATAGCTATGATTTTTTTCTCACTGCCTTAAATCAACATATGAGGTAAGGATAGAGAGAAAATATAGAAAAAGCATAAGGTATTCAAGCACTAGTAATACTAAAAATTAAAGAAAAATACATACAAAATAACTATATAAAAATAAATATAAAGTCTATTCTTCATTAGAGTACAACTGTTATTTAAAAATTTAAATCCTTCTGAAAGCACATTTCATTTTATCCATGCATTTTTAATCCAAACTTGATGGACAGTGGTTTAAGAGATCATTCATGTGTACTTTAATAACTGATTGGTTTGGTTTTGTTGGCTGAGTCAGCTTACTTTGATGCTGAACACTCAAATGAAAATATGGCGAAATGGATTAATCTTGACGGGTGTTTTATTTGTATAGAGATGGAAGTATTGGTTTAGTGTAGTTGGCTGCTTCAGCTTTATGTTATTTACTTGGTCAAAAGCGCTGCAAGTATTGATCTTTCCAGGTCTTTGATTTGTACTCTTACATGTGGTAGTATTATTTTAAACAATGTGACTGCTGTTTTCGTCAGCAGAGTTTTATTCTCTTGTATTCTTTATTTTGTGTATTTATAGAGGTTAAACCATGAAATTAGATACATACTAATATGCTAAATTTGACAGGAAAAACCACGAATTTAAGTACTCCAAAAATGTCTTTTTTCTCTTCAAAACCACAAAAACAGTTCAACGAAAATAAATGATACTTTAATATTTTAAATATCTTAGACCACAATGGATCTGAAGAAAGAAATCCTAGAAAAATGTTTCTTCAAAAATACTGACCCAATCACAATACATTAGCATACTACTACTACTACTTTTAGCTAAAGGAAGCTAAAGATTATCTGCGGACCTATGTGGTGGTCAGGTAGTTACCTCCCATTAAATATAAGACTGGTAAAGCCTAAGAATACATCAGTTACTACTGGAAATACTGTGTGGAGGATGGGAGAGGGGGCAGAGGCGTAGCTGGGGGAGGGGGGACCAGGGGGTACATATGTCCCCGGGCGCTATACTAGTGGGGCACCAAAATGGGCTTTGAAATAGGTTGTAACAGGTAATGGTGATTTTATTGATGAAAATAATGGGTTTCAGAGTTGAGGGGGGGGGGGGAAATGAATATTGTCCCCGGGTGCCAAACACTCTAGCTACGCCTCTGGGAGGGGGTAAGAGTATTATGATCAGGTAAGTTTTCGCAAAGAAACTGTTTACTAAGAAAAAGGTTTCTTCTTTAAATGTCACCCAATCACAATACCTTAGGAGAATAGAGGTGGAGGGTACATCCACTTACCCCAGTGATACAACCTCCCGTCATCCTCCAAATCCAGAAACCTAGTCTTAAGAAGCTGTTGACTGACCTGGAAGTTGATTTGTCTTGTACCAGATCAAACTGGGCCCTTTCGCACAATAGATTTCACAAGACAAAAGTGAGAGAATGTGGGCATGGATCTCTACAGCATGAATAATGTCAGTTAGCAAACAGTTCCGGTTAAATGCTAGACTGAGGGCAACTGCTCTAAACTTGTGAGCTCAAATGCATAATAAATTCATCTGAGATGGGGTTATGCCCCTATATACAGATCATCTTAATCCAGTATGTTTCGATATATCCTCCTGTAATTGTATGAAAAGAAGAAAGATGCATGATCTCCATCGATGCCTAGACTCTGATCTATTAAGGTACCACCTGAAAGCCCAAACTGGGTCTTGTTGGTGGCCTTCAGCTGTGTCCAGACTATACAGGTTTCCTAATGAAAGTCTAGTTACCCACTGAAGGAAACCAGTTCTTGGCTAGGAAAGAGATTGATGTCAGGAGAAAGATGACCTGTCTTGTCAGAACTGCATGCCATTCTGGTCTGCCTGCAATCACAAACACCATGAGGAAGCAGGTCTTGTATGCAAGGCGTGCCAGAGATTGAAAGTGGTTTTAATATCTCTTGTTCAGTCAGATAATAAGATAGGTTCCATGCTGGGTAGAAGGCTAATGTTTATGGTTGTGTATACTCAAAGTTGGAGAATAGGTCAGACAAGTCTTTGTTTTGTCTGATATACCCTATTCCATGTTTCATATGATCGAGTGATGCAGGTTTTGAAACTCTAAGAATGAAACAACTGCCATCATGGTTGTTTGAGCTGATGTGGAAAAATGCAAAGTCTGTGGAGTTCCTATTGCATGATTGATGAGGTTGTTGATATACGACTCCTCCCATCCAAGTGGTACAATGAGGATAAGGCAACATTATTGCTATGTCACTTTTATTGGAATTAGAGGTCTTGGAGGGTAGAAGTGTTCATCCAGGCCAAATCAAACAATCAACACAGTGTCAACTGCCTGGGCTTAGAGTTTGGAACTGGAGATACAAAGGTTGTCAAGCACATCAACCAAAGGTTGGTCACATCAGGTAAACAACTGAATAAAAACTGAAAATGAAGAGACCATTCTATCTTAGTTGATTGTTCCAAGATAAAATCTAGTACATTAGGAGTACTGGGATATAGCAAATTTGTATGTGTATTTGTTGTTTGCAACATAACTTTAAAAAGTCATACACCAGGACGTAAAAAGTTTTGGGATTTGGTTCCTCCTTGTCACCACTGTAGTGTATTGATGGACAGAATGAGAATTCCCTTGCCATGCAAATATTCCTGCTACCAGTAAAAAGCTTTAACAATAGCTGTAATCAACACAATTTGAAGATGTCATGTTGCCTCCGTAGCAATGGTTCGGACATGTGCCATTATTCAACTGATCAGTCCAGTGAAGCCCCAGGGGCCAATGCTGAGCTCCAATGGAACTGCCCTGAATTGGTATAGGATATAGGCAAATTGCAGGAACATCATGGAAGCCTTGTGCATCTGGGACATAAAAGGTGTGCAAAATTAAGTTCACACTGATGGTGAAGTCTTCCTCACAGATGACAATCAAACTGGCTGTGGCAATTCTACTGAGAACAAAGGGGCATGGATAAACTGAGGAAGTGTAGGTCAATGACCAGATGCAGAGTGTTGCTTGTCGGTGGGACCATAAAAAGTCTGTAACACACGAAAGGCCCCTCTTGGTGCCATATCCACTTGGTATAAGAGAACTGGCTTTCACTGCATGAGGCTTCTACAGGATAGTTTCAGAGATTCATGTCTTATGAATGTACTTTGGGTCCTTCTGTTGAATTCCCATCCATACTTGAATTGATGCTGTGGTTGTGGGAATTAAAGAAACTTAGTGGCTTGTTTGCAGACTTCTTCAATCTGGCATTGCAAAGAAAGGTCAAAGGATAAAGGCTGTGCTCTTATTTTGTCATTATGGTGGTAAATCAAGCACATTCTGGGATCGCTAAGTTGCATTCCACAAATTTCTTGTATAGGGTTTAACAACATGTTTTAGCACAAGATAGGTTATACATGGCAGTCAGTATTAATGGTGGAGGAAGAACCCAGGAAACCCCTGGAAAGAACCACAGACCCACGAAAAGCTACCAGCAAGCTTTCTCACATTCCCACATTGGCTGAGCCAGAGACGTGAACCCATACAGACAGGTGAGATGGCAGTGATCCATAACGGTGAGTGCTTGAGACCACTTTTGGCCCCATCCACCAGTTATAAATGTATAGCTGCAATTATAGCACTGGCCAAAGTGCATCGAGAGGCTCTATTCAGTACTCAGGCCATTCCTGAGACTGACTTCCATGCATGCCCAGAGGTATTTGAAATGGGAGAAGAGAGCTTTGTTCTGTCTGTTGGAATACAGCCACTGAGATGGAAGTCCAACATCAAAGCCACTACAACTGTTTTATGCACTAACTGCTGACTGTCATCAAAGGTCATCCAGTCCGTGTGTATGGAATGAGGCTCTGTCATCCCCAAAGCGGCGGTATCACAGTAAACTGTGTGGGTTTCCAAATGAAAGACTGATGGGTGTCAGAAATACAGCCACTGATGAACTGGTGTATCGGAACATTTGTAACTCTCCCAGACTGCAGAAGAATTAAAGTTGGACTCTTCTGTTCCATCATCAGATCAATAGATGTTGGAGCTCTGGTCCAGGTTGCTGATGCAGTCAGAGGACAAAACTCCCAGGGATCAAAGGTGGAAAATCTCCACAAGGCTCCAAAGGCTGAATCTTCTAGTGCTATCAGTTAGTGTAGAATAGATGACAGTACTTGAGAACTACAACATCATCTTGGTTGCATGAGGTGAGATTCAAGTCCCCTGTATAGATAAAGATTTAACTGGTGAAGAGTGATGAGGTCTGTTGCTCACTAAACTCTTAGAAGGAAGGACATCATTAAGATCATCACTTATGATGAGCTATCATATGTATGTTGAGTGAGTGGGAACTTGGCTGCTTCTTAGCTGTCCCACACTGTTCCGCAATAGGAATCAAGTCAAACCCTCAGTGCTTCATGGCTGAAGGGTAAATGAGGCAATAACATGTAAAGAAAAAAGCTTACAGACCACCTGTACAAGTAAAAACATTGAAGCTGGTATCTGGATGCTACAAATGCCTTGGAATAGAAACTCACCAATACTATTTAGTAATGGCATTATACATGTTATAGTTTTTATGAGCACTCTGACTTGCACATACCTAAAGTAATTATAGCACTGTGATGTTGCTTCAACTACCCATGCAAGTACTTAAATGTGTGACAAGGACAAAACGTTATTAAATTGTAAGATCAGCACAGAAAAAGAAAAAGTTGGAAATATAGATGGAGTATATTTTCCTCATAAGTGAAAAACTACTCAAACTTGTAACAATATAATCCATGAGGATTTTGGCTTTTGTGAGGTTTTTCCTTACAAGACTGCTTGTGAAGTAGTAACTGATGTATTCATAGGTTTTGTTGCCAAGTCTTATACCAAAGGTTTTTTCAAACGACAACAACATACATGATGTAAATTCATCTACTATAAAATACTAGCCATTTTATTTTATTTTTATGGGGGTGGAGTTCTGCCATTTGCTTTCAAGCCAAATTATTTCCTTTAATCACAAGATAATTAATTTGCTTCAAATAATATATATATATTGGATAATATGGTGTTATTTTTGCTATGTCTGAGTAAGATTTTTTTCTAGCCTTTTTGTTTAAAACTGATCTGAAATCAGAGGGGCCATGGACAATAGATCTAGCAATGTTGAAGAGTGCTGAAACCATCAAAGATTATTCTGCAATAACAAAATTTTCAAACTAGCCACTGTGTTGGACATATTGGATGTCAGAGTAAGACCATTTTCATCAAGGACCTGCATATTTTCAAGATGGCTTCAATGTTAGCCACACTGAACATCAGACTGACATCATTTTCACTTGTGATTAACTTGAGTCTGCTGATATGCCTATTTATTTAAGAGACGTACTGACAACTAGATTTCAAGATGGTCAATGTGGCAGGCTTACTAATGTCTCAGCAACATTTCATTCAGGATCAAGCATACAAAGTATTTTCAATAAAACCAAGTGTTGATATGGCTATCATTTTTAAGAAGAAGCACTAAGAAGATTTTTAATGTGGCTGCTTTGATAAACATACTGGATAACTGAAGTGCACCATTTTCATTTAGGATCAACTTGTTTATGTGATGACTCATGTGTGTGTGTCAAGTTTTATAGCAATCATCCAAGTACTTTAGTAGGAGTAGCAATAACAAATGTGTGCTAATGGACAGACCCAACTCTATTGTCTCTGACTAACAGAATGAAAGTGAAACCAATGAATGTTGTACAATCAACAAACAATTTATTTCCCAACAAAGTGGCAACTTTCTGTATTATAAATTAAATCCCAAATATTCCTAAATGTTCTATCACAAGTCTAAAAGTATAGAATGTTCTGAATTTGAAAGATCTTGAATTTGCTGATGACCCAAAAGTCAAGGATATAATTCAAAATGCTTTGAATGAGTCTTCAATAATCCCAAAGAACTTTTCAAGTCTAAATGTTAATGAGTACTTGTAATTCCAATGCATTTAGATAAATTATTCCTCTAAAACAATAATTAACACCACTAAAAGTATTCCATAACTGATATTAAAAATAGAATAACACTGCCTCTTATACCCAAACTGTCACCTGACCTAGGACAAAAAATGCCTAGGATGTGGATCATTTTTGCATAAAATTGATCCTGAATTAAAATCCTGGTAAAGCATGTTGTTTCAAATGATCACTTTCTTAAAATATAATCGACAATCATGGACAAAAGTTAGCTATGTAAATATGTTGCTTACAAATGATTATTCATCTTAATTTGAAATCTGCAATCATGGATGAAATATAAACACAATATAAAAATATAACACCAGAAGCTAATAATCACTGCTATTTTAATATAAAAATATTCAATAAACCAGTCACAGAGGAATAATCCAAATATCTTTGCATTGTATTAAAAAGTAATGATTTTTTTATTATTATTAGATGCCATCTTAAGTTTGATCCTAATGTTAACAAGTTCAATTATAATTGTTGGAAATTTGGTTCTTTTTTCCCTTATAGTATTAGCCTGTCAATTAATTATGAAGGATGCATGTCCTAAAGCAAAGCTGGAACATGTTCAAATTGACCCCCCAAAATATCAAGAACACAATGAAACTGCAAACAGCAACTGCTAATGCAAACAATGAAAACAGAAAAGTGAAAATGTTTGCTATCATTATAGTTGCATCCTCTATCACTTTTGAACCTCCAAAAGTAATCAAAACATGGTCATTTCATCAATGTAAGAGTAGACAGAAAAATCCACTATTACATGGTAGAAAATCAATGTGAGTACATTGTTTTACTCTGCCATAAAATGTCAAATTGTGAAACAAAACTTTTCTGTAATCTTGAAGTTCAACATTTTGTAGATGGTTATGTACAAAAATGTTCCGTATGTGAAGGAGAAGACTGACATAAAATTAAATAAAACAACCATGGCTTGTTGTGATTTATAAGTATGTATCATAACTGACATTACTTTCAGCAACCAAAGCCCAAGTATATTCTACACAAATCAAATCTGATTGGTCAGGTAATCCACTGAAATTATCTTCCTTTAAAGTCTGGACTCTCCCTCAAAAGGAGATATATTTGATATACGCAGATTTGATGTGCACTGCATGCAAACATACTACATTCCATATCTTTTGCACAGTGCCAGATCAAAGAGGGAGGCAGGTGGACCTGGCAAATATCACAGACCCTCTTGCCTATTTTATCTACAGCACATTTATGAACCCAAAGCAGTCTTCATAGTTACTTCTAGTACTAATATTAGTACCTGTAATTCATGGCCTGGGTATTAAAATGTTCCTATATCTATCAATTTAGTAGTATGGTGCTGATTTGCACCCAGCAATTTGCAGGATCTTGACAGAAATGTTCAAGATAGTGCATACATTTCCTTACACAAATCAAACAGATTTGTTACACAGAAACAAAAGTAAAACAGCATTATCTTATTTATACAAAATGATATGTTGAAGTGTCTACCATACAAATTCTGTTTTCAGCCCCCATTTTTTGTTTGCCTAATCATGACACTGCAACCTTGTTTGCAAAAAGATTGGGAGAATGCTGCAAGTATTAAACAACATGTAATAGAATATGCAAATGTTCACCATGGTTAAATCAAACCCATGTATGAAAAGTGATATTTGTCTCGCATCAAAATTATAAGAGAAAATAATTTCCTGACAAAAACAAATCGCTTACATTAAAGTTCAGCATTTACTGGATGAAAATAGAGTATGTATTGTAATGTAATAGCAAAATTTTAACCCCAAACTTCCAATCTTTATTAAAAAAAAAATTCTTACGGCTTTGCACAAATTCATACATGATCCTTGTTTAGGATTTCTTTGAAAAAGCATGCTAGGTCATGAATAAATGGCATTTTGTTTTGAGCTCTAGCACCACCAATGCCTTGCCTTTAGTGTGAATCTCACTGAAGCAGATGTAAGCAGTGATATGTGCTTCAAAATGTACATCTAAATGTGATGTAATGTGCAGATTCATTTATAGGTTCTGAAATTTACTCTGGGTATTTGCTCATCACTTCCATCCATTATCATTTGTGCCTGTTTATAATGAAATAGAAATTTATTTCCTAAGTATTGATTTGCAGTGTTAATTGGACATGGCTAATGTTTTCATATCTCGTTTTACTACAAGTTTAGTGAAAATCTAAACATCATAGAATCTACAACTAAAATATAAACCTAGTAAGTATAAAATGTAGCTGTGGAGTATTTGTCATTTTTTTTTTTGTAATTTTATTTAGATGTTATCACATGTAATGGCAACTGTGTTTATGCAAACGTCGAAATTATTTATGTCATGGCTTAAAAAAAAAACCTAAAGAATATGGTCCTGGAAAATGTCTTTCAAATGGAAAGTACACAATTGCTTCATATTTCATTCCGTTTCCGTTTATAATTCAGTCCTCTGCATCGAATTTTACTTAGTGGTACACTATTTAGTCTGAATTCCATTTACATCGTTCTTTTTTCGTTATTATTTCCATTTTGGCTTTGCTGGTAAAATTACCAGTTCCTGTGTCTGTAACACAACTTAAATAATGAAACAAGAGTAAATGTCATTTGCATACGCTCAGTATCAAGACATTACTGTAAACAAAAGTCACATGGTTGTATCGCCATGTTGAATTCTCAAGGTTGTTTTACGTATTTTAATAAAAAGTGATACTAGGCTAAGTAAAACACGCTGAATTAAATTTTCTGTGATTAATACATATCTTAATGCTGAACACTGCATTAATTTGAACATTTGCCACCAAAGTGGTACATGAATAATATCATAAAACGTTACCTCCTGGAGTTGTCGAAAATATAGAACCACCAGGAGTGGTTGAATATTCATTTGGAAGGTGCGATAAATCGGCAATTCTCCGCACTGGGATTTCTCTTCCTGCCACGCACTGTTGAGGCGACCCTGTTGCTGACATGCTGAAATAATTATTCTACTGGCTTATCTCCGGAAGACCTATTTGTTCCCTTTTATTTACATGCAACTGTCAGCTGTTTTCCTTCCCTTCGTGTGCTTTTATACTTCGTGCGGTCACATGGCCACAGTAAAATCTCGGCACGTTTCGTCTATTTCCGATCTTTCCGATTGACTAATCAACAAGATTAGATTTATAAATAAATATTACCCTTTTATTTCACTTTCGAGTTTCACTTAGTTATTAGGACCTTCCATAACATAATAGTGTGCCTTAATTCACTCAATAAAGAAATTAAATGAGAAAGTAGGAAAAAGTTAAAACATAAAGTCAATAATAATTAACGAATAAATTAATACGTGAAGCAGCCAGTCCATTTATGTTCAGGTACGTAGGAACATTTGACCCATCCCTGGCCGTCAAAATAATTTATACACTATCTTTTATCATATTTTAAGTACAACATAGTTTAACAAAAAGAACCAATAGAGGATTTGGAGCCCGTATTTCAACTACCTTGGAGGGGGAAAAAAATCACTAAAATTTATTGAAAGTTTATTTCACACAAAGTGTATAAAGCTGATATTTGAGAAAATACGTTGTACCAAGAATCAATAAAAATTCAGAAAATTAACGTGACTGGGGTCAAAAAATTTCACTGGACTTTTAGATAGTTTGGCGTTTATCTAAGTCAATGAGCATGTGTTACGCTGGTTCTGAGTGAGTAATTCGAGTTATTCCGAGTATTCAAGTGACTGCAGCTGATTTTCCCCATCCTAACGACAACCTACGTTCATCTGAGTGCATCGTTTGACTGTAAAATATGTGAAATATGTGACCATACAACTGGACATTTTTTTTGGGGGGGGGGGGGGAGTATAAGAAGGACATGAAGAATTCCAATGTATTTAGAATCACTTTTCGTTTTTAATGGTACAACTACCCACACATTAACTTCTTGGTTGAGATTGTTTAATACAAAATATGCTAAAGAGCGATGTGAGACACGTGTCTATCAATTAAGAGATATTCATCGAAGTCAAGACAAGCGTTGCGTTATGGAAAGAGCGAAAATGGACTTGTGTGTGTATGTGTGAGTGTGATTCGGATTTTTTAAACGAAGCTTTAAGAATTCGTCAGTCATATCGCTATGATGTCTGCAGTGTGGCAGTTTATAGTGATGTCTAGCTCTGAGGCATCATGCCGCAGACATGTAGCACGATGTCCCATCCAGTCACATTATACTGATACCAGGTCGACCAGTCCTTACACTAACTTCTTAATGCTTAGCGCTAAGCGAGACAGATGTTAGTAACATTTTTGTAAGTCTTGGTATGACTCGATCGGGTATTGAACCTAAGACTTCCCGCATCTGAAGCGGACGCTTTAACCACTAGGCCACCAGAGCGAAAATGGACCTACACCCATCATGCGTATAGAAAGATGTCTATATGTCTAATATATGCCTTTTGGGCAAATAGACTGTACTAAAACAGATTAATGCAAAAGATCAAGTGAGCGTTAGTCAGACGTCTCTAATTCAGGTGGTCAGTTTTAATCCTATCCTTCCGCTGAGAGACGTAAAAGTGCAGCACAAAACAGAAGACCGAAAAAAGTGAAATTGGCTTGTTGTAATTCAACAAGTGTATAATGGAAAGTTTGTGTCAAAGAGTAAACATTTTCCCCCTGGATTATGCTGCATAATTTACAGCTCCTCTATTATGTGAATAATAAATTCAATTTTGCTAAACATTCACATTTCGGGTTTTTTCATAGACAGATCGTCATCTAAGTCCTAATCAAGGTAAAGACTTGTCAAAAATAATTCTTTATCTCACTGAAATTCAACACAAATGGTAGTAGGGTATGTATGGCAAGATATGCAAGTGCGAGTGCGATTCATTCACGTATCGCTTAATATCGCTCAAACCAAAAACACGCGTCGATACCTATGTAGGTTCTGACCAATACTTAATCCAGGTCGAATGTCCCTCAGCAAACCGACTGCGGCTTGTTATCGCCTACAAGTTCAAATTGTTATAATTTAAACTTTTCTTGCACAATTTTCCATTGAAATTGCAATATTTAGTAAAACATTAACACTAATTCACACGGTGTAATTGTCAACATAATAATAATAATAATAATAATAATAATAATAATAATAATAATAATAATAATAATAATAATAATAATGATGATGATGATGATGATGATGATGATGATGATGATGATGATGATAATGATGATGATGATGATGACTTTGTATAGCGCCTAATCTTTAGACGCTCTAAGCGCTTTACATCATCTATCATGATATGACTATCCTTCAGAAAAACAAATAACAAAAACCATGAAATTAGAAAACATTAAAAAAAACATGCTGAAAACATATAAGAAACAAAACAGTATTAGGTCTCTAAGTTTGTTATTGCAGTCGAAAAAGTGAGTTTTAAGAGCACTCTTAAAAGGGACTACTGTGTCTTTGTGTCTAAGTTCAATGGGCAATTTGTTCCACATCGCCGGGCCCTGGTATGCAAAAGAACGTTGTCCATATGACTTCGTTTTCATAGTGGGAACAATGAGTATACGATTATCAGAATATGAGCGTAAGTATCTTGCTGGTGTATACACATGGGTGAAGCTTGATAGTGTGAGTAAGCTTGATTTTCCTGGGTTCTTCCCCCAACATTATTACTGGCCGCCATGTATAAGCCTATCATGTACTAAAAAATAACGTTAAGCCCTACAAAAAAAAAACGCCATGAAATTAGAAACCATACAAAAATGCTGAAAATATTTAAGGTAGGAAACATTATTAGGTCTTTAAGTTTGTTCTTACGGTCTAATAAGGTGAGTTTTAAGAGCACTCTTGAAGGGATCACTGTGTTTTTGTGTCTAATTTCAATGGGAAATTGATTCCATGTTGCTGGGCCCTGGTATGAAGACTTCGTTTTCATAGTGGGAATGATGAGTTTACGATTGTCAGAAGAGGAGCGTAAATATCTTGCTGGTGTGTACACATGGGTGAGGCTGAATAGGTGTGTTGGACTAGAGCCTGTCAGCGAAACATAGCACAGCGAACACATTTTATGTTTGATTCTGTATCGAATTGATAGCCTGTATTGGGTACAGAGCAGTGGTGAGGTGTGCTCTTATCGAGGTACTCTAAAGATGATCCGAGCAGCTGCGTTTTGAACTTGTTGAAGTTTCTGGAGTAGATAATGTGAAGAACGAGACAGAATTGAGTTACAATAGTCCAGTCTTAAAAGTACTAATGAACACGCAAGTGTTTTAGTGGCATCAACTGAAAGATATTTGCGAATGGAACTTATGCGTCTCAGTTCAAGATATGCAGCCTTGCATATGTTCATATACTGTCTAGAGTAACACCTACGTTTCGTACTGACTTTATAAATTTAATGTTGGTGTTGCTGATATTTATTGTTTGAGGTAAAGGATGTGAATGATGAAGTCTTTGTGTTGTGATCAAAATGGCCTCAGTTGTATCATCATTCATCTGCAGCTTGTTATATGTCATCCATGATTTCACATCAGAAATACACCTTGTCAAGTGCCAAATTTTTCGTCAGTGAAATCCATTAATTAATTCTTAGTCTAGCCGACAATTAACTGTCTTGGAGTAGAGTTTGGACGAAGGAATGTTTTTCTAATTCGTTCATGCTGTTAGAATGTTTATAGTAAGAGCGGACTAGTGGAGGACAGGCTTAAAAAGAGGGAATTTCTCACGTAAAGCTGTCAAAGTGATGTGAAACAAAAGGCAGGGTGTTATTTCGACCCCAGGTGGCATTTTTGGCATCTTGATAGGTAGTTTCTAAATGTCTGTAGGAATAGCATTTATTCCGATTGGTCAAATATGAAATTAGGGGGTGGGTCGATCCCTAATATTGAAAGGAATATATACCCGAACCACATGAATTTTAGCAGTCTGGAAATTTCTCTGCAAGAGAGAACCGAAGGTAGAAGTATTTACCAACCGAAGGTAGAAGTATTTACCAGGACTCCGAACGTTCTTTGCAAGAAAGACGTTCGTAAAAAAATTGTGGTTCCAGGAAAGAAAAACTGAGTTTGGAACGATTGTAAGACGCCAAAAACACAAGGTATTTAACTCAAATTCACATTTATCATGATGTAATTTATATGATGTTTTCTTCGTTACAGATGCATGATCTGTTGATTTTGTAGGAATCGTTCACATTTATCATAACGTACTTTGATATGATGTTTCTTCGTTACAGATGCATGATGTGTTCATATTTTTGTATGGATAGTTAGGTTATTACATTGATTTGGTAATGTACTTCTGAATCATGAGTTAGAATTTTCAAGTTATATACGTAGGTAGGTTAATGGGTGGTGTAGAAAACCCGCCGTGTACATTTATGATTGGAAAGTGTTACATTAATTTGAATTTATCATATTAGTGAATATTGATTGTGTGCTATGATATATTGCCTCACTTTACGTAATGATTTACGGGAATATATGTGACTTTCCCAAATTCTAATGTCGATAATTAGCGGTATAGCTGTACTGATTTGAAGACTTGTGTAGTTTTACTAGCCGTATAAAAGTTAACACTGATAGTAAGATCTGATTGTTCGAACCAGAAAGACGGACGGACAATCTCAACTCTTAAAGCATAACGAGATACTTAGGGCGTTTTACCCTTTTCTTTTCAAAGGAAAATAGTTTGTTTGGAGAGAGAGAAATAGAGAGAAGATCGAGATTCAAAGAAGTTAAAAGAAGTCAGAAGTCAGAGTTGTGGAATCCCACGTTCGCCAGAGGGCAAAGTAAAGTCGTGACGCAAGCAGAAGGAAAAACGGTCGTCGAACTGGTCACTGCGAATTTACCAAGCGGTCCAATGTTAATGAACACTAGATTTCGTGATGAAACTTGCTATCAGCCATTAACGGCTAAATTTGTCTATTTTTATTAATGTTTGAAATTTAATTAATGTATCTAGTATTTTAAACTTCGGTTTTAATGTGTTTCTGAACTAAGTGTATTCAGAAGGAAAGAAATTGTAATTTACTGTGTCTTTCTTTTGATTTTCTTTTGATTAAACTCTTTATTTATCTTTACGGGGGCTCGTGTGTTGTCTTTGTTCAAGATACCGTCTCAGATTACCATATCCATTCTAACTGGGCAAATCATACCGTAGAGGTCATCCTTTAGATAACGAGTATTAGCGGGAGGCGGTTTCGAGTTGTTTTACAAGTTGCGCAATACCTCTGACCAACGGCTTGTGCAATATTGTACCAATAGCGCTTGATGACCGATCGCCCGTTACACACCTCTCTACTCATTGGATGGTAGCATCAATTTCAGTTGGGTGGCTAGACTTTCATATTTGTGTGTCACCAGCGTACAATTGGTGAGACACTGGATGATGATCTATGACACCTGAGAGCGGCTTGAATGTATAGAATGAAGAGAACAGGCCCAAGAAAACAACCTGTGGATCACCACAACATAGATCAACTGGGATGTAGTGTATTCCATTTGCAGATACAATGTGTATCCTGTTGACTAAGTATGACTTGAACCACTGTAAGGCTGGAGGCGGTGAAGTAATATATCATGTTCTATTGTGTCAAATGCTGCATACAAATCAAAGAGGGTGAGGACTGTAATCTTTCCACTATCCAAAACAGAGAGAATGTCATTAACTACTTTCAGAAGAGTAGTTTCAGTACTGTGGCAAGGGCGATTATGCAGACTGTACCTTATTAAAAAGACTTTGAATTCAAATGAGATAAAAGTTAAACATATACATATTTATGCTTGGCTAATGAGTAATCCGTGCATTTCTTGGCACTGACGACAGTTTACATACTGGCACACGTACAATTGTGCCCTAAAACACCGTGTAGTGGGTATTGTGTGCTAGATCAAAAGATATCCATCTTACATCGTTGATCTGTCGTTCGAAATTGATGCTCGATCCGTATTACCGTTATCACGCGTAGATTTTAACTATTAAAGTATTTCACAAACGTCCACTTATTTGATATTCTTAGATGCACCACATCAAAACTTGTTTCGATCCCAATTTGTTCGAATTTTATTCACACAGTAAAGATGCAAAGATCGAATGCGTATTAATAAATACATAACAGTAGCCTTTTTTTTTTTAAAAAAAACTAGCTGGTGGTGCCAAAAAACAAAGAAAAACAAATAAAAAATAATTATAAAATATCAAAACATCGGCCTGATGCCTTGGTTAATCCCTATGCCATCTCAAACTGTTCATTTCCGTTAACTCTGTATTTTAAAAAATGGGAATATATCGGTTACTTACGGGATATGACGCCTATTTTGTTTTATAAAAGTTATATAAAAGTATCTTTTATTTTATGTAATCAGTAGATTTTGTAACATTTTATTACGAAAGGCGAGTTCTTGATATCCATTGAAACAAGAACGGTCGTAAATACACTACTATTCCAGGCTCTAAAGATGGTACAGTATTTCCGACACAATTATATAGGCGTACTAGTAATTTAATTGCTGACATCCCTCGTTTAAAACTTGGGTATATTTGCATTGGTTGATCAATGTCACGGAGCCATCTCGACAAAATTTAACTTATATGTCTACCTGTATCAATATGTATGAACCAGACAGTTTAAACCATAGGCCCAGAGCACTCGTCATTAATCCATCGATATTAAGAGTAAGTCAAGGACAGTATATAGAAAGTTTATTCCTTGAAAATTATTGTTTTATCACACTGTGGCAAAATTTATGAGATCAATGTGATAGTTTGAAAGTTAAATTCGAGGTAATAGATATGTATGTCACAATTGTTCCTTGTAGGTCGGATGAATGTGAAAGCAATTACTTGGGCTCTGAAAATAAACTATGACATTATTTCTCGCACATTACGCTCACCGAACTCCAAACACCGATGACCCACAGAATTGACGTTCGGCGAGATGATAAATCGCTACGCATAACAAATCACGTGACATTACTCCCGCCAACCTCTAACAAACATGCAGTATTTGTATATGTATATTTATCACCTGATTATAGATTTTCAGGGCATTTTATCAACGTTTACTTGTTTTAAATCACTTTCTTTCCGATTGGACGGAGAGGCGCTTAAATTTTTTAAAACAAAAATCTGTCAAAAACGGTTCTTATAAAATCACGTAAAACCACCTGAGGTAGACAAGTGAAACTTTTCATGCATCAATTTTTTAGTCAAATTAACGATATTTTATATTACACATCTTTTGTTGTTGGTCAGCGCTTAACTTTTCTTTTTATTACCACAACTTTAAAGCACGATTATGCAAAACCACTTGATGCAGACAACTTGGTAGGTATACTTGCATATATACGTAGATAACCTGATTAGATTTTAATATTAAATTCTAACAATATTTGACAAATTTCAGGGAATCCTCCAAGAAGTTTACGAGTAGCGATGCAAAACATGTGCCAATGGACAGACGGACGTCAAACAACGACAACAGAAAACAGGCCATTCTGCAAGCTTTTGGTATATAACAAGCAGATATAAAAGTGAGCGTGTTACAAGGTTACACGTGTGCATCGGAAATGCTTAGATTACTAGTTTCTGGAGTCTTCGCCCCTGGACCCCACCAGGTGTTCCATCTCACTGACCACACGTCTGCTTCTTTATGACCCCTCTACAGAGTCTACACGATCATTCTGGATCCGCTCCTGATCTAGTGAAATCAGAAGTAACCATAGTTTTGTACAACGGTTGATTTCCGACTTTATTTTGCCCATAGTTAAATTATTGGTGTCTCCATTCATATTTGATATCAAAGGTAATTAAAAATTGAGACTCCGCCCTACCCCCCCCCCCCCAATCATTTTCACTTGTTTAGACATTTATCTGGTAATTTGATATTTTATATGGTACTATAAATTGGAATTATAAGATTTATCTTACATTAAAAATGGTTAAAATCTCTCTCTCTCTCTCTCTCTCTCACACACACACACACACACACACACACACAGCTTCTAATTTTATATAAACCAACCTAGCACTATAAAGCTTATCGACATTAACTTAAGTAGACATATTCATGCCTTCAAGTTATAAACGACGAGACAGCTGGTTTTACTGTCGTGTCATTCCTGATCGTCTGGGTTAAACATAAATGGTGGGTTATTTTAGGACAAGAAGTGATAAAATGACCAAATACCGACTGATCGCTAGTCTGGTTCTCTGCTCAGTGCGATTCCTGTGTTGCACTCCGTTATAGGTATAATGGTACCAATTGTTTTTCAATAGATCTAAATGCTAATGTTTTGTGAAATAAATGCAATTTCTGTCCTACATCAGCATTCACGTCACACACTGTCGTAGAGATCAATGATAGATTGTCAATTTGACAAGGACAAAACCAGGCATTCCTTTGCATTGAAGAGAGATAACTCTGCTGGAACTAGACAGAGTAAGAGTTATCTAGTCACAACAGATACAGTTTCAGCCATGTGTACCACATGTTTAAAAAAAATCATTAAAAAATACTAAATATAAACTAGATATGAATTAACATAATCTCGCGTGTTGCCAAGAGGCTTAACTTTAAAAAAAGGCCTAACAGAACGTACAACTCTTACATAATGCACCAATCACAGCTAGTGTTGTTATTTCTAAATGTTATGTTCCCTTACACCTTAAGCTCCGTCCATATTCACCCCTTCGTTGAATATTTCGTTGCTATTTCAATCCTAATATCTGACCAAGTCTGTGATGTCACGTACAATGAGATACCGATATCTATATTTAATTAATCAAGTTCTTTTGCACCATGTAAATTATTTTATCAATACTTGACTACATTGGTTGAAAGTACAGCTATAACTTTTTAAATAAAAAGATGTAAGCAGTAGCTGGTTGATCGCGTGCCAGATATTCACATTTTTAAATCATATGTGAGGGCATACGGACGGATAATTAGAATGATCAGATTTTGTTCATAGTCCACCAGATAATCGAAACGGAGGATCGGACTGGAGGGAGGTGTCTGGGGTCTCTGGACCCCCCCCCCGCAATATATATATATATATATATATATATATATATATATATATATATATATATATATATATATATATATATATATACATACATACATACATACATACATACATACATACATACATACATACACAAATGTACAGTCACTTGTTACTTTAAATTTGACTACTGTTTTATTCTTGCGCACGTTTATGCATACTTGGAGTAAATAGCCACATAGACCTTTGCTTTGGTGCCCTTTCAATGAAAGTCATGGCCCTTTTTACATTTCAGACCCACCCACACCAAGCACTTCATACTACTGCTACTGCTTGAAACTGATTGATCTCTGCATAATATATATATATATATATATATATATATATATATATATATATATATATATATATATATATATATATATATATATATATATATATATATATATATATATATATATTCTTCCTGCTTTGGAGTTGTGGGGTTTGGAAATGCAGATTATACTCTGCCTTCCTGCACGTCATAAGAGTCAACAGTTTTGACCTGGAATGCGTTACGTGATAATATTCAGCTGATATGGTCTTGGACTTTGGAAAAGAGAGCGGTTTATATCAAATCTGATTCGCGTTTTAAGGATTTTAACATCTTTCCCTTTACCACTCGTTCCAGGATTGTTATTATGCGCCGTCAAACATTATACATGCATACATTTTAGAAATTGAAAATATCATATATACTTCGACATTTGTCCTGCTACTAATACACACACGACCCTTAATACTAAGACATGCGAACCTTCTTACCGAAGCAGAACCGGGGGGTATTTCGGAATATTTGTGTCCACCTTGAAGCAAATGTTTAAAATGTTGAACTTGAAATTTTCACCCGACATTTATTATTTAGTTCAATGCTTAAAGAGGGTTGAAAACGTTTACACATCATACAGTTTTAAGAAATGAACGAATTTTCACTTGAATCCAAGTATATCTATCAGATGTTAATACACCATGTACCTATGAGCAGCAGCCACCGCCTAAATGACTTAACTCAAATGATATAGTATGAAATGAAATGATTAAACTAAGAAAATTAAATGATTAGAACAGATTCCAAATGGTGTGGTATCATATGACACGATTTAACCCAACAACAAAAATTGATAAATTCAGATTTCAAATAACGTCGTATAAAATGAAATGACTTAGTATGAAATCATCTGATTTAAAGAACAAATCAGAATGATGTATTCTGATTTCAAATGACTTGGTATTAAATGAAATTATGTAGTATGAGATTAAATGATTAATTCATGTCCCAAATGACGTAGTAGTAAATGACATGATGTAAACAACAACGTTATGATAAATTCTTATTCCAAATTACGCGTTGTGAATTGAATTTGCGTAGCATGAAATCAAATGTTTTAACACAAAGAATGAAATGATTAATTCAGATTTTAAACAAAAACCTGGTATTAAACTAAATGATTTAACTAAACCAAACGATGAAATCTGTTCCCGAATTACGCGGTATTAAATCAATGATTTGGTATTTAATTAAATGGTCTGACACACAGAATGAAATGAGGCATTCAGATTAAATTGGTATTAAATGAAATGTATAGAAAGCAAACGCTCTGACTGGTAACAGCACTACAATGAAAGATCAAACTGCAAATGATCTAGCGTAAATCCAAAAACAATGGGCGCTGTTACCCATGACGTATAGTATCAGCACGTCCAAACTTATAATCAGGAGACGTATTTACAGCATTCGGGTGAGATTAATGCAAACGACACTTGGGCAGCCATGGTGTTTGCTTTCTTAAGACATAAATAAGAGCATTATTTTCCAATTTGCATAAAGTGACTTGATCCACATTTAAGAACGTGCGTGCATTCTTTTAATATTTCCCCGGCTTGTGCTGCGCGAGCTTAAATGGCTTCAACAAATGTAAATCTATCATTAAAAAAAGGTTTTTGATTTTTTTTTACAATGTGTCAAGGGATGTCTAATTTTTGGGAATGTATGTGCAATGTCGATGCACAAGTGATTAAATGCGCAAGGAATATTCAAATTTGGTGACGTCATTAAAAATCCTGAGCTCATTTGATCACTAGTAATTACCATGCTTGATGACCTTACCTAGCATGCACACTAAACTAAAAAAAAAATTCTCGTCACTTTTGGTAGTATCTCTAACATTTTTGGCCGTACGTGTATATTTTGTTTGTAACAATTCTTCTTTTATCACCACTGAATCCCAGTTGGCAGCGACATAATACTGAATCACGACTCTTGATGGATTTGAAACATTCCACATAAAACGATTTATAAGATATTACACGCACCCCCCCCCTCTCTCTCTCTCTCTCTCTCTCTCTCTCTCTCTCTCTCTGTCTCTCTCTCTCTCTCTGTGACATAGAAAGAGTTATTATTATTATTATTATTATTATTATTATTATTATTATTCATGGTAACTTCTAACTTTTTTTGTAATGACTCGGTTTAAAATCTACCATTAACAGAACTGTCTCCAAAAATATAATCTTTATATATTCAGTTTCACGTGTCTTCACAAACCAAGAAACACAGTGTATTTATTGTTTTATTTCTCATATGTATGTAATTTTCTGGTCAAAGTACATACAGTGGTATAATAGTCAAATTATTATTTTGTAGTTTATATTTCTGTCCATATCTCATCATTTGTCTCTATTTGGGGTTTTGTGAAAGTGAGTTGATGAGTATTGTGAATACATGTTTTATGTTACCCTTTCACATTTTCCTGGCGAATGCAACGCCTTCATTGACGAATGAACAATCTGAGTAAAATCGATCTCCACAGATCTGACAGAGACCGCTTAGTGGGTCATATTCTTGTGACACTTGAATCAGACAACGGAAATAGAGCTTTCAGAAATCTGAAAGTGAATTAAATCGTTCAGCGCACTGCAGACCTGCCAACCCTGACGAGTCCGTCTCAGTAAGGCAGTTGACTTTTTCCGTAAGCTTTCAGAAATCTGAAAGTGAATTAAATCGTTCAGCGCACTGCAGACCTGCCAACCCTGACGAGTCCGTCTCAGTAAGGCAGTTTGACCCGTTTTCAGTAAGATGTAGCATAATATCATAAACTGCCATTGTAAAGCTGGAAAACGTAGCCTAATTGAAAGTTCGGTATTCTGAACGTGCAGAGACGAAAAATATTATGTTCAACTGAAAAGTTTGCAAAGTACGCGTAGACTTTATTTGCCATTAGTAAAGTTGCACAAATGTTAGTTCCAAACCGTATGCAGCTCAATGGCTTCTTGCTGTCTCTCATCTTGACGTAATTCTTGGAAACTCTTTTTCCATTTTACATGACGACGGCAATCATATTTCACGCCATGAGTCATATTTGCACGTGATTGTTTCCTTTCCAGCTTTTATTTACAAGCAGCGTCGTCGCTAGGGTTGGTGTCACCCAGTGCGGTAAACTCATGGTGTCACCCCTCCAGACTTCCACCATGGATTTCTTCTTCTTAAAATAAGTTCACAGTATAGTTTTCATTTTGGTGTCATCCCTCTGAAATGGTGTCACCCGGTGCGGTCCGCACCCCCCACCCCACCCCGCACCCCCCCCCCACCCCCCAGCGACGCCACTGTTTACAAGAATCTAAATATTCGTTTTTATTTTTCTTGCTTTCACTATTGACACTTTTCCATGGGCTTATCCTCCCTTTTGTCTTAAAGATGCATTGCTTGCTGGAAGCAATTAATCAATAGAAAGATCATGCAGAAGCTTCGCATGAATAATCGGGTGCAGTTTAAAGCGTCTGATATGCTGCTGTAAAGTTAGTGTGGTTCCCTGAGAAATTTAATTACTTATAATATGAAACCCAAATTCAAATAAAACAAGGATAAACAAATTTTTCGGATTATTTGACAATGATAATTTTCCCCTTAGTTTTTGCTTTTATGCCAAAAGTCCGCATTTTAAGAGTAATTATCGTAAGACAAACAGCAAAAAAGAAAGAAGTTGGCATGTCTGCTTATACTTACTCCAACAGGGAGTGTAATTACACGAGTTCATTAGCTAAGTTTTTGCGTTGATTTCAATTCACCGATATATGCGTTGGCACATATAGCTGAAACTAATCGAGGATAAAAATCGTTATATACATCGTTTAGTTTTACAAAAGTAGGACACTTCAAGTTCTATTTTACACCTTACTGACTCTTGTCAAAGATCATGGAACTGATTGTGACTAACAAATTGCATTCAAATAAATACTGTGCAAAAACATAGTAATTATTGATGGTTTCTTTTCTATCACATGTGAAAGGAATAATTCCACACTTTTTGCAACCCACTATTTTCCCGATGCCTTGGATGTAGCCATGATTTTCCACTGGAACTTCGTTCGGCCTATCCACAAGTCATGAAATAACGTTGAAAGTAATTGTAGGAAAATCAATGTGTGGTGTTTGGCTTCTGGCGGTGTGTTACTACAGCAAAGGCCGGCTCATTCCGATTGTTACTTATTGCCGACATATTAGCCTTTTACTCCGATCTCCCAAAATGCTTCGCAGACTTGGCCAGGATCGTACTGTTGAATACTCGATACCAGATGAGAAATTCATGATACAGAAATGCGTTGGCAATTTATTTCCGCCGGATTTTGCTATATTTTTCATAACCATGTCAATTAAACAAGCACCGAGTATTTGTTTAAAGTGTCACTATGCAGTACTGTCTTTTACAGACATTATGTGTGACATGGGGTTGGGTTAGACAGAATGACAGCACAATAAGGCTATGTCTCACAGTAAACCTGTCTGTAATGCTTTATTTAAATTGAAATTTTTATGATTGTTTTTTGCGGTTATTTTAATTTAAGTTTCAACAGGTTCGAATATTCCTACTTTCCTGTGACGTAGCCTACTTGCATTTTAAAATGTGTGACTGGAACAAGAGTCGGAGTGGATGGAATTAAGTTGGTAAGGCGATATATACTTATTTATGCAATGTAATTTTGTGTAGCTTTAAATATTGCAATTTTGTAACTATCTTACTTACAACAACAAAAATATTTTGTTAGTTACGATTAGACAGGAAATTATTAATTATTAATAGTACATGAAACACAACAAGACAATAGATCTATATCTTAAATCAGGGATTCGATTTGACCCAGAATTAAATCAGGGATTCGATTTGACCCATAATTAAATCAGGGATTCGATTTGGCCCAGAACTAAACCAGTGATTCGTTTTGACCGAGAACTTATAATGTGTATGTAGCTATTAAGTGGTAAATGCTAGGCCGATAAATCTGCCCCACACCGGTGATAATATTGACTTGGAGATACCAGTAATCAACACAGACTGGGGGATGGGATGATTTATCGGACTATGGCAATGCTAATACGAACAAAAACAAATTTTTTCTTATCTACTATAAGGTAGATGCTAGCCTACCTGTTCCCTTTTTTTTTTATATCTGACGATTTTAAGATACTTGAAAAAAAATGTATTTAACAAAACTCATCTGGAAACTTATTAATATTTTACTTTTCTCTGATTTGGTCATTGACGGTTTGTTCACTTTAGGATATATATATATATATATATATATATATATAATGTAATATAATATAACTGATTTAAAACAGTATCAACATTTTTGTGCAATTTTGTAAATGGAAAATAGTGTACGTTGCAAACAGACCAAATATATGCAAAATACAGTTTCAACTTTCTGAGACATAAAAGAATGTACGCTCCTCGCTGTGAAAATTTATAAACTCTTATCATGTACATTACAGTATACATGTCTAATCTGAAGTAATACAGCATGCACAGATTTGAGGTGCAGTTTTAAAGACGTATTCAGATTTTAACATTCTGTTTACGTAAAACTTTGTACTGTATAACTGTTACAATATTGAGGAATCTTGAATTGTCTATGACCTATCAACTGCTGCGGAAAATCTGACAATACGGCAATATATCATAATACTACTCGTGAGCAAAAGGCTGATGACTATCACCGCATTCATTCCTCACAGATGGAGTATTTTATCATCACAGTGAGATTGAATTTTCTTTTTCAAGGTTATTAAAACCAAATAACATGAATCAATTGCACAATTTTGCAGAGGCGTCAAATGACCTACGTCAACACAGTTATAATGCTAAAATGTTTGTATATCATATAATTTAAAAAAAACATTGATGCTATCAAGTGTATCTGTAAGGTTTCTGAACTCTTTGATTGATCTATTCTCTTCGGGGTATGTCATATAGCTCAATGAAAATCGGTTTGTTCTAATATGTTGAAGCGTAAAGTAAAATAAAGGTCAAACAGATTTTGATCAAATTTTCATTAAAATAAAAATAAAGCATCTATGAAACAAACGCGCGAACGACCCCAAAACATAATACGATCGATTACTCTCTCACCGTATCCCGCCTCCCCCCTCCGAATCAAATGTAATGGCTGAAAATGACATTACTGCACAGAGACACTTTCAACAACTATTCAGTATTTCTTTTACTATAATGGTTGTGACTAATATAAAGCCGGTGACGACACAGCTAGAAAAAAAAACCCACACATATTTATTATTTCCTTATCGCCATCGCATTTCACCATAACTTACGAAATATTCAATTTCTCAATAACGAGTTCCTTGCCTAGAGTGCAGTGCATCATAGGATGTCAGAGTACCAGCCTACTGGCAGTTCCGAGATAAATATTCCATGGCATCCGGGTACCATGGGTCTTCGGTTCAAACACAGAGTACCGGATGGATTCAATGGCGGCGAATTACATCCAGGTTTTTTTTCTTTCTCGAATTGACGGAAAAGACCGAAAATGCTCTGATTGTATGTTTGTAAGCTCTTCACTTGAGAAAGCAGTTATTGTTCTTACATGTGACGGATCACAATTATTACTTCCGAATATAGCCCCAGGCTATTTTTGTAGTGTTTTACCCCTCTCCTTTTGATGGTAATACAAGCGTTAGATTTAGACTTTGTATTAATTTATGGTTAGTTGTTTGATTATAATCCGCGGGTCAACAAGATTGAGGAGACAGATAATCGAATCAAGAAATTCATTGTAAGGTGAGCGTTGTTAGAGTTCAGCATTAAGGAAGAAAAATATACTCCGTAATTGTTGCTGCAGGCCACTTACACTGACTTCAGTATAGATTATATATAGAAATAAAATATATTTCAAGTCAAACGAAGGCAAATGCATATAAAAGTAACTGCTGTAATGGCATAGCTTCTCTATGTACACTTCATACATTCTTTAGCATTAATTTATATACATAATGAATAGTGTTGTTCCGATTATCGATTATAATCGATCATCAGTTGGTTGCGAAAACCAATTAGATAATCGATTGAGAACTCCATAATCGATTGTGTGTAAATGGAGACTACTTTTTAGGTGTATGCAAAGCACAAATGTTAGTAAAACTCCCAGCCGCTAAAGTTGACCTGAAATTTATTAATTCCCTTTACAACTACAGATATGAAACCCTATGATTCATAATTGGGAACATATAGTCATTATTACATGGTCAAGTTGTTAAATTGTTGAGTTAATAAATTTAAACACATTTTGTTGATTTGTTTCAGTTATATTGCAACATTGTTTGTAGTATTTATTAACAATGACAAACAAGAAAATCATGTCCTTTTGTACTTCAGATTATAGACATATCACATATGAACGAAAGAATTTCGGGGGATTGTAGCAGTATTCCAGTTACATATGACTGATCAGCCATAAAAAGTTGCGGTCATTTAACAAAGTTGTAGAACAAAAGTAACACACAATGTAATATTATTGTCAGATCATTACAAGAGATTACTCCTGTATATTTATTAAGATATATAACTGATATAGATATAACTGTTTAACAAAAAATAAAATTTGCTCTTTGTAACCGATTCTTATTGATGATCAGTTGGTTAAGGGGAACCGATTATCAATTATGAATTCTGAATGATTCCCATCACTAATAATGAAGCTCAGGTGCTTGAAATTTTGGGCTCCGACCGCCCAAGACAGTGAAACCATTCATGACCACAATATAAATACCATAATGGAAATATCACTAATGAAATACACAATGAAGAAGAACGATTGACCGTTCAGCCAGGAGATCACATTAATCGACAGTAACACAATTTAGCATTGTTCACGAAATTTGATGCAATACAATATCACCCTATCCACCTCTCTGTCTGTCTGTCTCTATTTCTGTCTGTCTCTCTGTCTCTGTCTCTCTCTCAGCTTTTCGTCGCGAGTCGCTTTTGTGTGTGCAGTATTCATAGTCTGTCACAATCTGTAAACCACCCCGCTTTTCTCTGTGGAGCCATTCTGAAAAAAAAGGGAAATATAAAGCAGTATTTCCATATTGTCGGAGTAGAAGGGAAATTGTTACATGGTGTATGTTATGGTAACTAACACCCTAAAAAAAACCTGTTGTCTACAAGGCTACGAGTTAGGAGACACACAATGTACCTAGAATTTGTAGCATTGAGATTGAAGCCAGTTGCCAAAATTGAGAACGCAATCGTCCAGTAGATGCACGTGGAAACATATGAATATTAATCATATGGTGCAGATGGAAAGAATCAAGTGGGTAGGAGTAAATTCATAACTGGCAGAGTCAAGGAGAAGGACCCTCTTGGGAACTAGTAACATTAGCATGTATAGTCGAGATGGTTGACTCAAGTGATTTCGGATCAACTTGATAACTGGTACAGTAAAGTGGAGGTATCTACTTCATAAATTGTTCTAATAGAGTCATGTGATTTATGATCAACTTGATAACTGGTACAGTGAAGTGGAGGTATCTACTTCATAAGTTGTTCTAATAGAGTCAAGTGATTTATGATTCACTTGATAACTTTAGAGTCAAGTGGAAGTATCAACTTTATAACTTGTAATTATAGCGCGTAGAGTCTAGGAAGAGCACAAACTCAAGAAAGGAAGAGTCAAGTGATATACAGTGAACTTTTTCAAACTGACACACCTAATAACTTGATATAACAGCAAGCAGAATCGAATTTGCAAAGTCCAAAACTATAGAAGCAATATAATTGCTAGTCACGCTGACCCACCTGATAACTTGACATAACAGCAAAAAAAAAAAAAAAAGAATTTGCAGACAAAGTCCAAATATATATATATATATATATATATATAAACAATTGATGCGCGCTGAAGTGGAAAACTGGAGTGAAGTCGATATAGTTGTTATATACTTGGTGACTTGTAATTTCAGCATGCAGAGTGTAACTAATATATGTACAGTAGAACTGAAGAGCAAGGGTGTACCGATATTGATTATTATCTGGAAGCATCTGGCATAATACAATTTGTTTGATATGGTACTTACGATGTAATTGTGAGAGAAGTGACATCAGTTTGGAGGCTAATGCGAGGGGGGTCAGTAACAGTTTATATGTCATTTTTGCCCAAGAGGAAAACAACAATACCCGGACAAAGAAAACAAAGAAAAGACATGTCGAACCGCACCCATTTCTCCACTGTTTTTTATCCAACACCGTACAACTTCGTCAAAGCGACTTTTTTTTTCAAATTAAAATCGAAGACAAGACGATTGTCTGTGCCAGAGGTAAGAGACCGTGGTAGCCAAATACAAAGGCAGCAGTGGAACCTAAATTCCACACAAAATATTTTCTCAAAGAAGGATTGCGTCTCTGCTCCTTTGCCGTTTAGTTGAAAGTGACGCTAATTTCAATTCGATTAACTGTGTCCATTTGCAAGCCCCGACAAATGATTGGCCAATGAAACATATGTGACCACTACAGGGCAATTTAGTTGGCCCTTTCGGGCTCAGCTCATTGTCATAACATACTATGGAATTTTTTTTTATAGACCCAACCATATTACACTACTTATAAAGGTACTTACGAAGGCGTTAAGTAGTTTGAATGGCAATTGTGTATTTTGGCGACATTACACAGTAATTAGGCATTTCTGCTAATCCGGAAGTGAAATCTGTGACCCACTATTCGGTACTCAATTTACTGTTCAGCCTCTCCAAAAAATGCCAAATAACTTACGACAAGAACTTCACTGGGATGTCATCTTTGAAAGTTCTTTTAGATTATCATATGATTTTTACGATTTGGACACAGTGGCAAGTTCAATAATAAAAGCAGATGTAGAAACCGCATATAAAAAGTAGTTGTGATCCGAGTCCTCGAGTCCATTCCAGTTTGTATGCGTTCCACAGATATTACTTTTGTTTGTTTGTTTGTTTGATTAGGATTTTTTAACGTAGCTTTAACAATTTTTCAGTCCTATCGCTACGATGTCTGCAGTGAGGCAGTTTATAGTGATGTCTAGCACTGAGACATCATGTCGCAGACATGTAGCATGATGTCTCACCCAGTCACATTATCCTGACACCAGGCCGACCAGTCCTAACACTAACCTCTTTATGCTGAGCGTCAAGCGAGGCAGCCGTTAGTACCATTTTTGTAAGTCTTTGGTATGACTCGGCCGGGGATCGAACCGACGACCTCCCGCTTTGTACTTTGGCTGAATTAAAAAAAAAAACACAACATGTTTTAGTTGTGGATATCTTGCATGATCGAAGCACCAATAGGATCAAAATGGCTGCCCTGAGTGCTCGTAAATCAGCGCAGACTTATCCAAGGTACACTAACTATAGCAGGTATTGAAAAAGGTAAAACGAATTTTGCCAAAGTTTGCAATACTAGCTTTTAAAAGTGGAAAAAATAAATTACAATAAAACCGGATTATTGTTTTTCCAATATGTCTTCGATGTCAAGAATTTTTTTCATTGGATCACATATGAAGTCAAACATGGAATAAATTTATGATAGCTAAAGAATCTAAAATTCAATATTTCAGACTAATACCGCAATCATTTATTAGAAATATATTTGACTAAATTTAATATAAAATACCAAGATATTAAACTCCATTTTTTTAAAGAGTATTTTATTTCTTAATTAACTATTACTGAGTATGAAGCTGGTAGCGAACGTCGTATTTTATAATAATAATAATACTAATAATACTAATACTAATACTACTACTAATAATAATGAGGACTTTGTATAGTGCCTAACCTTTAGAAGCTCTAAGCGCTTTACAACATCTTTAATTACATGACTACAAAAAACAAAGGGGGCTCTCCGTTTCGGATCACTGCCATCTCACCTTTGTCTGCGTGGGTTCGAGTCTCATTCGGCCAATGTGAGTAAGCTTGGTTTTCCCGGGTTCTTCCCCCACCATTATTACTGGCCGCCATGTATAAGCCTATCGTGTGCTGAAAAATAACGTTAAGCCCTACACAAAAACAAAAAAAAAACCAAAAAAAAAAAAACCATGAAATTAGAAACCATACAAAAATGCTGAAAATATTTAAGGTAGGAAACATTATTAGGTCTTTAAGTTTGTTCTTACGGTCTAATAAGGTGAGTTTTAAGAGCATTCTTCAAGGGATCACTGTATTTTTGTGTCTAATTTCAATGGGAAATGGATTCCATGTTGCTGGGCCCTGGTATGCAAAAGACTTCGATTTTCATAGTGGGAATGATGAGTTTACCATTGTCAGAAGAGGAGGCGTAAATATCTTGCTGGTGTATACACATGGGTGAGGCTAGATAGGTATGTTGGACTGGAGTACGTCAGTGAAAAGTATCACAGAGAACACATTTTGTATTTGATTCTGGATCGAATTGATAGCCAGTGTAGGGTACAGAGCAGCCAGCGGGGAGGTGTGCTCTGATCATGACACTCTAAGGATGATCCGAGCAGTTGTGTTTCGAACTTTTTGAAGTTTCTGGAGTAGATATTGAGACGAGCCAGCCAGAATTGAGTTACAGTAGTTCAGTCTTGAAAATACAAATGAACACACAAGCATTTTAGTGGCATCAGCTGAAAGATATTGGCGAATGGAGCGGATGCATCACAGCTCAAGATATGCAGCCTTGCATATGTTCATGACATGTTGGTGCAATGTGAGAGTACTGTCCAGAGTAACACATAGGTTTTGTACTGACTGTGTGAATTTAATGTTGGTGTTGCTGATATTTATTGTTTGAGGTAAAGGATGTGAATGAGAAAGTCTTTGTGTTGTGATCAAAATGGTCTCAGTTTTATCATCATTCATCTACAGCTTGTTACATGTCATCCATGATTTCACATCAGAACTGCACCTGTCTACTCATTGGATGGTCGCATCAACTTCAGTTGGGTGGCCAGATATGTATATTTGGGTGTCTTCAGCATACAATTGGTGAGGCACTGGATGATGATCTATGACACTTGAGAGCGGTTTGAGTGTATAGCATGAAGAGAACAGGCCCAAGAAAAGAACCCGTGGAACACCAGAACATATATCAACTGGGCTGTAGTGTATTCCATTTGCAGATACCATTTGTGTCCTGTTGACTAAGTAGGACTTAAATTACTGTAAGGCTGTATTGTGAATGCCAAATACATGCTGGAGACGGTGAATTAATATATCATGGTCTATTGTGAAATCAATAATATAATTACGAGTAAATATAAGTTCTTCAAACAATTAAACTTTCCAATACATTATATTAAAGAACAAACATGTAGCAAACATGTGGCATGATGTCATACCCAGTCAGACGATATAGTCCATACATCTACATTAAAATACAGATATAAACTGGAAACAATGTAAACATAAAAGATCATATATATCTTATGTAGAAGTATACAGATACATTTACAATAATGGACTGTGTCCTGTATTGTAAGGAATGAAATTAAGTAACACATTTAAAGACTAATGTCTTACATGAACTGTTAATGCGAGAATTTAAATAAATGCCATAGTTCCAAAGAGATTGCATTGTACAGTTTTTACTACTAGATATTCTCGTCATCATTGAAATACTTACTTTATCATTAATTTTTATAAAATCCGAATACATTATTATTAACGAACATGTTGGAGGCACTGTTCTATGTAGGAAGGCATACTAGAAAATGTAGACTATTATTATAACCAATAACGATTTTTCTTTTCATACATTCACTAAAGTTAGTCCACAAAGGAGCACAATACATTGTGCTGCAATAAGATTTGAATATTCTAATTTTGATATTCAATGAACAACTCTTAAATTTGAATAGTAACATGTTTGTTCGAGTACGTGAAATTCTGTAATGTCTCATCATATCTACATTATCTAACCGATTGGATATTAAAATATGACCCATATAAGAATAAATGTTGACACACGTGAGAGCATTGCCATTAAAATGTACAGGGAGAGGAGATGGTAATTTGAAAGAATTTGACTGAAAGACCATGCATACTGATTTTTGTGTAATATAGACGGCAATTCTCTAACGCGTATTGTACACATATCTTTAACAATTTCTTGAAACCTCCAATTGAAGGACTTATCAATGACACATCATCAGCAGAACTAAAAGCATCAAGAAACAACACATTTGGTGGCACACGTAACCCGACGTAACACTGGCCCAGCTTACAATTTATAATTATATTAAATGACAAAAGGGAAAGAACACCTCCCTTCCTCATCCCATTGATAACATGGAATGCGCTGGCTATTACAGTTCCACATCGCACATAGTACAGCTGTTTGTCCAATCAGTTAACTAAATTATGAACTATGTAGACATGCATTTTAATATCAAGCAGCCTTTTAAAGAGTTACTAGCGTCTAAAAACATACACTAGGCTGCCATGTTCTACATAATGGATGATAGTTTCCTTAAAGGTATATAGACATATATCTGTTGATTATTGTTTTTTAATATAGACCAAACTGATGTTCGGAGATTGTGACTACACATCTTTGTTGTATCTTGCATTCAAACATCTATGAATTAATAGTCGTAAGAGCTTAGGTCTATAGTTGTTTTGTCCGCCAGATTACCAATTTTGCTTTTTAGTAGCGGTATAATTGTACTATTTGTGAAATCATCTAGAACAAAATTATGTACGAACATACAATTTAAAAAAAAAATCATCAAAAGCACATGAAATCTAGTATCTGAAAATGAAAAATGCTCCACACAAAAAAATCTGATCATAGACATATACCTCCTTTTGTCTTGTTATTTCACGTTGGATCTTAGTGTGATTAGTTTGATACTGAAAGGACACGTTTTTTATTCGATTCATTTTTAACACTACTGAGCAAGTCCTCAAAATGATTTTTCCACATGATGTTTATATTATTTTAACCATGGTTCCCACCAGTGCAGATTGGTAGTTTATTGGAAGTTGTCGTAGTATTTTGTTTAACTTGCTTCCAGAATTCACGATGGTCGAAATTTTAATTTTTTTTGTGCTATCATCCTGTTATATGTTTTACGTCCTCATTCCTACATACTCTTAGAGCATGCTTAAATTGTGCTCGTGTTTGGCGCATTTGATTACTGAGATAGTCCTTATGAGGCTTGCCGTTATCACGCCACTCAAAGTAAGCATTTCGTGCAAAGTCGTGTGCAAATGCGTTGGCATTGTTCTCTTAATAAAGTTTGCATTATATAGTATCACAAAGTATTCTTTCGAATGTTTAATTATGCTCCTAATTAACCCCACGATGTCACATACAGACAAATCTTTGAGAAAACTAATTATTTCTTACGGTATTAACGTAATGATTTATTACGGAGATATAGTTTTGTTGATTAGAAGACTACTATAAGCAGAAATTATCTTTTCTTCCAATAGTTAGTATGACTCACCTAGCAATTGATAATTGTTAAGTTCCTGAACATTATCCCCAAACATATGCACGTGCAGGCGGAAAAACTTTCGTATTGCTCATTTGCCAATCAGCCATAACGTATCAAAGATCTGCTCCTTTCTGCAGGTACGTTGTTGACATTTTGTCCTGGCTAACATTATTGATTGAATTATTCCTTTTATTATAGATTTAATCAAAGATTATTCCAAAAATATGTTTTATTTTAATATTTCTTGACAACGATCTCTGTTGGTTGTCTAATGAGCGTTAATCATAAATGCAACAATTGTCAAAGAACATGTATGTATTTAACGAACACTGTTTCAACATGTAACTATTTAACAGGCAGGTTCGTAGTTCTTTATTGAATTTTCTTCAATTTGATTATTCGATAGATACTCTTCTGTCTAAAAATGTGTACAATACATCTTACCACTTGAACCACATTGTAGTGGAAATATGATCTTTTTGCTGCAACGAAAGCCAGTCATGTTTTCATAGCTATATTGCAGAAGAAGTCACGCAATAAAATCACAATCAATCATTTAATATCATGTTCCTGGACATCAGGGTCTATGGTGTGCGTTCTACTTATTACGCCTAGCAAACAGCACATAGCCAGGTCTGCCGGTGCATTATGGGGCGGCAGATCTGAGTCTGTACAGTTTGCAGTTGGATTCGACCGATAAGCTTGTAAGGACGATATTCAATAGTATCTCTAACCTTCTGTTTTTGAAAACATAAAAAAACCAACAAAACATTGGTTTGTGTTACATTATATGGGCTCCCACTTTATAGTGCTTTAGAAGCCTTATACTGGTGTGTGTTATAGCGAGACTGTGTCCTAACTGTGCATCAAAACATAAGCATACTTTTCTATGACGTTAAATCAGAATATTATAATTAGCTGTAACGAACCAAGTGTCACATGACGTGAAATAAAGTAGCAGTAATAAAATAAAAATATGAATTTAGTGGCATATAATAAAATACATGTGTTATAAAAGGTTCATATATATATATACTGATATGTAATAGTGATCTTAAGAATGTGTTATATCTGTATGATGGTTGTTGAAGTAAACGAACAAGTCAAATGGCCGGATATAAAACAAGAAAGTCTGCATAATATGTGTGTCTTCTGCAAGGTGAACAACGTCCGACGGATTCTGGGATCAACAACATACAAATTAATGAGAATTGGAAACATTACATTGTCACATGCACTTACAATCAACTCCTGGATTACCTCATCAATTGTTGCCGGCCAGACAGTTCATATTTCAATATAAACTAGACTGAATATATTCTGATTTTTTTCAGCAAGAACTTTGCAGACATCAATAGGGTAGATCCGCATAGCTGTAACATTCAGACACTAATCTCGTTAGGTGCACTGGACGCCTTGAAAGAGCACCAACTAAACGAGAACTCATTGCGCTATCCTCTATCGAAAATTTAAGTGGCTGCATTTAACTCTCTCATTCAAAGTCAGGTAAACGCTTTATAAAAAGCTCGCAATTCCAGATACTCCAGGTGACACTCTCCGACAGATATTCCTTTCTGACGAGGAAAATCATCTCCAACCATCAGCTAGAAACTCAAATGTTTTTTTTTATATGTTGTTTATTTTTTTTTTATACAGATTTGACGGATCATCTGTCTTCGATGACTACGTTGGAGTCCAGTAGCCAGCACCCTTTGTCTAGCCAAAAGATCTATCCCAATCTGACTTTTTTGTACTTCTATACATACGACCCCTGCTCGAGGATGTCATCTTTTGGAGATATCCTACAGAAACTAAAAACTTTGACATGATGTCGAATATATATGTATATATATATATATATTATAAGTGAAACCCTCCATGATCAGCCCTATCCTTGCATGGAGCCTATCCCAAGCAAGTTTCTCAAGTCATTACTCAACACTCAACCTGACAAATTTAAGTTCCCTGTGCTTGGTACAAAGTGGCATGCACGCAGATGCTTTCGAATATCTCGCTACCCTTCAAACCTTAATGTAGGTTTTACACACACACACACACACACACACACACACACACACTTGATTCAAAACTTTACAGGAAAATGTTTCTGTTTGACAGAAATAGCCGAGGTGGTCTGAATGCAATGCTGGTTATCAGTTGGACTAGAGTGATAAATAAGTTTTCTTTATATTTTTTATGAGACTTTTATGAGATGTTTGGCTGAAATGTTCTATAGGTCGGTCTCATAAACACATACTGGGAACTCAGGAAGATAGTAAGAAGAAAAAGGCTGAGTCCCCAGATAAAGAATGTCATCCGATGATAAAATGTCAAGGGAATTGGTCAGGTACGGAATCGAAGCTGGAATAAAGAGTCAAAGATTTATTTTTCTCTGGTATGGAGAACTTTATTTAAATAATCAACACACACACATATATCACTACATTCTAGAAACACATCTAAAATCTTTATCATAAAAATTCATGAAATACATATTACATTTTCCTTATTAAGCTTTCCAACTTCATTTTATTCGTATAACTTCTGCACCTTAGAATATTATACAATAGCTAATTCTCAATCAATTTCAAGATAGTCAAAGTATGAAATATAATAATTGTAAATAATGCAACAATTAATTTAAAGAATACATTTTACTTATTTTAAAGTAGAATATTGATTTAGAATATATTGCTAGATATTACTCTTTTTTGCTTAAAGAATACTTTATTTCAACATAAAATCTAAACATGAAGTTGGTAGCGAACTCAACTTTTACCATAAAAATTACATAAATATAATTAAATATAAATTCTTTTAAACATTAAAACATTCCATTACAATATGTTATAAATAAAGAATTCAATAGCAATGTTGCACACAAAACAATTTTACAATTAAAATCTCAATCATTAAAAATACTTATTCTTCAAAGAAGTTACGACATATACAGTTTGCTTACCTGGAATAAAGAGTCAAAGATTTATTTTCCTCTGGTATGGAGAACTGAATGTGACCTAATTGTGCCTCTATATTTATACACACTCGGGCCAGATTCAGGGTTAGACAAGGTCATATCCTCCAAGTACCAGTCAGGAAAAATGCTGACTCTTCCCCAAGCAAGAACCAGTTTCAGCAGGTGGTAACCGATTTATTTTACGTCATAAGACTTAGTTTTGTTAGTTATTTATATTCGTTTGACGACGTTACACCAAATATGGATATCCGTTAGTTGGAAGCCATTTTGTTTCTGTGTCGTCTAGAAGTTTCTTAGAGAATATGACTCCACTTTTATTAACCGAATTGGACTTCGGCCAATGACTAGGTTACGGAACGTATTTTTACTGATGGAACCTAGAAACTGTAGCTGAGTTGGCAAAATGCATGTATTATGTTATACAATCTCACACAACACTGTACATTAGCAAGATTCTTAGTTATTTTTACTGATGTTATATAGTATAGTTACATACATTGCCTTTTTTTCCACTTGCTCAGCAACCATTTCTATTCTATATAGTTGTGTTACAAAACAAATGAAATTACTTTTAATATCTTTTAGAATATAAACAAATAAAACATTACTTTAATACGATTTAAAGAAAATAGCAATCTTATTAATTTTACTAAAAAAATCAATTCCTAGCATATTATCTAAATTTGTTTCTCAGTACTGAACTTTACACTGTGCCCAAATTATAACAAATCATATCTTATTCTAAAGTACCTTTGAAAATTGATTGTTAGACAAGCTTTGGAAACAAATCATCGTAATTGTTTTCTTTTGTTTGTTTGCGTAGACCACTGTCTTTCTAAAATATATATTCTATGCTGACAAATTCAGATTGTGCTCAAATTGGATCCTGTAATTTGTCAGAAAGGTTGCAGTTTTAGTCCGTTGAGAAATAAACCCAGTCTCCACCTCTAAAGTATGACTTTCCATGTCTTTTATTGTGATATTGGTTGAAGTTAGGTTGCTGTATCATATGACATTTCTTGTCCACAGCGCGATGTCCACCATTACAACTAGAACGTGTCTCTATTAAGTTTTAATTTTTCTTTTGAGCATTCAACAATTGTGATTAAAATATCTTGTAGCACATTCCAGTCTTTGGTGGTTGTTTTTCTTTCTTCTGGAGTGTGGGTGTGGGGAAGGAAGCAATGATTCAACCAGACTTATTCGGACCAAACCCCATGCTGATTCCGACATAATAATAGATGAATATTACCACGTGAAATGTTATCAAATTTATTCCTAGAGTTGAATCAGACATTTATAATTGTTTAACAGAAGATATTTCTAATCCCCCCACCACTGGTTACGTTGAGCAGTTAAAAACTGCATTCAAAGAATGGGGGGAAAAATCACAATTTCACGCAGGGTATGGTGTTTTTCTGCATAAAAATAAATTAATGTTATGTTTATCTGGCATTGTCAAAACAACTGCTTTACCTAGATGCTAAATTTTAATAGCATTTTAATTTAGAAATAATTAATTTCTAACGCTAACAAAATTCCTGAAAACGCCATGCAAAGAAAATACGTAGTGCATGAAATATCAATAAAAGCTGAATGTCGGTTGATATAAATATTGTTCTATGGTGCTGAAAGTCATACTAGCTTGATTTACGAAAAGTTTCAAAATGTTCATTTTTAATTTGCTCTGATTTCGGCTGTGGACAACATTTTACAATTTCTTGCCATGTTAGATGAAAACAATAACTCGGGTAAATCAGGTTTTTGTGTTCCATTGGTTTTCTTATAAGACTTCACATTGTTACGAATATAGTTATTTTATAATAGTTTTTATTCAAGTTATTTGTGGTAAGAACAATATGATCTGTTTATAACGCCATGAAATGTACTTTAAAGGTGATTTCACGTTGCGTGTGAAGAGTACGTGCACAATACCATGTGCAGTTTCCATTAATAGATCGATGTCGAATTGCCAAGTTCATGTCAACAAACTAATTTTGATCTAAATAGGTCAGGAGTGTCGAATCAGGTCAGAATATCTTCAGCTGCTCCAAGGAGATCTGTACTCTATTTGTCAACCCCCCTACATCTGTTGACGTATTAATTATTTAAAAATATTCAAATGTTGACTAAAATATTTCACAATACAGTATAATTAAAATACATAAAATTTTATATTCTATTTATTTTGGGCTGTAAATTTGATGATTACATAAATGAATTACTCGGCTTATCATTCTACAGCTATACTTCAGTATTGTAATAATTACACGAGGATTCAGATGTATTTGTTTTCAGAGCTTTAACAATTCGTTCTAAACAGACAATGCCTTACTTGATGAAACATTCAAGGAGTTGGAAGGGCCCCGAGTGGGCGAGTAGATCACTGCCATCTCACCTCTGTCTGCGTGGGTTCGAGTCTCGAATTCGGCCAATGTGGGTATGTGAGAAAGCTTGCCAGTAGCTTCTCATGGGTCGGTGGTTCTTTCCGGGGTTTTCCGGGTTCTTCCTCCACCATTAATACTGGCAGCCATGTGTAGCCTATCTTGTGCTCAAAAATAGCGTTAAACCATTAAAAACAAAACAAACAAGGAGTTGGATATTAATAATTTAGTTGGATTACCGTGAGAAAATTCAAGAACATTTGTGACATTCAACTTTCAATTGGTTTACCTTGAAGTAAAAAAAACTTTTGTATAATAGAACAGTATTTCTTTGTGTTGCTAGCACATAAATACATTAGAAGCTACATTCGTAATATTTTTTGATAATTTCCGGATTGCTGTGGAAATGACAGTACATTGAGAAATTCTGGGAATTCATACCATAGTGAAAGTTATTTATAATTCTTTCACTTTGTCTGTCCTTGCATTTTAGTGAAGTAAATTTATATTTTGAATCATAGCTTGCATGTTCGGTTTGACCTTTCTTCTTACATTGTTTAAGCCCACAGAAAGTAACAGTATAGTCCGAATTAGGACTAGAATTTTGTCCTAATCAGCCAGCATTCATTTTGAGGGAAAAGGTTGAACTCGTACCTATGCGTTCGTGCGTGTTATATTATGTTGCTTTCTACTGGTTCTTTTTTGAAGATTTATTTTTTGGTAGGAAAATTTCGCTTCTCTTTTAAAAATAAAAAAATTGTTAATGCATATTATTCTCCAGTCTTCTGTTTTTAATGGATTCCAATATAACCTATTAATAAACAGTGAGGTATTGTTTATTGGATTATAGCACTAACTGGATTATAAAAATGTCTGCTTGCATTTGGATTTTGTTTTATTTAATCTTTAAAAAGTCCAAAATTGTACAGCATATTCTAAATTAGGTGTAAGTAAACAGTTGAAAGCTAATTATTTCATACTATTTTGGGCAACATGACAATTTAAAACTTAATAGGCCAAACGTACAATTCACGTTGGTGCTTAATTTTTGAATCTGAAGGTTCTATTTCATATAACTAGGAATTGTGACTCCGAAATATTTTATTTTGATTATCTAATGACTTGGATGAAATTTTTTTCTTGTAATTTGCAAATTTGCAATATGTTGCATTTTTGTTTTAAAGTTGGAATCGCATGCCGCATTTTCGTGCCGACTGTCCTCGTTTATATATATAATTTTGTGTGTGGTTAGGATTTTTAACGTAGCTTTAAAATAATGTTCATTGAAGCATTTATAGTGATGTCTAGCAATGGGGGCATTAATGCCGCAGACATGTAGCACGATATCCCACCCAGTCACATTATCCTGACACCAGACCGACCAGTCCTAACACTAACATCTTTATGCTGAGCGCCAAGCGAGGCAGCTGCTATGTTAATACTATTTTATTTCAGGTGTTGATACCATTTTTTTTAAAAAAAATAAAAAAGTCTTTGGTATAACTCGGCCGGTGATCGAACCCACGACTTCCCGCCACCGCAAAGTGTGGGGTGTGTGGGACGCTCTAACCACTAGGCCACCGGATCTGTGCATATTTATCTTTTGTAATGTTTTAGTATACTGCTCCATTTTGATTGATATGCAGTATACACTTGCATCTGTAAAGAGGTCATTTCTGAATCATTTGCAATCACGATGGCATTAATTAGTATTAATATTAGTACCCCGTACTTCGGCGCCTTTTCAGCATATTGTGAAAAAGTCCGAAAAATATTGCATAAATTAGTCATTTTATATTAGAAATGCTGATTTTCATTGTAGAACTGTAAAATAGCTTTTACCTTCCAGATGTTTTTATTTGGATTGTTCACCACATTAGTTCATTTAATAACAGCTTCAGTTTTCAGCCTACTTTTGTATGTGCTACATATGGACATTCCTTCCTTGTTTTGAAACGTAAGCAGATGTAGTCAATGGCATTATTGGCTAACGTATAGTAGAATATGCAGATATAGTATACCAAGCCTTATTATTGGAAAACGAGTTACTGCAAGAATCTCGCTTGATTAGATTGTGTATAGGTGACAAGGTGACGTTAGTGCAACCATAGAAATTTCTTTTTTAAATTGGTTTAATAGCTTCATCACAAGTCCTAAATCCTTCAAAATATGATTCTGCTTATGAAGTATATTTTTCAAAAAAACGAATTATTCTTTTTGACTTGACCGATACTTTTATTTTCTCCATTGCATGCTATCGGATCAGATCATAACCCCCACCTCGTCTCTTGGAAACAAAAAGAATCTTTCAAGCCTTTTGCCTGTAAATCCATACTGAAATAGTTTTCGCTTTAACTTTTTGTGATAGCTGTTTAAACCTTTTTCAAAGTCTAAAACAACAGCACAATGCAAAAACATTCAGTTTATTAAAAAAAAATAGATGTAGAAAAAAGTACGTTGACATAGTATTTTAAAAAATAACACATAGAAAAATCTAAAAATCTGATCACATCAGTTGTTTTTAATTCGAAAATCAAATGGGCCCCATTCTGGGTAATGATTTTTCTAGTCTATTTTTAGAACATTTTTTTCCACTCTTATTTTGCTGCTGATAGAAGAGTTATCTTAATCTAATTTTGGTAGGTATTTAAAAATAATTGTTTATTCTTCAGAATATGAGCTAAGACAGTAGTTGTCTGTGTGTATGTCGGCGACAGTGGACATTGAATAATAAGGCCTTGATGATGATCCGGAAGTGAAATATGTGCCCTCTTTACATGTTGTTCTGTTTACATTGCAGCCTCTCAAAAAACATGCCAGTGAACCGTTGACAAGAACTTCAGCGTGAAATCATCTTTGGAGATATTTTTGATTCACATGATTTGCATTGATTGCCACACAGTGGAAAGGTCAGTACTGAGAAATATATGTAGAGAACATATAGTAAAATTGTGATGCATGTCCAACTCACGGTGTGCACTTCAGACCGGTCTTTTTTAGATCTGAGGAGCACGGATAAGTCTAAAATCAAGTCACTCAATCGGATTACGACCACGGGCGAATTCTGGGTTAAGATTAAAACCGGTTAAAAAAAGGAGGAATTTCGATCTGTATTTTGTAGTGCACAGAGAATGTCAAATTATTTGGTATCATTGTAGATCTAAATTTGTCTACCTATCTTTATTACCATCCACTTTAATGTATCATACATGAAATTGATGCTACAGAGCATGGCAGAAGGCTACTACCTTGTGCCTCGTAAACGCGAAGCTGAGGATTAATGTGTTAACAACAATTTTGAATTATTTTTGCAAATTGTCACGGAATGGCTAAAATTGTCATTTATGTGCAATGTTGATGCACAAGTGATTCAATAAGCAAGGATATTCAAATTTGGTGAAGTCATGCAAATAAACTTGTTAACAAGAATATTGAATTTTTTTGCAAATTGTCACGGAATGGCTAAATTTGTCATTAATGTGCAGTGTTGATGCACAAGTGATTAAATTCACAAGGAAGATTCAAATTTGGTGTCGTCATGAACATGCACTTGTTAACACATTAACCACTGGCGGATTTTGCTCTTTTTGCATTATATTCGAAGCAAACACATTTTTGGAGGCTATTTCTGAATACATCCTAATACAACGACTTCAGAGCAATTTTCCATTAGCCTCATACCTAGTTGTTTGAAAAACATTGTTTTTTTTTTGTTATCTTTCTCGCGCATAAGCAGAAGGTGAAATGTTGGAGTTTATTTCTTGTTGGTTACCGGACCCATTATTTTCGTATGGAGAAGACTCTTTATTAAAATTGTGCACCTTATTTTTGATTAACATAAGATTTGTATTGATGTCACAGAGTAGAAAAGTCAGTACTGAGAAATATATGTAGAGAACATATAGTAAATTTAATTGTGATGTATGTCCACTACTCGGTGTACACTTCAGACCGGTCTGTTTTAGATCTGAGGCGAATAAGTCGAAAATCGGAACACAAAATCGGATTGCGACCTCTGGCGAATTCTGGGGTAAGATTAATTTAAACTGGTCCAAAAACGTATGAAATTCGATCTGTATTTCGTAGTGCACCTAGAATGTCAGATTATCTGGCATCATTGTAGATCTAAATTTGCCTACCTATCCTTATTACCATCCACTTTAGTGTATTATACATGACTTTGATACTACAAAGTTTGGCAGTAGGCTACTACAGCGTTACCCCGTAAGGGTGGCGCTAAGGATTAATATGTTAGCAAGAATTTTGAATTATTTTTGCAAATTGTCACAAAATGTCTAAAATTGTCATTTATGTGCAATGTTGATGCACAAGTGATTAAATACGCAAGAATATTCAAATTTGGTGAAGTCATGAAAATACACTTGTTATCAAGAATATTTAATTTTTTTGTAAATTGTCACGGAATGGCTAAATTTGTCATTTATGTGCAGTGTTGATGCACAACTGACTCAGTTCGCAAGGAAGATTCAAATTTAGTGACGTCATGAAAAAAATGCAGTTGTTAACACATTAACCCCTGGAGGTTTGTGCTCTTTTTGCATGATACGTGTAAGAAACACATTTTTGGAGGCTATTTCTGAGTACATTCTAGTACAACAACTTCCAAGCAATTGTCTGCTAACCTCATGCCTAGTTGTTTAAAAAACAATGTTTTTCTTTGGTTATTTTGCTCTCCCATGAACAGAAGGTGTAGAGTTGGGAGTTCTTTTTTTGTTTCCATAACGGACCCATCATTTTCGTATGGAGAAGACTATTTATAAAACAATGTCCACCTTATCCTACTTTTTGCATAGGTTCACCTGGAATCGCATCACAATTAGTATTTCCAGTTGAGTTCACGCGAATGTAATTCTTGTCTAGTTTTAGGACATTTTTTACTCTCTTATTTTGGTGGTGATAGAAGAATTATATTGATTCAATTTTGGTAGGTATTGAAATCAAATTGTTTGATCTTTAGAATACGAGGTAAGATAATGGTTGTCTGTGTATTTTGTCGACATTGTACCTTTTAGTAATAAAGCCTTGGTGATGATACGGAAGTAAAATCTTTTTTCTCTTTACATGCTGTTCCGTTTACAGTGCAGCCTCTCAAAAAAATGGCGGTGAACCCTTGACAAGAAGTTTACCGTGAATGCATATTAACATTTTTGCAAACTGGCACGGAATGGCTAAGTTTGTCATTTATGTTCAGTGTTGATGCACATGTGAATCAGTTCGCAAGGAAGATTCATATTTGGTGTGGTCATGAAGATGCACTTGGTAAAACATTAACCACTGGCGGATTTTGCTCTTTTTGGATGATATGCGTAGCAGACACATTTTTGGAGTCTATTTCTGAATACATCCTAACACAAGAACTTCCAAGCAAGTTTCCGCTAACCTCATGCCTAGTTGTTTTAAAACATTGTTTTTCTTTAGTTATTTTACACGCGCATGAGCAGTAGGTGAGAACTTCGAGTTATTTTTTTTTCTTACTTAACGGACCTATCATTTTTGTATTGTGAGGACTCTTTATAAAATTGTCCACCTTATCCTAGTTTTTACACAGGTTCACCTGGAATCGCATCACAATTAGTATTTCCAATTCAGTACCCACGAATATAGTTCTTGTCTAGTTTTAGAACACTTTTTTACTCATTTTGGTGGTGATTGAATATTTATATTTATTCAATTTTGGTAGGGACTTAAAAATAATTGTGTGTTTTTTAAAATATGAGCTAACAGAGTTGTTGTCTGTGTGTATTTCGATGACATTGCACTATGAGTTATAAAAGCCTTTGTGATGATACGGAAGTGAAATCTGTGTTCTCTTTACATGCTGTTCTGTTTACTGTGCATCCTTTCAAAAGAATGCCGGTGAACCCTTGACAAGAAGTTTACTGTGACTGTATCTTTACAGGTATTTTAGATTAACATAAGATTTGTATTGATTGTCACAGAATAGAAAAATCAGTACCGAGAAATATATGAAGATAACATAGTAAACGTAATTGTGATGTATGTCCAACTCTCGGTGTACACTTCAGACCGGTCTTTTTTATATCTGAGGCGAATAAGTCTAAAATCGGAACACAAAATCTGATTGCATATTTTCAGCGAAACACGTGCTGAAATTCAGGATGTTAAAATATTCTCGAGGATATATCTAAACCAGGATTAACAATTACATATTTTACTCATCAAGGCTATATAGAAGTTTTGACTGTTCCTTGTAAGGTTAATGTGGCGGGATATCAGCTACGACATAAAAGCATTTAAAGCCGGTGTTTAACACCCAAAAGCATGAGTGAGCTGATAGAGTATTTCGTGAGTTCAAGGATATTACCTAAATCAGTAAAACATAAAAAAACGAATGTAGTAAGTTTATTAATGATGTTAACAAAATAAAAAAAATATTTAAACGCCAGTAAAATCGCTGTTTAGATCACCCAGTATTGAGGAAGAGGAAGATTCGCAAATTGAAGAAATTAGACAAAGTAGGATCTTCGTTCACCAAGAAAGCAACAACTTCGAGAGCAGATACAACCATCAACTGACCCGGCGCAACCGGAAGTGGTTTTTCTACATTGAATACGCTTGGAGGAAGTGGTTTGATTTCTTGCCTTAATGCCGTTCTTTTCGACATAACACGATTAGAAGTTCTCATAGGAGTAAAACTATCTGGAAGTAACTCGCCAGAAATAATTAATGGAGCCGCTGATATTTGTCGACGATTATTTCAAGGTTGTATCATGGATAGTAGCATCTACCGGGAACTTTTCGATGAACTCGTTGATCATCGTGATTAGATTTATAGATGTCAAATTATATGATCATACATGAATGACACCGTGGACCTTTAATGGTCAGAGTAAACGATTGCCAGTCTATAAAACAACTTACGGTGATGGTCTTGGTAATGTTATTGAAGGGTTATTTGCAACAATGGCTCCCAAATGAAAGCTTTTAGTGCTATTAGTGAAAAGCTACTGGTGATATTCGTAATATTGCCGGAAATCCGTTTTCTGCAGCAAATGATATACTAGCACGATTAATACGACGAAAGCCACCGTCAATAAAATTACCATCTACTGAAATTGTGCCCGCGAATGTTCGTAAGATAAAAACCTAGCAGCTTTGATGAATCAAGAAGCAGAACAGAGCATAAATACAAGCTTTACAGGAGATTGACATCGGAGGCGACGATGATATAGAAAGAGAAATATATAATAAATGTTTAAACTTTTATACGACCCAGCATTTGACGTAGACTCACTGGTTCTTAAGGATGAATCTGTGCGCGATTATGAATTGTATTCTTTTGACGCAAGACGGCCAAATCAACGATGCAGAATTTAACTATAAGTTCAGGATACAAGTAGATATTTTGTACCCGCTGAAGCATTTATCGAAGTAGAAAGTGAAATTATAAAAACAGATAATACAGAATATGGGGGTGCTGTCAAAGTTAACAACAATGGGAGTATAGTAATGTTTGATAGCGCTACATATATGATTGATGTAAGAAATATCGATTCTTTTTAAAAAGATGTTGATGTGGCTACAATGATAATTGGCCTAGCAAGATATTCTGATGATTATACAAGATCAGCTGGTCCAATGATGATGTTTCACAAGGATGGTTCTAAAAATACTGATAACATTCATTATGTTGTGAGACGACCAAAGACTGTGCTAATCATGTTGCTGATGTTAATATCATGGATATTAATGTTGTATTATTTCGGAGTACAATTGAAGATTAAAAATACACCGATCAATGTTGTCAGGTAATCGTTGGAATTTTTCATTTGCAATTCCACTATCTCACATTTTCGGTTTTTGTAGAAATGTTATTTTCGGAGCTAAGTTTATAGGTGTACTCGTACGAAAAAAGTGATTATAATGATGCTGTATGGCGACATGGAGGTGATGATGCTAAGCTCTCATTTTGGATGCCAGTAATGACCCTCTCAATCACTTAGGAGATACATTATTATCATTTATGGATACAACAACAACATATAGCATTCAGAGTTATTGCTATTGTAGGGTTTCACGCCATTTTGCAGCACACGATATGCTATACATGGCGGCCAGTAATATTGTTGGAGGAGGAACCCCCGACCCACGAGAAGCAACTGGCAAGCTTTCTCACATACACATTAGCGTAATCTCAGGCTCGAACGCATACAGAGATGAGATGGCAGTGATCCGTAACGGAGAGTGCTTTAGACCATTTGGACCCCCAGTATTCAGAGTAATATTAAAGGTAACAGCAGAAAGGGTGATCTAAACAACTTTTTAGAGGCGTCTAATTGGTAAACAAAAAGCTCCTACTAAATAATATAAAAAATAACGTAACAAATTATTACACGCGTGATTGTTCACTTTTGTGACGCATATTCGATGTCGCGCCCTCTCAGCTGCTATGAATTAAATAATTTTCTCAACCGAATATTTTAACACGTCCGATACGATATATTGATCTAGGGTCATGTAAATTTATTGTTATAAATCCGTGTGGTGTTGATTTATCATGACTAAAGTAATTTCTAAAAGGATTATAATCCATATCACCGCTGCACCAGGTCTGAGTGTATATCTAAGTGTTTGTGTATCAACTCCATTAAACACAGCAAGAATATGACAATTATCCCTGATCTCTTTTGGCATTTGTGTATGCCGCTGGGTTACATAAATCACATCTGTTTTTATGTCTGCCTCGAGAAAATATCTGAGCTGAATTTGATTGTTTGTGCAGCATCACATCATCATACGCATCTAAATTATTTCCATCAAGGTCATCAACAATCGATGCTTCATTGATAGTAGTGATACAATAAATATCATCACCATCTTCATTTATCGTCTTTTAATTTTCATTAAAATCTTTGAACACATCATAACACTGCTGATCATCGACATATGGTGCCACTAAATACAACCTGCCCCATTTTAACCATCTCATTATCAGATTAAGTAGCAAGTGCGTTTTTCCACTTCCAGATGGTCCAATTATTATCATTTTGATGGAATTTGACAGCGCAGTAATATGCTTAACATGTTCTCGCGTTCTTGTCGATGACACATTAATTACATGTTTTTAAAAAAAATTATGGATCTTTATTGTGTGCAATGCAAGACGCGTACTAGCACAAACGACTTAACCTAAAGGGTGTTTCTGAGTGACCGAGTGGTCTAAAGCGCTCTCCATTACGGATCACTGCCATCTCAACTGTCTGCGTGTGTTCGAGTCTAATATTCGGCTAATGTGGATATGTCAGAAAGCTTGTCAGTAAGTTCTCATGGGTTGGTGGTTCTTTCCTGGGTGTTTTCCGCGCGTTCTTCCACCACAATTAAATCTGGCCGCCATGAATAGCCTATCGTGTGTTGAAAATGGTGTTAAGCCCTACAACAACAAACGACTTAGCAACAATTACAACAAAAAAAAAAGAGATCAGCAGATGCCGGTAAGTGCGCACAATGTGGTACATAGAAAATTTAGATTTATTTATGAAAAATGAGGTGACAAATCGAATTTGAAAAAAAGACGATGTGATATTGCAGCAAAATTGACAAATATACCAGGGATTCCGTGGGATAAATATCCAAGAGGAAAACATCTTCGAGGATATAATTACTGGGGCCGTGGAGCCAGACATGATATCAGACTTGACAGCCAAGACTAACCAAGACCAGGTGAATATCCTATAAATGAAATTGATCGAGGTTGTAATACTCATGATATATATTATAAAAGTAACAATCTGCAGCATAGACATCTCGCAGATGTGAAATTTATTCACGCGTTAAATTCTGTTACGAATAAATCTTTCAAGGAATCATTAGGTAACTGGTTAGTAAGATATGCAATGAAGGGTACACTAGTATTAGGGGCTATTAATTAATATTATGGAATCTATTTATTATTCCACAAACAGATACTGGAGAGGTAACGCAGCTATTAATAAACTCGCCGAAGCAGCAAAGGTCAAAACAGTTACTGCAGCAGATTGGTTATCAAGACAGGCAATATGGGAAATTTATATACCGCCGTCTAAAAGAATCGAGTATGCTCATTTTAATGTCGGCGTTACAAATGAAGTTCATCAGGCAGATCAGATATATTATTCTTACCACATAGATGTCGATTAATATACAATTACGCGTTAACTGTAGTTGATGTTGCGAGTAGATACAAAGAAGCTGAGCCATTATCGATAAAGACGGCGTATTGAGTGTGTAAAGCCTACAACTTTTTAGAGGTGTCTGTCACACCAAGGCTTCCAAAGAAACCGAAAAAAATAATATATATATATATATCTATCTATATATATATATATATATATATATATATATATATATATATATATATATATATATATATATATATATATATATATATATATATATATATATACATACATACATAAATACAGATGGCGAACCCTACAACTTGTTAGAGACGTTCAAGGCCTCCGAAGAAACCGAAAAAAAAAAACAGAACTAAGGCTTCTAACTTTCGAGACGCATATTTGTTCTCACGCTATGAATTAAATCATATAATATAATAATAATGGTAACTCTTGCCGAGAGAGTGAACTATACATCTTTTTAGAGGCGTCCAAGGCTTCCTACGAAACCGAAAAATATGATTAGTAAATATATCGTCGCTGAAGAAATCATCGTGCATGATTTTAGCAGTAAAAAATAATCTGAATAAATATTTTTGTGCTCTGACCTACTTTCTCTTTGTTCCTTAGAAGCCGCCTTAGATACCGGAAATCAGGATTGTACTTTTCGTTTTGTATAATCTTTTTTAGTTGTCTTACGCGTGAATTATTGTTTTTCTTTGTTTCATATTGTTTTGATAATTCCGCTCTTAATTTTTCTACTGCGGTAAACACAGGTATGAACTTATTTAATTCGCTGCTCTCCACTAATGATGCGTTAACGGCATGTTGGATTTTCTTAATGAATCTATACTGGGACGGTATCGTATACCTATTTTCGAGTATAAGCTCTTGAAGCACTAGATTTTATAACAATCTAGTTTATCTGATAATTGTATTCCTTGATTTTTCAAATTTGTAATAGCAGAAATTGTATCATTGGTATTTTCATCATTCATTATATAATAAATATACCTTTAATATATGGACAACACAATCTTCACACACCCCTCCCGTTAGGTATCCTATGACATCTAAGAGCAGGGCTTGGAGATAAACACAAACCCTGTTGTGAACCCCTAACCTGTCAACAGTCAAGCAGGCTCAAGAGGACGTGTTTGGTGAATCATGACACACGGTAAAGTTAAGACGGCTATGAGATTCCAATAGGCTGAATGAGTACAGTTATATATAGCTAGGAGGGTACATTTCCCATATGAGCCCTTGGAGTGCCCAAAGACATTCTAACAGGTTTAATGAAAACATGAATATACAGTAGGACGGTAGTCCCAATGATATAGGTGGCTATATGCTATATAAAAAAATAATACCAGAAAATCAAGAGAAAGGGTTTGTGATTCGTGTATTCTTTTACTTAATTATTATTACTGACAAAATCCAACTGAAGCAAGATACCAGACAGATGCAACAAAAAAAAAGGATATTGTTTCTGTAAATATTGATTTCCTTGACTTTCTCAGGGATAGAATCAAGAAAATAGATTTAGGGACAGAGTCAAAGATAGTACGTTAATATTTTCCCTATAGGATTGTAGTTATTTTCCTTACAAAAAAAGAGATAATTATAGTAATTTCCCTATAGGATTATACACATTCCTGTCAGAGTTATCTCCCGTAACAAAAATTGGAATTCAGCTATATTGAAACTGAATATTTTGCTGAAATTTGTTAGAGAGAGATGATTTAGTAATATTTTCTGCTACACGTCGAACTCAGGGCATGCAAATATCAAAATACTTGCCGGCTTCACTCATAGATTGAAATATTAATTATTCACCTGTCTCAGCATTTACTGATTTTACAGGTCTTTTTCCAACGGATTTACAATTACCAGTTAAACAGCGTTTGGCATTTTGACATTGAGTGATAGCTTGAAGATTACATAAAGAATTGTTTTTAGGATTTTAGGATCTGAATCAATGTGGTCAATCAGAAAGCTATATTTTGTCACCCCAAAGAAACATTCATATGCGAATCTGTGACATAGATATCTTTTCTTTCCAACAGTAAATATTAAATAACCACGATTATTGACAACACCTAATGGTCTTTTCAACGGACTGTGTCTGAATACACCATCACAAGATGCTTCATAGTTCTTGATAACGGGATCTGGTTGAAATTCTTGGTTCATTTATATAATATATATTTTATTTGTTTAAATCATTATTAGTTTTAATTATTATCTAGTAATATAGTATTTTGGGGGTTCTTGTGACTTTTCCCCCGACTTTGTCAGGGTCATTATTTCTTTTATCATAATACCGTTTAAGCTCTCTGTATCGTTTACCACTACATTGGAGGAACAGCTTTGTTTTCCTCGCACTCCAACACTGCATTTTATACAAGGTTTCGGACCGAAGCTTCATCCTCGCACACACTGTGAATGATATCTGCAGAATTCGTTATTTTATTTACGAGTTAAGTAAAAACGATCCTGCGTCAGTGTTTTTTTTTTCTTCAGAGTTTTAAAGATGAGGAGGGTAAATTTGCAAGACCTAACGATGAAATATACCGTACGGAATCTCTACACGGCGCGATGAGAAAATTTTCAAAGGATAATACCGAGCAATTACTAACAAATTGTTTTACAATCCCGTCAGTTGCAGCTTCTTTTACGAGAGAGAAAGAAAACTGTGGAAGCAAAAACGATTTCAATTTCTCTCAGATGTTCAAGCTAGTTGTATAGAATATGGACATAGCAGATTTTAGAATACCAAATCTGATTCTGTTATTTCAGTTGATATATTTGCGTGTTACCCGGGAAGTGTCCTTGGGTATGGAGAGTGCGCTGGGTAGTTTAAACGAGTTGGACATTCCGCGCACGAGATGATAAAATTTGGAAACTATTGTTAGCTACACTGATGGCGAATCTCCTCAGTATTTACATCTAAGATTATCCATGCTGGCTTATGTTTCTAAAAACCTGCTATCGATGATAAATAGATTTCCTGACACCACGGTCAGAGTCGCCACGGATTCATTTTATATCGATAGCAAGTATATAGAAACAGTGGCTCATTTTACAAATTCTGATGCGCGTTGGGGATTCTGGAGAATAAAACAGGAATGGTACATGATTATTCTGAATCAGCGGATGTTATGGTTGAAGACCCTTACCTGAAAAATAATCAAATATCAGAATTCTCAAGTGCATCTTCGTTTTCCGATCCAGTATGTAGATATAAAACCGTTTACTTAAACGGATGCGGTTGGTCTGGAAAAACAACACGAGTGATTGAATTATTTCAGGAGAAGTCAGATATGATTGTGCTAACACCCACACAGAGACTTGCCAGAGAGATGAAACAATGACGAGTTAATTCCTGCACTTATCACAATTTCTTTCGGTTTAAGGGTGACGCATGGAGTCTTGATCGAATGGGTGAGAAATATATTTCAAAGATCATTACATGGATGAGATATGCACAGTGTCGTTGGATATATTAAAAATGTTTCTTGATCTTACTCAAAAATGCAGCTGTGATAATGTGTGGCGATCATGGTCAACCACCATCATTTGTCAGTTTGTCTCCGCATGATTGGTTGAAGGAAATTGTAGATTATTACGAAGAAATTAATACTAATCGTAGAGCGCTTGATCTAGAATTAAGTGAGTTGAAGGAATTAATCAGATTACAGTCCAATAAAATCCAATGCAAAATAATGCGTAAAATAAAATATCAGAAACAAATATAAATGAATTTTGGGAAACGTGGAGACCAAACTATTTCATAGTGGCAAATAGAAAGATAGAGACAAACTTCAACAGTGGTTGTTTCAATTACATCAAGAAAAATTCCTAACGCTTCTAGTGCCGTTGTGTAATAGACCAGCTGATACACGAAGAACGAATATTGAAGTTGATATTCCAGGTAAAACAGAAAAACCGACTCTCGTATTAAATTATATTGTTCTGGTTGATATCGATGTTGTCGAAGATGCATTATGTGCTGACAAACCTCCCTGAGTGCTTGGATACGCAATGACGATACACTCATCTCTGGGGTTAACCATCTGATACAGTTGTTTGGATCGTAGATGATTGCATCGAGCGATCAAATTTAGTTTATCTCGCAGGGTCACCAGTTAGAGAAATAAATCAACTTCGGAGAGTCATTTTAGATTCTAATGACACCAGCAACAATCAAGTTTGTCAGCGATGATATAATAAGAAAAAAACTCGCTGGTTATAAACAGAGCGACAAAAAAATAGATAATTTGATATTGATGATGAATTTATAATGATGCTAAAACAGCAACAGTATAATCACTGTGCGAACTGTAATTTTATAACGTTATGGTGTTGGTCTAAAGACACAAATCCATGCCAATTTACCGCAGACAGAAAAGATAGCAGTCGTGGTCATACACGAAAAAATACTATGCTGACCTATCTTGAGTGTAATAGACGCAGAGGTGCTAGTTTTAAGTGATCACGGTGGTAATTGTGTATCCTCAGGTATCACTTGCACTTGTAAATCCGCGCTGAGGAGCAGTTGAATCTAATCTATAGATTGTGTGTCTACCCGTGGATCTTTGCGGTAACACTCCAAATAGGACCAGCAGCTCTTTTTTTTCTACCTCCCTCGAGCTCACCTGGTTCATATAAATATCTCACGGTCACATTACCGAGTTTTTGTTGTTTTGAAAGATCATTTCGTGCGGGTATATTTTGTTTTTGTTGATCGCGTTATTAGGTTTCATATTGATTGCTTGAGTAAAGTCATTATTTAACGCAGTTATCACACTTGGTAACCTTGCAACGCATTCACGAGATCTCGTCTTGAATAAATTCCTTCGCGTATTGATATCCAAATAACCGCTCAGCAAGTGTTCAATTAAATGGTTCAACAATTGCCTGATCGCGGTGTATTGCAGTATGTCCTAGTCTGATGGTGACATTATGTTGCTTCAATAATGATAAGAATGCACCTTCAAATTCCTTTCCAGGATCAACCTGTAATAGATTTTGCCATTGCAAAGGTCCTCGTCGATAAATTCGTTCAAACACACAAGCTAATTGTGATGCTAAATCTGCCATATTGCCTGTCTTGATAACCAATCTGCTGCAGTAACTTCTTTGACTTTTGCTGCTGCGGCGAATTTATTAATTGCTGATTTACCCCTTCAGTATCTTCTTGGGGAATAATAAATAGATTCCATAATAATATTATTGAGCTGATTAATTACTAGCCACTTCCAGGCACTTACCGTTTAGCTTTCATCGCAGATCTTACTAACCAGTTAGCTAATGATTCCTTGAAAGATTTATTCATAATAGAATTTAACTCGTGAATCAATTGCATCTGTATAAGTTGCAGATAACTACTTTTAAAAGCATCATCATGAGCAGGACAAGTTTCATTTATAAGACATTCACCTGGTCTTGGCTGGTCTTGGCTAACAAGTCATATATCGAGTATGGTTCCAGGACCGCAGTAATTATATCCAGGGAGGTGTGTTTCTCCTGGGTATTTGGCCCATCGAGTCCCTGGGAGATTTGTAAATTTTGCTGCAATATCACCTCCTTGTTTTGTTTTGTTGTTTTAAATCATCACCCGATTTTGCAAGAATAAATCTAAATTTCTTTGTACCACATTGTGCGCACATACCAGCAAGTGTTGATCTGTTATTTTTTGTCGTAACTGTTTTTAAGTTGTTTGTGCTAATACACGTCTTACATTTCACACAGTATAGATTTATATTATTTATTTTATGTTATATCTAATTGTAATCACCGACTTTTCCGCAATACGATAACGAAAATCGGTCAAACATCATGCGGTGTTACCAAATTCTCTTCGAATAATTATAATTGGTCCATCTGGAAGTGGAAAGACACAGTTGTTACTTAATATAATAATGAAGTGGGAGAAATTGTATTTGGTAGCTCTGTCAGTAGACGATCAGATGTGTTAGAAGATTTTAATGAAAGTGCGAAGATGATAAGCGACAAAGATGTTATCGAATTTATCACTGATATTGATGAAGCGCCAAGTGTTGATTCCATTGATGGATCTGTTAACAATTTAGTTGTATATGATGATGTGATGTTGGATAAACAAGCAAATCCTGCCAGTATATTTTCCAGAGGAAGACATAAAAACAGGGACGTGATTTGTTACCCAGCGATATACACAATTCCAAAAATTCTTGCTGTGTTTAATGGAGTTGACACTCGCACACTTAGAAATAGTCATCAAACCTGGTGTAACGGTGATATGGATATAAACAAATTAAGAAATTTCTTTCGTCATGATCAAGCTACCCCACAAGGATTTATAACGATAAATTTACACGACCCTAGGTCAAGATTTCGTATCTGACTTAATAAAATATTCGGTTGAGGGGAGGTAGCATGAATCAAGGCGACCGACTGAAATATTTTTTTTTTTTTTGCACGGCTGACAGATTTACTAATTCTGTAAGGGTAATTGCTAGTAAAAATCATGAAAATCGTCCGATTCCATAACTTTGATGGGGTATTTACTATTAAAATAAACGAAAATCTACCGATTTGCTAATTCTGAAGGGTAATTACCCTGCAAAACCGTCAAGGCGACCGATTTGCTAACTCTGATAGGGTAATTACCTTACAAAACCGGCGACCGATGATTTCACAACAACAAAAATTATACGACTGAAATATTTTTTTTTTGTAGTGGCGACATGTAAGATTGAGATCTTTACGATTTCACATAGACTTATTTGTAATGTCGTGTTATCGAGGTCAATTAAGTTACCAGATTGGTCAGCGAGTTTAAAATTTATTCTCGTTAATAAATTATGAGACTGCATATAAACGAAATTTACTGGTTCTTGAATGATTAAAACCCAGGTGGAGCGAGTGGTGTAAACGAATACAATCCTTGCTGGGCCCGATTTGATTTTTCGAGATTTATTTGGTAGCTTCCATCACAAACATTACATACTAGATTTACTGTGATCACCGTGGATATATTTACATTTCCAGGTGATGTGTCTCCCACCTCCATCTGGGTCATTATTATGCTTGAGGATACCCTGGGGGATATTATTTTCCATGCGGCGTGTATTTTAGAAAAATACTCATTAACGATATCACTCACAGATTTTTTTTTTTAGTTCGTTTGCGTTATATTGTTAACACTACGTTAAAAATCCTAATCAAACAAACTCTTCGTTGGAACATCTTGATTTAACGTGACAGACTGTCATTGATATACTCTTCCGGGCTCGCGTAACTCTTCCAAATGTTCCAGTACCCCCCACCCCAACATCTGAGATTAAGTTAATTCATACCTAGATCATATTTTGTAATGTTTATAAAATGGAGTACCTGGTTTTGTTCTTGTCAATTTGACAATCTAAGATTCTTCTCTGTGACAGTGTGGGACATACATGCTAAAGTATGATAGAAAGTATATTTATTTCACATAACATTAGCATCGATGTATATGGAAAAATCAATTGGTACCGTGATACCATATAGGGAAGAACAGCCTCACATTATATCCATAGAAACGCATACATGTGGGCAGCATTTATGAACTGTACTAGTCTAATGTAGGAAAAAAATGGATGCTGAACATTTTTGGTCAAATATTGACAGTCTTTTAAGAACAAAATGTATGAAATCTTCAGAAAATATGACAAATTGGCTTTGGAAGGTGACTTTTGTAACTATAGCTATAACATGTATAGACTGATGGCTTTATGCCTGTGTAGTCAACTCCACGATTAGCATTCATGTAACAAAATTAGTTATGTAAAGATAATATAGTTGATTTGTGGCCAAATATTGACGATTTTACCTGCAAAAGAAGAAAAAAAAAGTCTAAAAAAAACAGCTCTACTGTTCTAGTAAGACATGTCATACACCAGGATATAGGACACTCTAGGCCCACTTGTTAATAGATCACTTCAATTCATCATTTTTTTTTTAAATGTTCGATACATGGTGAAACTGGGTCTGTTGTGACGATAAATCTTACCCGTCTAGTTCCAGCAGAGTTATCTCTCTTAAATGCAATGGAGTACCTGGTTTTGTCCTTGTCAAATCACAGGAGTCTGACGTTTTATCAATAAAGTACGGCAAAATATCTGACAACACGAATTAACCTTATCGGTAATATAAATAAACACCTTCACATTACGGATAAGGGTAATTCGTGTTGCCAGAGATTTCGCCGTACTTTATTGATAAAACGTCAGACTCCTGTGGTCAAATTGACAATCTAAGATTGTTCTCTGTGACAGTGTGTGACATGCATGCTGAACTATGTTTGAAGGTATATTTTTATTTTTTTTCACAAAACCTTAGCATTGAGGTCTATGGAAAAACATTTGGTACCATGATAGCTTATACTCAGCAATAAATCAATGTTTCTTGAAGGTGCTGGCGGATGTAAATCATGTAAATGTTACTCTGACTCTGGGTCAGATTAAAAGACTACAAACCACATCAGTGAAAAAATCCGGAACTACAATAACGCTAAAACAGTCAGATTACAGGTGGTCAGAAAAATCTGTCACTGACAGAACTCCAGCGTAAAAATTAAATGATGCTAAACATGACAAAACCAGAATAAGAGTGCTATTTCAGATATAACCAAATCAGGTGGGATATTTCCACTCCTCGCTGCAATACCTGCATTAAACGCAGCGCTGCCCCTGCTGTCGCAAAAGCTGCAGAAATGGCATTAAAGAAAGCAGCAGGAAAATGATATAAAAAAGGGAAAAGGTCTAAGGCTACCAGGGATGGTTTAATAACATCAATGTCAAATTTTGATTTAATCGATGCTGCTAAAAAAATCGAAATATAAAACTCTTTAGAGGTGTTTTCATGTGAGATCAGTTACCTTCCAGACTAAAACCTAATCAATATACTGAAACCGGTATCATTAATCTCAATAATTGCACCTGACCATGAGATCACTGGACCACATACGCGATTGATCCACGTGGAATTGTTTATTTCAATTCGTACGGGTTAGTCCCACCAAAGGAGTTTATCGAGTATGTCCGTCCTCATAAGGTGAGGATCTGGTATTCAACATTACCAACGCAGACAATAATCGACCCACCAATATGTGACCGAGAAGTAATTGCTGTACTAGAGTCTGTATCAAAATCAACCAAATCACCTAATAAAGTTATACACGAGTAATCGTCTTTTAAACATATATTAAAGTAAACATTTACGGGAGATCTCTCTTTAAAAAAAAAAAAACACTGACGAATATTAAAAGAGAGTCTAAAAAGTCATTAATGATTAATTATCCGAATTATTCAATCTTACAAATGTAGATCCAAACAAAATATTTCAGGATAAGCAAATTAAAAACTAGTAATCTTTCATTGCAGGATATTATCGTCAGAAATAATGGAGTAAACGAAAACACCATAGCCGTGCTTGATAAATGCGGAAGAATTAAACACAATGTTACTATATCAACGATATCGGATAATATTCATGCGCGAGTACAAAAATCTGGTGATACAATAATAGGCGAACTAAACATTAATAGGAATAAAATATCCGTACTTGAAGATCCAACATCTGACAAGGACATGGCAACAAAAAATTATGTCGACGTTAACTACAGCACCATAGACAATAAATTATTAATGTTGCGGGCCGAGCATGACGTTCATGTAAGCTCGTTTGCGAATCTGCATAGAAAGTTAAGAAAAAATGATTAAATTGCATATAAGTACTTTGGTATTCCGTTGAACATTGTCATGAAACTTTCTGATATCAAGACAAACATTGACACGATTAAACGAACACAGGATAATATTGTTAGTGATTTTCCTGCTATCGCTAAAAGGCTTGATAAGATTAAAATACCGCTTTAACAAAATATCAATACCATGTACTCAATACAGTGGGTTCTTTCACATGGAGACCTCAAAATAACACTCATTCAAGTTACCGCATCTGTTTGATGTTTATACAGATTAACGGTGATTTCACCTATATAGTTTAATGTATCATCTAGTATATCCACCAGCGTTAATAATGAAAGTGTAGTAATAGAAAATGGATCCAGTGAAACATTTAGATAAGCCCCGAACCCCCTCCCCAGCAGTGGTAATATAATGAGCTGTCAAATCAATGTGCAAAAGTATAGATACAATCAAGTGTGTGAATTACAAATTAAATTAACAAATATCACTGACATGTACACGGTAAAAATAAAAAAAAATCGCAGATGTGCAGTCGTAGTTGATATAATTGTATATTCAGCTGTCATTGCTGGAACTGGTGTATTGCTATAAACAATAACAATGACATCACCTGCAGTTATCACAATTTGTGTTTCAGCGGCAACAACAATTCCTGGTATTCTTAATATAATTGCAACAACAACAAAAATATCCACGTGCAGCCGGAATAAACTGCACGAGTATATAATAAGGTTACATACCGCGGCTCAAGCATATTCCCAATTATCCTCACTGATATCATCTTAACGACGGAATAATATCAGATAACGAGTTCACATAAATGATTAGGATTTATGACAAGGCATCGATGTCTGATTTAGAAAATAATAATAATAATAATAATAATAATAATAATAATAATAATAATAATGTCGCAAGAATAACTACAACAGATCGTAGTTAATAAACTCCATCAAAAACAACAATGATATCAATAAATTCCACTAACTCTGAATTTACCGTAAAATTTCCTATTGCGCTTCCAATAAAGAAAATGGCACTAGCACAGTTACAAGTATATTATAGTTGGTCAAATATCCAGTCAAATAATTCATGGGCATTTGCAAGTAAGAATAAACCAGATGGAATGCCCGATTGGCAGATCATTGGGATACCAAAAGGGAATTATCAAATTAGAACAAATAAATGGTGAATGTCAGCGTAGAATTAAATCCGTTACAGACAAAGATCAAAACAGCTATTACTGTTCATGAACCAACATTATCAGCCGCAATAGAAATAAATTAGCAGGATTATGCCGTTGATATTTATCAGCCATCAATTAGAACTGTTTTAGGATGGCCTGATGTTGCCCCGAAGGTACTACCACCAATACCAGAACAAAAACTGTCCCATTTTACAACTGAAAAATAATCATATTGAGAAATTATCCCATCATATAAAAACATTTACTACTCCTACAAAATGCAGTATTGGGTAGTTATTTTGGTGTCATTAGAAGGGACTATCTATAGTGTTTTTATTATTGAAGAATCCGCCATAGAAGGAACAACAACTACAGTATTAACATAGATGAAATTATTGAATATTTTAAAATCATCAATCAGGTGCATAAAAAACGAGAAAATAATCAAGGTTTAACTGAAGATCTCTTTGATACAGCAAGTTCACGCAATTAAATCATTAAACAAATTGAAATATTAAATCTGCTCGCATCAGACATGCAATATATTAACCAGCGAGTAATTCAGGCAATAACTGATTATACTGACAACAGAAATCGCTTTAAATAAAAAAAATTTAAATGCATATTCGACAACAGAAGCTATCTACCGAATTTTAAATTTCCGGGTATACTGCAGACATACTAAAGAAATCCATCAATGAATTATTTCCTAAAATAATCTCTACATGGAGAAAAACACTAGCTCAAGCATCTGTTCTCCGAATCAACTCAGATGATTGTCGTGAATTTTACTACCATTACCCTCTGAGTTTGCAAATCGTGCGGCATAATAATATTATGTAAATTTCTGATAAGATTTTCAAACTGTCAAAAAAGTATTTGTTATATTTTTCTACTTCTGATAGGATTTTCGAACTGACAAAAAAAGTATTTATTATATTCATCTGTTTCTAATAGGATTGTCATGCTGACCCATCATCAAACTAAACTTTTACTTACTTATCGGAAGGGTTATTATTTCACTTTCTATATTCCTTGTTAGCTGTCTTACACGTGTTTGTATATTTTTTTTTTCTCCCATAATCACGAGATAGTTGAGGTATAATTTTCTTTAATTCTATATCATCCGCTAATGGAGCAAAGAGCTTGTTGAATTTCTTTGACGAATTTATATTCTGATTGCAAACTATATCTATCCCCTGATTTAAGCAAGTATTCTAAATCAGAAATATTTTTTTTTAAAGTTTTAGTTTATCAGTAAATTGTATTCTTCCAACTTTAAAATTTGTAATAGCAGAAATTATATCATTAATATTTATCTTATTCATTATATAATAAATATATAACTTGACATATAAAAAAAGTATATACGTGATCCCCAGGTAATAACCAAAGGTAACAATACTTAGTTAATAATATTTGAACGCTGAGTTAACAGCATTATTGAAGTGTATTTACAGCATTATATATACAGTATTTACAGTTATATTCAATCATAATCACAGGACGGCACACTTTTTTTTGTCAACTCCCAGGGTGCCTTATGACATCATAGCAAGTCCAGAAGGATACAGTAAATCTTAATTAAGGACAGCACATTACATAAATCTTAATTAAGGACAGCACATTACATAAATCTTAATTAACTTAATATAAGGACAGCACAATTTCCTATGTCCATCTAATTAATGTCTACTCAATCTTGGTAACCTTGTCAACAAGAAGAAATCTATTAAAATATCATCTGAGGTGTTCCACCAGTGGGTAAATAGTATAAAATATATGAGAATACAGTCTTTTTCTCTCAAGAACATGCCCTGATGATGTATTAAATCCTCTCAAGAATCACATCTCTGTCCAAGAATTACTTCATTTGTTATGTCTCTTTAATTAGACAAAGGATCTCATTATCTTGGGTCACATGTTTACAAGACCATCACAAATGATTATGTTGTTCCAGTGGCAACTGAAACTTAGTCCAATTGGATAAACAGAAAATTACCTCACAGTAAATGTGATACTCCCATTCAGATTAGTGTGGAAGTTGCAGGTCCATCCTCTTTGAAAAAAAGGTTAGATATGGATGCCAGCACAGGAGGTATGGGTGTCCACTTCATGCCATCATCTCTGGAAGCCAGCAGAATTTTTGTCTATACACACACAGAGAGATAATGGCCATGGTGGAAGCATTTCATTGTTGGCAAGAGACTATATACAAAAAAACATACTATTTAATCTGAAAACAGTCATGAATAATCTCAGATGTAAGGGGAATCCAAATTACTATACCTCTGCCTCATGGTTTGGAATTTTCTAAGGTGGTGTCAGCCTCACATTTTGAGCAGGCTATCTACCTCAGCAGACTTGTTGACCTAAATGAATCCAAACTGAATGATTGCTTTATCCCTTGTAACAAAACTGTACCAGCTGGAACTGTCCATTTTAGGATATATTTCTTTACAAGGACTGCATGTTCCCAATCTTTGTTTCTTAAGGTTCTGACTCCAAAATCCTGGTCAGTCAATATTGTTCACAGATTAGAATGGTATGGGGAGATCGGTACGCAGAGGTCTGACCACAGGTGGTTTGACCATAGGTGGTTTGTCCACAGCGGGGGTTTGACCATAGGTGGTTTGTCCACAGCGGGGGTTTGACCATAGGTGGTAAGAATAATATGAAAAGACTATGATTAGTTGTTGGAGCATTAGATGTAAGTATATTTGGGGATTAAAGTGAGGAATTAAAAGCATACACGATCTCGATTTTGAGATGCCGGCGTGTAGATGTACTGACATATTTGCGTGCTATTGCACATCTGTCATTTAGTTAACCATAAAACTGTTATTCCATTAACTATGATATTTGCCTGACCTTAATGTTTTGATTTGATTTTATCATTTATATGCGGTATGTATTTTGTAGGACTGAGTGTAATTTTCTAGTAGATCTACAGCCTTAATTTGTGAAACGTTGGACTTGTTGCCCAATTTGTGTTCATTTTCTGTTTAATAATAAATCGAGTAGGCCTGGCACCAGCCTTTATGTGGACCGAAAACAAGCTGTTATTGATTTTTATTTATTACATGTTAATTACTATTTAGCATTCACTTATTGGCAACTCAAAGGAAACTTGTCATATAAAATTTTGTTAATTGAACCATAATTTTAAACTCTAAATAACAGTTTATTATTATTATAAAAACCACATGTGGACAAACCACCTATGGACAAAACCCCGGTGGTCAAACCCCCGCTGTGGACAAACCACCTATGGTCAAAGCACCTGTGGTCAAAGCACCTAGCACCTACCCTTACCCTCTAACACTTTTCATCCAAATGTCTTGCATACTGTGAGGGAATCGGAGGGCTCTTTTCCTGTTTGCTCCCAGCAGGTAAGGGAAAACAATCATAAATAAACAACTTGTTAAAATGGACAATGAGTATTCCAAGGAAATCATGTCCATTCCTCACCTGCTCAAACAACCTCAACAACAGGGGTTTAATTCTAACCTATATCTGTTGAATTGGCTTATCAAACAAGCCATCAGCTGCAAACAGTTCTTGGAACAAGTATGGGAGAGAATCACTCTGTTGAGAAGGCCCACCCCTTTGAAAGCATGTGATGGAAAGTGGAGAATTTTCTCTTTGGGTGTAAGCAAGGACACATTCTTCCGCTTAAAACAAATTTGAATCTCTATCTAGAGCACCATTGGCTCATTGCCAGTACAAGACCTGCTTCCCAGTCATCTTAGCTATAGCCAGAAGGATCAGTGAAATACATGCCTTATTTTTAATCCATACTATTTACAGTTCTGTCAGGATAGTTCCATTTCACCTGTGATAGTCCCAAGCTTTTGTGGCCAGGAACAGAATTCCACTCCTCAGTATTCAGTCTTTTGCGTGAATGCTTTTTTCAGGTTGTTCCCTTGAACACTGAACCACCAACAGGATTTGGTGAGGAATTTTGGTGGTTATTGTTGTTATAGGATTCAATGCCATTTTTAGCACAAGATACTATATATGACGGCCAGTATAAATGGTGGCGGAAGAACCCTGGAAAACCTCTGAAATAACCGTTGACACACAAGAAGCTACTGGCAAGCTTTCTGCCACTGGCTGAGCCTCAACACAAGCATAGGTGCAAAGGCAGTGATCTGTAATGGTAAGGACTTTAGACCACTTGGTCATTCAAAGCTCCCAATTTGGAAATAAAATAAAATGAACATAGCAAATGTAAAGAAGGAGACCTCGACTATTATTACCTTTGAAAGAGAAAAAGGTTAATTGCTCAATTCAGGTTGTACTGTACTAGGTAAGATGGGTTATTCTTTCTTTATACACAGAATTGATCAAATGATTGAACATTTCAGCTCATAAGGTTAGGGCAGTCACCACCATCATTAAATCTAGCACAAATGTTCCCTCATGTAACAGTGGGATGGATGTCAGAGACAACTTTCTCTAGCTTTACCTCCAAGATCTTTTATTCCAGATTAGTTTGACCCGGTGCGACTTTTGCAACTTCTAATTAATAAACTCTATGACTTCGACTGATTCTGCAATAGCAAACATTTTTTTCCCAGTCAGAGCCATGTCGAGGCATATGCAGTCACTACCCCAGTCTTGTTAGATCTCAAAAACTGAAGCTACCGCATATACTGTAGAGGATTGGTGTTGGACTTTTTCATGTGTATGTATTTGAGTAAAATGTTTCTCTCATAATACTTACCTAATCTTTTTATGAATACAACTTCCAATATCCTCCACTATTTCATCATCGAGCAGTTCATGGAATCTGCTTCATTAATAACTAAAGTTTAGATGGGATTGGCACCAATTCAAGGAGAGGTTACTCTTGCCTGAATCCCACCTATAGGAACAGACACCGAAGCATTTTATTGCTGGGAGGGCTGGATTAGCAAGGTAGTAGTCATACACATTAATTTATGATCAGGTAAGTATTATCAAAGAAACATTTTTACTCTAAGGTTTGTGGAAGCTTGGGGAAATACAGAACTGATAAATTTACAAATACATGTTTTATTAATTTTTCAGAGTGAACCAGAAGCTTTGGGGATTGACATTTGATAAAAGGTAATAAAGGAAATTACAAATTTATTGTATTTGACTGTTTCGTGAAAAGTTACTGGATGAGACCCAATTCCTTTCCGAATAAAGAGAATAATGTTGGGAATAATCTGATCATGTTAAAATAAATTGGCCCAACTGATGAACATCATCAATTCAAAGAATAATGATGTGGTTTCAGCCAATTTACATTGGGGTGTGTATGTATACATGTTGTTATATCACAAAAATCGACATACAAAAGGTGTAAATGTATACAAGCTGGTATGTCACACCAAGTTGCATACGAAATAGTGCATATGTCTATTTGCTGGTATGTCACACAAAGTTGCATACAAATGCTGTACATGTATAATGTTGGTATGGCATACCATGTTACATACAAAGGGTATGTATGTATATATATATATATATATATATATATATATATATATATATATATATATATATATACACACACACACACACACACACACACACACACACACGTGAGTGGGTGAGAGAAACTGATAGAGTGCGCATGTGAGAGTGAGTATTTGTTAGTGTGGGGGAGGGGGAGAGGGAGTGTGTGTGAGAAAGAAAGTGGGTGGGTGAGAGAGTGAGTTTGAGTGAGGGTATGTGTGTGAGAGAGTGAGTTTGAGTGAGGGTATGTGTGTGAGAGAGAGAGACAGCGAGAGAGTGTGAGAAAGTGAGTGTCTGAGAATGAGTTCGAGAGTGCATGTGTGTGTGTGTGTGTGTGTGTGAGTGAAGGAGAGTGCAAGTGTGTGTGAGATTGACAGAGTAAGAGTGGATGAAAGAGGTAGATTGAAAGTGAGTGTGGGTGAGAAAGAGTGGAGAGTTTGTGACAGAATTAAAGAAAGACTGAGTCTGGGTGAGTGTGTGTGAGAGCTAAATTACAAAACCTGCTCAATATTTAAGGACAGAATAAAATACACAACAACTGATAATGTAATATGTACCTATTTATTGCAAAACTGTTATCAACAAAGTGTACGTGTTCATCAAAAATTATTGTAAAGTTCAATACACACATACAATAACTGTTTAGAAATACAATTTCTAAGCATCTAAAAAAACACACAATAAACTCATTAAAGCTGTTGATAGTTTCATTCATCCTTTGAAGATTTAGAGACTTTGCAAGTTTAACAATAGTTTCTGCCAACAACTGGCTATAACTTGAGGAACAAAAGAATGTCCTTAGGAATTATGAAAGCAGACATCCATCTAAACTGCAAACAAACTGGGGGCTCCATGGCATATTGGCAAACAAGCGGGTAAGACCAAAAGATGAGGACTCCATGTAACACTGGCAAACAATGAGGTATATGTATCTGCTTGATTGTAAGATGTTATAGAAAAGAATATTGTTATCTAATAAATGACTATTCAGTTTTCTTTCATCACTTTTTGTTAGTTAAATTTGACAATTCCCACAGACTCCCTCCAGTGGCCAGAGCGTTATTCTACAGATTAATGTGTTAATAAAGATGTTGTCTTTGCATCCACATAGCATGCCAAGAACAAGTATACTATTTTAAAAGTGGACATTTTTTATAAAATGTACTGAAAAGAGAAGAATTATGAACAAATAAAATCAGAACTCATTACACTCAAAAATAAATGAACAAAGAGTTCCTCTTTTGGACTGAAGCTCTACTGGCAGTAAATAATGTTCAAGAATTCATAATAAGTACATTTCTACACTATCTCTGATATTCTAAGTTTGTTCACAAGATATATGCAGTACTGTCATTGGATTGAACATGAGCCTGATGTCAGAGAGAAAATCATTTGTCTCAAATACTATCAAGATATAAATCAGAGCATTATCTGGAAACTATAGATCTCCAATTCTTGTGTGATGATATGTGAGCCATATACATTGATTTCACTTAGAAGATTTACAATGCTCCACATATTCCATTTGTGTGAAGTGATTGTTACTGGATGCAGAAATTCCAGATTTACTGTCATATGTTTGTAACTAGATATTTGCATTGATTGGAATTGCATCACAAAACATTAGCTTGCTGGACCTATTTTACTACCAAAAACAATTAGTCATTTTTGGAAGACTGGCATATTTATGTCCACATTCCTCTAAAACAGGTGAATTTATTGTTAACATTTTAAACCCCGAAAGGTAAATTCACCCTATTACAATAGATGTTGCCTTTTGCCCCTTGGACAATCCATTACAAATAATATTGATTGTAACAGTAAAAGAAAATAGTTCATGAAGGGTAGGGGGTAAGGAGGGTAGGGAGTAAGGCAAATAAGCAAGAATGTCATGGCTTATTAGACTAAAAAAAATAAATTGCACACACTAAAATGTATCCACCATGTGATAAAAATATATTTACCATGTTATCATGTTCACAAGCCAATACAGATACAAACTAGAGTCAGAAAGCTTACTATCAACTTTTAATTGAAATTAATAAATTGATTCAAAATCAAATAAAAATTAATTTCCATAAGCTTGCTGAAGAACAAATATGCTAGCAGTGACTTGGTCTGGTTTTCAAACTATCACCAAATATGACTGGTTATCCATTCTGAGCCAATTACTGAAAGCATCTAAATGAACACATGTCAGTCCTACCATTCCTTCAAGAGGAGTAGTGCTGAACTATTTTTTTAATGGTCAATATGATTGACTTGACCCAAAGGTCAGCTATGTCTGATTTTCAAACATTTGTGAAAAGCTTACAATAATATAATCATCACTTCAGGAGAAGTCACCTCAAAATTTTGAAAAAGATGGCCATCATAGTAGCCATTTTGGATCAACACTAATTTAATTCAGGACCAAGTACATATTTCTGGAAGTGTTTTAGTAAAAATCCAACATCAATATGAGCATCTATGCAGGAAAACAATGTAAGACGTGTTACTGTGAAATTTCCATGTCGATCATTTCAGGCGAAGAAGACAACTGAGTAATTAAAGGCCTAAATCTTGTTTCCTCTCTGAACCAAAGACTTAACGGAATGAATAAATAAGAAACAATTTATCTAAAGAAATAAAATTTAAATGATCTGAGATACCGATGATTAGTGGTGTTTCATTGGGACAATATAGGAAAACAAAATTTGACAAACTTGTCCTAGAATTTGTTATGCTTTTCTAAAAATTACATTATTGGATTTCTAACTTGATAATTCTTCATATGCGCATGTAATTGACAAGAGGAATCGTGTTGCAAAAATCAAAGGTCTCTTTCGGATTCTATTTTCTTGGTAAGCAACTGGCATGTCCATCACACACCTGACTTGATCAAGGACTTTTTGGCAACTACAGCTATGACTGCAAGAATGCCCAGCCCCAGTGTCCACCTGAATATAGCATGTGAGACTAATCTCTTGTTCCTACTTGAGGTCTGGGGCTGCCCAAATGGACTTTCTAAACTGGCAAGATCACCATTTGATACCATATTGGGTCGAAGATCATATAAAATTTCTATAGCAGCTCTCTTGCCCGCCTGTACTGCTCCACTCATGTAGCCACACCAAACCACGGCAGATTCAGTCCCTGCAAAGTGGATCCTGTTGGATGGTATTTAAATTGTAGAGATCAGGAAAAAAATGGTACACTGAAGATATGCACAATGAAAGAAGTTTATCTGACATCTAGATAAATATTTGTCAAATTTCAATAATATTTCAAACGACTTCAAATAGTTATAAAACAAAAAGCATGGTATAGCATTACTAGCCATGATGCTATAGTTTTACTAATGAAATTTTGTATTTTCTGCATGAAAATGGACTGAACTCGATGCCAAAAACTTGTACAGATGGGTTGACTAAGGGTTCTTTTATCCTTGATGTTGACCATTAAGCTTATATGCTCTATAAATGTTTGCATTATGGTCCACAATAATCCAAAAGATTATAGACTTTCCCGCTGATTAGATTTAGATGTTTCTTCATACAATGGAATCCCTAAAATAACAAACCACCAAGAAACCCCAAACAATTTCTTTGCACTGAGTCTGAGCACAGTGTATTGTCTCATAAAATACAAAACTGTGGAAATGTGAAAACATGATGTGGATAGCTTCATTTTTTTAAAAAGCCCGACTCATTGATCTATTTAGTTGCTATAAGGCAAATAAATCCACAATCACAATGTTTTTGTACCATGCAAATACTAACATGGTTGGAGATCATACAGAGTTTTATTTTTGGTAGTGCATGCGAATGATCTCTATACTGGTGCTCTATACAATATTACAACATCAAAACATTTTTTGGCAAATGTCAACCATCCAAAACCAGAGATGGAATATACATTTACACATCCTTGCTAGGTTGTTTTTGTAGGGTTTAATACCATTTTTCAGCACAAGATAGGCTATACATGACAGCCAGTATAACTGTTGGAGGAAGAATCCTGCAAAACCCAAGAAGAGCCACCAACCCATGAGAAGCTACTGGCAAGCTTTCTCATATTTCCAATGTTTGAAACCATGCAGATGGAGGTGAGATGGCAGTGATCTGAAAAGTACGCGCTTTAGACCACTCAGCCACTCTGGTTCATTGGTTTTTTGAAGTGGTAAATAAAATGAATCTAGCCAGTGCATAGAGGGAGACCTCAACTATCATCACCTTTAAAAGCGGAAAAGGTTTAACTGCTCAGTTTAGGCTTCTATTGTCCTAATGGCAAGTTTTCTCACGTACCCATGTTAGCCGAGACAGACTCGAACCCACAGAGACAGGTGAGATGGCAGTGAGGTTAGGTCCACTGAGGTAAATAAAGTTAAGTAACTTGTGAGAGAGCATAAAAGAACTAACCAGTGTGGACTCGAACAAATGATCTTTTGATCCAGTGTATGCAATTATGCTATATATGGGGAAATGCACATTAATTCTATTTTTCTAAGACTCACCAAAATAATTGTAAATTTACCTTATTCTAGTTTCCGTCAAAACTGCAAAATCATGATGCATGACCTTACATAAATTTTGGAATTAAGGCCACCGAACTAAATTCCTCAATATTCCTTGATCACTTAACTTATGCCTAAAACTAACATTCCACCTTTCATTCTTATCTGTCAACTGCTCCAGTGGCCTAGTGTCCACCACAGGAGCAGGAGGTCATGGGTTTGCATTAAGAGGTTAGTGTAAGGACTGGTCAGCCTGGTGTCAGGATAATGTGACTGGGTGGGACATCATATCATGCTACATGTCTGTGGCATGATATCCCAGTGTGAGACATTATTATAAACTGTCTCACTGCAGACATCGTAGCAATATGACTGAAAATCTTTTAAAGCTACGTTAAAAATCCTAATCAAACAAACAAACAAATTCTTATTTGTCTAATAAATTCTTATTTGGTCACAGTAGTTCTTAATTGCCATCATCATTTCAAATGATCCATTAATTACTTTAAAATGCTATTACTTCATGGCCTTGTGTAAAATAGTGCCTGGTCTCAATTTGGAAGGGTTTAAATTCCATGATAACTATCTAGGACATTATGGGTCATGCAACAGATCATCTAACCGGCCACAATAGCCTAAACTGAAATTCTTCATTGCCATCCATCCAACTACTGAAGTGGCTCCTATCTAAAGACATTCATTAGCTACTGGCCCCAAAATTACCATAAATCCCGGCATAGTACCTGCCAAACTGTTTCCTTAGTCCTGAATTAAAGTTCCTCATTGCCCCAGGTCCTACACAGCAGACTGGTCCTCCCTCTGTGTATGGCTCTTCGTTCCAGTTCTTCTCTCTGTAATCAACATACTTGAACACCTGCTCCCCAAAAAACTCTGAGAGAGACTTCAGTACAGCAGACCTCCGATGGGAAGCCTGGAGAGATTGGAGAATGTTATTTGATGTACGTAACAACTCGAATACCAAGCAAGTGCCTGATTTCACCAGTATTTATTTTCTTCTCTCTACATCCTTTATACAGTCACTTGCTTAAAGCAACATAATTTATTCAACTCTTAAAGTGGCTGGTAAAGAAAATGTCTTTGTTAATATTATATCGTGAAGAAATACTGATTGTACCAACACTGATATGATGAATAAAGTGTCAAAAGTTATACAAATAATCTTGTCTAATTGAAGAATGGTATTAAGTGATCCAATACAATCTCTAATCTCAATCAAAGAAAAGAGCTATACTAAAAACATTATTACTGTAAATAATGAATAATCTGAAAAGTTTGATCTGGTTTAAAATAGAAAAATAATAATTTATTTAAAGTTTCTTAAAAAAAGCATTTAAAAATACCTGCATAGCTCTTGATTGAATGATTGCACTTTTGACAGGTATCAACAAAGTGGGTCATATATTCAAATATTTTATCCAATAAAGAAACAACCAAAAATATACTAGAGGTAATATTATAATACCTCTTGCTGTCCCCACTGTATGGCTTGCTGACCCCCAATGAATCCTATAAGGGCTGGACTACCCCTACATGTGGTCCCATCATAAACCACACAAAGTGGCCCTTTGTCACACTCTATGCAGGTACTCTCACCTCCATTAGTCACCACTTCTCCTGACTGACCAGCTTGCCTCCAGAATGTCTGACATACACACCATCAAGTAACATTTGAATTCTGATATTGTGCTTTGAAATATCAAAATAAGAGAATCCACGACCAAAACTAAATAAATGTATCAGTTTCAATGGTTGACTAGAAAAAATGTTCTACTGTGTGACAAAATCAATTTTTGTGAAATAGCTAGGAATGAAATTAAGTCCATTTTAGTATGTTCAACACAAATCTTAACTAATTTACATCTTGTATTTTCCGTGTAATGCAGCCATGAATATTCGAGTTCACTAGAATTGTGACACTAAAAAGTTTACGAGTGATACTGCTGCAAGACCAGGTATTACAGTTCATAAAAACTGTAAACACTTTGAAAACCAAGTTAGACTTCTCAGAGTCATATTTACCTGCTCATAGGTGATGATGACCTTAATCATGGAGCTAAAAGGCATTCTCTTGATAAATTCTCTCTTGCTGAGTGGCAGAGGTGGATCAAAGTGGATCTTTTCTGAAAATTTAATACACAAAATGACAAATGGATCAAAGTGGATCTTTTATAAAAATTTAATACACAAAATGACAATTGGATCAAAGTGGATCTTTTCTGAACATTTTATACACAAAATAACAAATGGATCAACGTGGATCTTTTCTGAACATTTTATACACAAAATGACTCAGTGGATCTTTTCTGATAATACACAAAATGACTCAAAGTGGATCTTTTCTGAAAATTTAATACATAAAATGACAAATGGATCAAAAGTGGGTCTTTTAAGAAAATTTAATACACAAAATGACAAATGGATCAAAGTGGATCTTTTCTGAAAATTTAATCCATGAAATGCATGGTGACAGAATGGGTGGGGTGGGGTAAAAGTGGATTTTTTCCTGAAAATTTAAAACCTGAAATGACTGTCAACTTTAATTTAACAGATAAGGAACTATGAGTATATAGTAGTCCTGAATCAATAGATAACTATTTCATAAGGAGTAAATGCAATAACTGTACAAATTTATAAACAAAATCAACTATAGCAAACTGAAGCAAATATTTGCTTGATGAAAGAGTGAAGAAACACGACGTCCAAAACTATATGTATTCTTTGCTAATCTTTTATAGATTAATGAAATAAGAGTATCAACATTTACAGTGTAATAAACACAAAATAAGCAAAGATTAATTCTGTATACCAATCTGAAATAAAAGTATCAACATTTACAGAGTAATAAACACAAAAAAAGATTAATTCTGTATACCAGTCTGTGGTGGAGGTGTGGATAAAATTAGTTTACTGCTTCGATACTTCTCACCAGACTCTGTAGTAATCAACACACCATCATCAGTCTGCAAACAGACAAAGCCTTTGTTTTACTCTCCGATATTGAAAAGGAAATTAACACCAGAGCTGCCAACCCTCCAGACTCGCAATTAGTTAAAAGTGGGATAAAAATTAGTGAATTTTGAACACAATTAGTGAAAAATTATACCATGACACTAACTCCATCCACAGGATCCCTAGTGGTCAAGTGGTCTAAAGTGCTCACCGTTGCAGATCACTGTCCTCTCACCTCTGTTTGTGTGTATTAAATTCTCTGATTCGGCCAATGTGGGTATGTGAGAAAATTTGCCACTAGCTTCCTGTGGGCTGGTATTTCTTTCCGGGAATTCCAGAGTTCTACCTCCACCATTTATACTGGCTGCCATGTATAGCCTATCTCATGATGAAAAATGGCAGTAAACTCTACAACAACTTGATCCACGCTGATGGTCAGTATGTACTGCATTATATGAAAATAAAAAATTAAATAAAAAACATTGACACCTATTACATGTACTACTTTATTTGCAGCCAAATTTACTTCATTGTCATGATATGATGCTGTGGCAGCCATCAACTTCCTCAATCAGCCAATTGGTAAATTTGTTTTCAAAACAGTTCAGGCTTCTTACCTGCTGGTTACTCTTGGAGACTAAAATTGTTGCAAATTTTTAGCACCTAAGGAGGCACCAAGTTTGTCTTAATTTTTGTTACAATAGGAAATAATCTTTCACTGTCACTGTTGCCAATCTCCAACTGAGTAAGATTAGGTTATGTTCAACAAGAATACTCACAAATAATGCTTCAGCATTGCTAGCATGCAGGACTGGAGTAGGTGGCTCAAAGTACTCCAAAACTGAAATCAGATGTGGGTGCTATAGAAGTATGCTTTTCACATCGTTCTGCTACATGCCCACAGGGTGCATATCGTTGCTTGCAATTTATCTGTCATATATGTGGTACATGTATGACAGGTAAAGTGTAAGAAACAATACCAGCACATGTGCACATTCCCAATTGTAAAATACGCTGCACACTACTGTGTGAAATACACAATGTACATCAATGTTTGATGGCTGAATGCTAGGCCAAATGTTAGTGCACTCCAATCAATACTTCACTTCTGGTGGAATACAAATATTTTTCTTTGGCCATGAAAACATTTTAACTGCAGTGTAGCTCAACACATTAACCCTGAGACAAACTGCTAGGAAGTCCCCTAAAGGATACTTGCTGAGAACAACTAGAACAGGGTTAGCCTTACCAGTGCCTGTATCCCTGAAACTTGCTGAGAATACCTGGCTGGCAGATTTTTTCAGAAAGAGCTAGTAGTAATAAATGTTATTTTCTTATTTATGTTCCTTTAATTAGGCTAAAATTTGGCACAGCAGTTCTCAATAAAATTATGTACAAAAATGGTATAAATTTTGTGCTACATCTAGAAATAAAGCTGATGCATACAGATAAAATGATTGTCTTACCAATTTGTTTTGAATAATTAAAACTATCAACACAAGAAATTCACTCCATTTTATGTACACAAATTTCACTTGTCATCTCTTATTGCAAACTTGACCTTGTGTGAATACTTCATCAGTCTTTCAAGTAAAAGTCTACTTCCAGCAGCTGATTCCACTACTAACAAAGTCAGTTTTTTCCCTTTGTTCAGCAATGATCACTATATACGCTAACATTTTATTGGTTAAACTGCCTGCATAATTAGGAAATGGCTTCAAAGCAGCCAATGGTTTGTAGTGATTTAATTTGTCATTCAGGATACAGGCATAGACAAATACTGCCACTCAAACTCACTGCACTGGATACAAGCTAGGCAAACTCAGCCACGTTATCGAGGCACTCGGGATATGAGAGAGGTAAAGTACGAGTTATCATTGTACCATTTTGGCAACATCCGAAAGTATGACTGACAGAAAAATTTATAATTAATTGAGACTTGGGGAATTTTTGACTGGAGTGAATCTCTGAATCGCTGTAGAAAGTTGTGAAATTCATGCCAAAATCATGAGAGTTGGCAGCTATATAACACCAGTCCCAGTCTCTATATGTCTCTGAAAATAATTTTCTGGTCACTGGGTTAAATTTCTTACATATCTGTTCCTCCAAATTTATTACTTTTTCTTTGATCTGCACATCATACTGTACATCCTAATATTCATATCTGATACAAAATCCAAGTACATGTAAATGTACATAATTGTTATTCTTTTCTATTTAATTTACATATAAATGGCAAATATTATGTTTATCCTTCAATAACAGATTTTACACTGGCAATACACTATTTTTCATTGGAATCTACAACCTCAAATTTACTAACTTGTTGTATTGTTGCTACCGGCTTTCCTAACAGGATCTTATCTTGGCCTATCTTTTCTGACAAAGCTTTTGATACTCCCTGGGCTCCATCCTGCAACAGAAAACAAATGCAAATTTTGGTACCATGATTCTTACCATAATGTCATAATCTTTGTTGAATAAATGATTATTTATGCATAATTTAACAACTTTATAAAGCTGTTATTTGTCCTTTTTTCTGATCTGACATGTTTTGAAGTTTGAAATAAAATATCTGTTCTAACACTGTCCATCACAATAACTCACACTGTAAAGCATTCTGTTAAACATCTTGTGACAATGTCCAGTAGGCACTACTAGTTCATCTTGCAACAATGTCCAATAGGCAATACTAGTCCATCTTGTGACAACGTCCAGTAGGCACTACTAGTCCATCTTGTGACAATGTATACTAGTCCATCTTGTGACAATGTCCTGCAGGCACTACTGGTCCATCTTGCGACAATGTCCAATAGGCACTACTAGTCGGGGTGGCCAAGTGGTCTAACGCTTTCCGTTATGGATCACTGCCGTCTCAACTCTGTGTGGGTTTGAGTCTAAGATTCGGCTAATGTATTTATGCGAGAAAGCTTGCCAGTAGCTTCTCGTGGATTGGTGGTTCTTTCTGGTGGTTTTCCCGGGTTCTTCCTCCATCAATAATACTGGTCGCCATGTATAGCCTATTGTATGCTGAAAAATGGCGTTAAACCCTAAAACAAACAAACAAACAAAGCACTACTAGTCCATCTTGCAACAACGTACAGTATACATTAATCCATTAACTAACAATCTTATCAATAAAATTAATATTGTGAGGCAAAGTTCATCCTGAAGAAACCGATCTGTTTTCTTGTAAATGGGTCATACATACAGTAACTATAAATAGCATATAAGAAAGTAATTTTAAGCTATTTTACACAATTTTTAATTTTTTAATATAACAAAAAGGCATAATCGATATACAAACAAGTCTAAAATGTAATCTGAGGAAAAAGAATTGTAATGATTATGCCAAAAGCGTTGACATATGTGATATTGCCATAGATGAGTTTGATGATTCAAAGTTTGTTTGCAGAGTTCCATTCCACCAATTGATTATACAGAACATGGTGAATTATATAATATTTTTATAGTCAGTATATGGAATCTTCAATTTAGAAATATTTGAATGCATATCACCATTGGCTACTTTTTTTTATCTGCCCTTTCAGTACCCTATACAAATGTGACCAGCCATAATACTTTTCCCCAGCTTTTGAGAGCAAATTCGGTTTCTGTAAGGATTTGAATATTACTATGCTGTCAAGTTTTTCAAGACTTTCATTCTGAAAAATAGTTAAAGCTATTTTTAAAAATCCAAATCTCAAACACACACACTTATGCACCTAACTAACACATAACATCAAGGCAAGCAGTTACTGAAACATATACAGTGGAGCCTCGTTAATCTGGACACATTCTTTCCTAGTGAATATGTCCGGATTAACAAGTTTTCCGGATAATTGAATCATGCACATTTTTTATTTTATGATATCATCACAGCGTATTAATGTACATGTATATGCTAGCTTTAAATGTAATGTACTGTATATTCAATAATGGTTGAAAAAAAGTTAATGAATACATCTATTAATTTGTGTTTATTTCACATTATTATAACATGCGCTTGTACGTACATATACAGTAAATATAAGTTTAAACAATTAACACATTGAACACATCACACTATGTAAGTGTACATGTATGTACTGTACATACATTTATCATGTTAAATTCCTGAAGAAATCTGTAACCTTTGTTTGTCTGGATTCTTTAGCAGATCTATCTGCAATGATTATTGATAGTGGCCATGGATTCTCAAGGGCTTCACTATCATTTGTGAATATTGCTGACGTCTGCTCAAAATATGAAATTAATGTTGCTATACTGTCCTTGGCATAGATGATGGTAATGTCTTTTCCCTTGGGCTCGGTAGTGTCATCATAGTCTTCTTCATTATCATTGTCTGGTACCTCATCTTTAGATACCAGGGTCAAAATGTCATCATCATTAAGCTGTTGCCCTGTCTCTTCCTTTTTGTCTATCCGTACATATTCCTCGGTAGACATCTCAGCCTGGTTGAAAAGGCTTCTTATTAGATCTGTGAGCTCACTTAATGGCATGTCATCTCAATCATCAATATCATCGACAGTAGTGGTTAGTGTTGGTATGATCTGTACATGTCTAAAACAGTTTGAGATTGTTGTTGTTGGTGTCATTGAACTGCACGCTGTCATTACGGTATCTCTACTTGTCAACGCTTGCTTGGTGTCATCATAATATATGTAAAAAGTACAATGAAAACAAACTTATCTCGCAGTTAAATGCATTATGGTAAACTAATAAAATGCAGTAATTTTTATCAGTCATACTTTACAGCTGTTACAGTTGCTAATGATTGACGTCCTCAATTTATTCGGAAATGAAGCCTTATACTGTCCACAGCTCAAATATGTCAATTTGTACAGCCATCAATAAACTGTGACTGTTACATACAATTGGTAAACAACATTGAGGCTTAATGACACTTTTAATTTATTTACCATATGTCAAAATGCATCGACGCTTTGATCCCAGTATGTTTATTTAATTATTAACACTCCCGTCGGCGACTAGCTAAAACATACATTGTTTATATAATCGCTGGTTACAATATGGTCACGCTGCTTAGTTATTGATACTGGCCATAGATTCTTAAGGGCTTCACTATTGTGTTTTATGTATTTTTTCTACTGACTGTATGTTGATCTACCATTTTTTGAATTTTCTTATTTTTGGACAGATTATTTACGGATTATCAAGACAAGTTTTAATGTAATTTTACACTTTGTTCCCATATTTTAATTTCCGGATCCGGACCATGGATTTCTTGATTAACAGAGCAAATTAACATTGAGGAATTCCGTTCCCAATGAATTATGTCCAGATAGCGAGGTTTCCGGATAAACAGAGTCCGGATTAACGAGGCTCCACTGTATATATATCTGATACTTTACTAAAAGTACTGTTCATAAAACAACACATTCAAATTGTTCTGATGATCAGGTTATGTAGATGTCATCATTCCATATATAAATGAAATATGTCACCAACTGACCCTTCTTCAATACAGCCGGCAGGCAGTGTATGGGGTGTCCTGGGAGGGGGTAATACCTCTGGCTGGCTAAGCAGTTGTATTCCTTGGGTAGCTCGCCAACCTTTGGTTCCCACTTGGCACTCAGCTCTCACATGTGACTCCAAGAAGCTGTGACATGTGCAGTGGCCATATCCCAGAAAACGGCCTCAACTGGCTGGCTAAACCAGGCTGAGGGTAGCAGATGGGTCCTGAACCCTTGGTGAGTTAAGGCTTTGTCTACCTAGCATGTGAAGACTGGATTCAGCAGCCTGCGCAAAGGAACCACCAGAAAAGATTCCCAGCAAAGCGCTGTGGAGTGCTAAAAGCACGAGACAAGTAGGATGTCCTGGTCATTCCACTGTGCTCAATTCGGTCTCTGGCCATCTTGAAATTGTCTGCTGCTGGACCCAGATGGTTTTGGTGAAAGTGAGGTCAACAAACTGCACAACTCTTCCTTACTTAAAGTTACCATGCAAGTCATTCTTGTCATCCACCCATCCCATTTCATCACCCAATAAAGTCCTGTGGTGACAGGCAAGCAATAAAGTGGCAGGTGTGGATACACTGGCAGCCATAGCCACAAACCTGCACACAGCTCAGGTCATTAGGGTTGTTCACCACTTACATGAAGCAGCAGAGATGTCAGGCAGCCCCCTGATCAACTGAGCAGCCCTCTTCAGGAATGCACTGCTCACTTCCCTGACACGAGGAAGGGGCTAGAAAAGTTGCCCTAAACATTGCCTGCTCTAAACTTCCCTAGCCAGCACACAGCGGCTGTCAAGGACCCTACTCCAGCGGTAAAAATACAAAAACAAAAATGAGGATTGTACCTATCACACTTAGTGCATGGAATGTGTGCACATTCATGGAAAGAGATGATGCGAAAAGACCCCAGAGGAGAACTGCCCTATTAGGAAAGAAACTCTCCACACACATAGCCTCGAGTGAGACCCATCCTGCAGGAGAAGGTGAACCTTATGAAAGGGGCTCTGGATACACTTTCTTTTGGCACGGCAGAGGAAGTGAAGAGCACCATAAGGTTGGTGTCAGCTTTGCAGTGAAGACACCACTGATTGGCTAATTGGCTGGACCTCCCAATGGAGTAAACGACACTCATGACCACGAAACTCCCCCTCTTGTCTGGAAGAAAGCACCTTACCATCATCAGTTGCTATGTTCCAACCATGACCAATCCAGATGAAGTGAAGGTCACGTTCTATGAGGATTGCTGACGTTCCAATGGCAGATAAGCTAATCATTCTTTGTGATTTCAATGCAAGAGTAGGCTGTGATCACGTTGCCTGGGATGGAGTGCTACGAAAGCACTGAGTGGGTCACTAACAGCAATGGTCTCCTTTTGCTCCAGACTTGCGCTGAGCATGAACTGCTGATCACCAATACAGTCTTCCACCTCCCTACCTGTAACCAAACGTCATGTATGCGCCACACTCTAAGCACTGGCACCTCATCAACTACATCATTTTCAGGAACAGGCAGGATGTGTGTACGACCAAGTCATTGTGCGGCGCTGACTGCTGGACAGACCACCAACTCATCACCATGCTCAACATCCGCATTCAGCCCAAAAGACGCTCAAAGGGAAAGAAGGCTCCTCCTAAACGACTGAACATCAAGTTGCAATGCAACAGTACCAAACGGTCTCTCAAGGATGCCCTGGAAGAAGGTCTGAAATCCACACCTCTCGACAATCAGAATGTGGAGACCAACTGGACGGCATTCAGAGAGCTGGTCTACAGCACAGCTTCAGAAATACTAGGACCCTCAATCAGAAAGCATTAAGACTGGATTGATGAGAACTGTGACGAGATAAAGCTGATGTGGCAGCAAGACACAATCCCATAGAAATTCGCAGCAAGACACAATCCCATAGAAATTCAAAGATGCTTCCATAATTCACCTGTATAAGCGCAAAGGGAACTTCCAGGCTTGCGACAACCAGTGCGGTATATCCTTACTCTCAATTGCAGGAATGATACTCACCAGAATCCTACTAAACCGCCTCACTAAACACCTTGACCAGGGACTACTGCCAGAATGTGGGATCTTGGTGTTTGCTGCGAGGCAGCTATAAGAAAAATTCAAGAGCAAAACACCAACCATTTCTCCATTTACGTCGACTTGACAAAAACCTTTGATACTGTCAGCAGAGAAGGCCAAGTATGGATGCCCGAGAAAATTTATATCCATGGTGCAGCATTTCCAGGATGGCATGCAAGCATGAGTCAAGGAAAATGGAAAGACATCTGAGCCATTTCGAGCAATAAATGGCATCAAGCAGGGTTGTGTTCCAGCACAGACACTGTTCAGTCTATTGTTCTCCACCATGCTGACTAAAGCTTTCAGAGACAGAAGTTGGACTCTGCATCAGGTACAGTACAGATGGAAAACTATTTAATCCCAGGAGGCTCCAGGCGAAAGCCAAGGTCATGACAGACACCATCAGGGATTTCTTATTTGCTGATTACTGAGTCCACTTTACAGCCATTTTGGTAAGTTACTATTTCAGTAATTTGTTTTAAACATTTTATTTTGGTTGTAAAAAAGTATATTTTCCTGAAAAGATTTTTTAATAATTAGATGACTGCAGTACATGTTTAAGGGCAATCTGTCCTGCAAGGTTGTACCAAATCTACTTTGTGTCACAGACAATGTCTGCAGTGAGGCAGTTTATAGTGATGTCTATAGCACTGGGGCATCATGCTGCAGACATGTAGCATGATGTCCCACCCAGTCATATTATTCTGACACCAGGTTAACCAGTCCTAACACCAACTTCCTAATGCTATACACCATGCCCCGCAGCTACTAGTACCATTTCTACAAGTCTGTTGTCACGCGGCTTAGGTTCCAACCCATGACCTTCAGTATACGAGGAGGACACTGTAGCTACTTAACCACTGGAGCTGTCTGGTTCACTGTTACATTCAGCACTCAGATGATAAAATAATGTTAAGAAACTGGCCACCATTCAACTGTCAGCATATTAGTTTTTTATTTTTATTCTTTAGTTTGGGGAATTATTCCAGATTAATCCAAATATGAAATACCTAAAAATGTGCAAACTTTGACTAGAGACAACTCCCTTATTTTAAATGTTTGTTATCTTTTGTAATAACAAAAACATGAATACTGATAACCTTAAAAAATGAGTACACTTACAATTTTAAAACTTTAAATACTGAAATGCTGTCCACAGTGAACCAGACCAGTCATATCTTCTATTGTGGAATGCATGCTGCTAGTTTTCATTATCAAGAGTAGTGATGGGAATCGGTCAGAAATTCATAATCGATAATCGGTTCCCCTTAACCAACTGATCATCGATTATAATCGGTTACTAATAGCAAACTTTAATTTTTGTTAAACAGTTATATCTTTGGTTAAGAGTTCAATATATTTATAAATGTACAGGAGTAATCTCTTTTAATGACATGTATACTTTAACCTGACAATAATATTATATTGTGTTACTTTTGTTCTACAACTTTGTTAAATGAATGCAACTTTTTATGGCTGATCAGTCATATATAACTGAATTACTGCCACAATCCCCTGAAATTCTTTCATTCACATGTGATGTGTCTATAATTTAAAGTATAGAAGGACATGTTTTTCTTGTTTGTCATTGTTTATAAATACTACAAAAGATCTTGCAATTTCACTGAAACAAACCAACAAAACGTGTTTTAATGTATTAACTCAACAATTGAATTACTTGACCATGTAATAATGACTATATGTTCCTAATTATGAATCATAAGGTTTCATATTTGTAGATGTGAAGGGAATTAATAAATTTCAGGTCAACTTTTTGTGGTTGGAGTTCGATTATGAAGTTCACAATTGATTATCTGCTCAACCAACTGATGATCGATTATAATTGATAATCGGAACAACACTAATCAAGAGATGTATTAAATTACAAGTTACAGGACAGTAGGTTAGATGGATACATGGAAGTACACTCACATACAAATGGACAGAAAAACAAAGTGAATCTATTATCACCCACTCCATAAATCATAAAAGGCACAAACAGTGACTAGTGTATCAGTATATATCTGTAGATTACCTTGATTCTGAACTCCTGAGCTGCAAAGTCTTTGGCTTCAACAAGGTTCTTGAGCCCCCCAGCTGCAGCCAGATACATCAGGTAGTACAGCACAGAAAACTGTGAAGTCTCCATTCCCAACATGCACCTGGCAGCTGCCTCCACGGTCTCTTTTGCACCTGTGTTATTATATAACATCTACTGTGTATGTATGTATGTATGTATGTATGTATGTATGTATGTATGTATGTATGTATATATATATATATATATATATATATATATATATATATATATATATATATATATATATATATATATACTGAACTGCCATCACCATGCCCCAAAGATTCTAAATCCATGTTCTTGCATGAATATTTATTTGAAATGAATTTTCTAACTGAGCTAGATTTTACAACAATGAAAAGAAGGGAGACAACTTATAGGCTAAAGTACAGCTGTTTGTGTTAGATTACACTGCATTGAGTGCCATGCTAAAAGAGGAAATTCATACGACGAGGTAGTGCTGTTCATAATGGATTTCATTGCACTGATATTGCCTTGCTAAAAGAAAATCAGTTCATAAGTTGAGGTCGAACTTGTTAGTGATGCATCGCTAAATAAAGGGAGAGAATCAATTCATAAACTGAGGTAAAGAAGTTAGTGATGGGCTTCACTGGCACGGTAATGCATTGCTAAATAAAGAGAGAAAAGCAATTCATAAGCTGAAATAATGCTGTTAGTGATGAATTTCATTGAATTGAGTATGTGGGTACATGAAAAAACATGTCAGGAGCTTTTCATGGATCGGTGGTTCCTCCCAGGGTTTTCCTGGGTTCATTCTCCACCATTTATATTGGCCACCAGGTATAGCCAATCTTGTGCTGAAAAAATAGCATTAGACCCTACAACAACAAAATAGATAAATGTCTAAAACATGCATGGTGGTTGTTAGTGATGCAGGATACATGTATATCAACTGCAATTAAATTATACACGAATTATGCTTGAATACATATCTTACAAACAGAATCCTATCATAACTAATATGAAGCAAAGACATACAGCAAATGTAACAAATGCATGCTGAGCCAGGTACAGCATGCACATTGTAATAGTTGTCAGCTGTCCAGTAAGGCTAATGGATAGATAAGGGATTGGATTGAGTTAAATGTTGGTTAAATGTTACTGTAGAACTTTTGATTATCATTACAGCCTTAGGTTGCAGTGACCTTTTATTTGAAAGGTGTGGTTTGATTTTTTTAAGATTTTTAATGTAGCTTTAACAATGTTTCAGTCATATCGCTACTATGTCTGCAGTGAGGCAGTTTATAGTGATGTCTAGCACTGGGTCGTCATGCTGCAGACATATAACATGATGTCCCACCAGTAACATTATCCTGACACCAGGCCGACCGGTCCTAACACAAACCTCATAATGCTGAGCACCAAGCGAGGCAGCTGTTAGTACTATTTTTGTAAGTCATTGGTACGACTACGCCAGAGATCGAAACTACGACTTCCCACTTCCGTGGCGGACGCTCTAACTACAACCACAGGAGCGGTTCAGAATTAGATAAATAAAACACAACCAGAAACATTTTAAAGCTAGAGTCTATTCTAAATGAGATTATTGTTTGCGTACGTGTGTGTGTGTGTGTATGTGTGTGATGCCCCAGACATGTAGCATGATGTCACACCCAGTCACATTATCCTGACACCAGGCCGACCAGTCATAAAACTAACCTCTTATTGTTGAGTGCCAAGTGAGGCAGCTGTTAGTACCATTTTTGTAAGTTTTTGGTATGACTCAGCCGGGGATCGAACCCACAACTTCCTGCTTCCGCGACATACGGCTCTAACCACTAGGCCACCAGAGCGGTTTGAAAGGTGTGGTACTAAAGCAATGCATACCTTCATATGGATGATTCTAGCATATACACAGAAGGAGAAAAAATTCAGATTCAAAATCCAAATAATTTCCAAACAGAAAACCATTGCTCATTACACATTTTTGGGTTTCAACAAAGCTAATTTAACTGAGCTGTGATCACTATTCTAATGTGAATAAGATTGACATGGCTTACATATGACACCTGTACTCACCTTGAGTCCACATATTCTCATGCAGGAAAGTGGCAAAGGTCATGGAATCCCATGATGCTCCATGAGGACAAGCATAAGGGTCCCTAATGTTGACCTCCTTATATAACCTATCAATCTGTGCATAGTTATGAAAGATATTAGTCTATTCCATTCAAGTTTTAAAAAACAAATAGAAGGATTGAATAATGTTTGTGAACTCAGTAAACCCAAATGCATTAAAGGTCAGATACATTTACATTGAAAAAGCCATTTATATAAACTGTTTGCTTACTTAATTTTCTATTACATATGGTATCTTTGATACAGAATTGATAGCACAAACAGCTTGTTATTTTCATTAGAATTACAGAAGTACCACAAGGTAATTAAAATGTTTAACTTAATTCTGGTGTGCCTTTGTCCTCATCCCTATTCCCATGATGCCATTTTACCTGGACCATGAAACATTTTTTTGACAAAAGCTTAAAAATATAGCTGCTATCTGATCTTCACATGTAACAAAAAAGCAATTGGTAATGGTACTTTAAATTGTTTATCAAAAAAGGTTTTGATCAAAAGAAACTGATTAAATACCTTGTAAACTTGTTAATTTCAACAAGATGGAAGCCTCACCTTTCTCATGAACATGTGTAGATCTAGAAGAGCTCCAAGTGAAAGCGAGGGGATATCAGTAAAATAGGTCCTCACTTTGTTGTCCCCAAGCTGCATAAACTTGATGCCTGTGATATACTGAGGATACGTTTCCAAGTCCAGCTCTTCTAGGAGGGCCATAATATGGGTCTGGCACCTAGCAACAATAACATCCATCAAGTAACAAGTAAACAATGAGCAACAATTACTTTCACCTGAAGAGTAAACAATTAGCAACAATACCATCCAACTTACAAGTAAACAATTAGTAACAATTACATCCACCTAAAGAGTAAATAATTAGCAGCAATTACATCCACCTAAAGAGTAAACAATTAGCAACAATAACATCCAACTTACAAGTAAATAATTAGTAACAATTACATCCACCTAAAGAGTAAACAATTAGTAATAATTACATCCATCTGAAGAGTAAACAATTAGCAAGAATTACATCCACCTGAAGAGTAAAACATCAGCAACAATTACATCCAACTAACAAGTAATTAATTAGTAACAATTACATCCACCTAAAGAGTAAACAATTAGCAACAACTACATCCAACTCAAGAGTAAACAATTAGCAACAATTACGTCCACCTTAAGAGTAAACAATTAGCAATATAACATCCACTTAAAGAGTAAACAATTAGCAAGAATTATATCCACCTAAAGAGTAAACAATTAGCAACAATAACATCCACCTAAAGAGTAAACAATTAGCAACAATAACATCCACCTAAAGAGTAAACAATTAGCAATATAGCATCCACCTAAGGAGTAAACAATTAGCAAGAATTATATCCACCTAAGGAGTAAACAATTAGCAAGAATTATATCCACCTAAAGAGTAAACAATTAGCAACAATAACATCCACCTAAAGAGTAAACAATTAGCAACAATAACATCCACCTAAACAGTAAACACTTAGCAATATAGCATCCACCTAAGCAGTAAACAATTAGCAAGAATTATATCCACCTAAAGAGTAAACAATTAGCAATATAACATCCACCTAAAGAGTAAACAATTATCAACAATAACATCCAACTCTAGAGTAAACAATTAGTAACAGTAATATCCAACTCCTAGGATTTCTACATGACAGTTGTAATCTGCTTTTTTTGTAGATTGGTAACAGTCTGCCTTAAGAGTAAGGAATAATATAGATTGGTCTCATTTCAGTCAGACTTTAAAAAGTGATAAAAATATTTTTCAGTAGTACCATGCTTCATCATCTGCCCTGATGAATGGATATCAATTATTCAATCTTAATTTGTAGTAAAATGTCTGAATTATAGGCAATAATACCAAATATATATGCTTTTAATTCAAATCAAAATGCATACAACAAAATTCCTGATCTGCCAAAGCAATATGGAGACCAGGTTATGTATTATATAATAACAATGAATATTGCTACCAGCTACTGCTATTTGCAGTCAATGAAATTAAGAACAAATACCTTTCTGTAGTATAACAGGTTATGACTCCTTAGCTTTTGACCTTATCACATGGCCTTCGTCCGAGAAATAACTTTTGGACGAGTCACATGATCAACTAAATGTCGACCATATGACAAAGCCCTTATGTACAATGGCAGAAATTCCATTTCAATAGTTTCTCTTATTTTCCTCATCAGTGGCCTTGTTCTCACCACAGTACTCTGATGTTATCCCAAGAAATAGTATGCCCTGATTCTTTGCAATGTTCAACAACTGCTGTCAGGGAATCTTGGTTAGTATACAAGTTTTTTAAAACTTTTATTTTAAGGCTTTTAGCAGTTTCTTACTGTTGTCTTTTCCCCAATTATCATACTGGAAATAATGGATTACTCAAGGAGTTTGGTCTATTCTTGGTTTGATTAATATTAATAATAACAATTTATTTTATTTGTCAAGAGTACCTAATTTGCCTGCCTATTAGTCAATGCATAGTATAAGTCAAATGAGCAAGTTTTGCACATTTGCCAACCTTTATCCATATACAAGTCTATGCTGAGCATTAAAATAAGGCCAGATAAATAACTTGGCTTTGTGTTTTAACTTCGTTCCACACAGCGTCGTGAATTTTATTCTATTTATAGCTCATACCTACATATAATGACAATTAAAATTTATTTAGTTACAGATAGGAAAACATTTGGGATGCTGTGTGGAATTAAAACTGTAGTAACTTCCAATTTCATAAATATTAAAGGTATTATATGCCATTTTGGATTACCAACAATCTGGAGAGAGAGACACATGTTGTGTATTCCAGGCCATTTTTCTTCTTGCAAGATGTGATCAAAATATAATATTATTGTACAAAATCTTAAAAAAACGTACCATACTCCTTAGGAGTTTTTATATTCACAATATTTATATCTATAGACTCCATTTACACACCCTGAGTGGCAAAATGGGCTAAAGCGCTCACAGTTATGGATCACTGCCATCTCACCTCTATCTGTGTGGGTTCAAGTCTCTGATTTGGCTAATGTGGTTACATGTTGTGAGAAAGCTTGCCAGAAGCTTCTTGTGGGTCAATGGTTCTTTCTTCACCATTTATACTGGCCACAATGTATAGCTTATCTTGTGCTGTAAAATGGCATTAAATCCTAGAACAACAACAAAAACAACAACATCCACAGACTCCATTTAGACACCAATCCAAAGAATGACCAATTTGCATGCTGTCTGATTTTCTTTACAAGTGCAATGACCTCTCCATTCCCAACAAATAACAGTATTTTTTTTAAGTGAATGTACTCTTTCTTTACTTAGGCAATTGTTTCTGATCTTTACTATACTTTAAATTGCTGACAGTTCTATGGCAAGTTCAAAAGATGTCACTGGTTCAGAAATTACACAAGTAACAAGCATTTCTTTCATTATACAGTACCATATTCATAATACCCTAAGAGTAGCCTCATTTCCTAATGGTGGCCTCACCAATCTGACCTGGTCTGCAGAATCTTGATATCTAAAAGGCATTAGCTTGCAAAACCTGAAGCATATTTAATTAGAATGTAAATACATGTACTACTATAAAGCCAAGTTGTTCTTGGACAATGGAAGTGTTAACTAAAACTAAAAGGAATTACTTATCCAGTGGTATTAATAATGAAATTCCCAATAAATAAGATTTTTAAAAAGTACATGTACTCTTCCTGTACTTAGGCGGCAATTTGTTTTTTGATCATTGCTTATGCTAGATATTACTTTAAATTACTGTCAGTTGCATAGGTAATTTCATAAGATGTCACTAGCATAGAAAGTTACATGTTACCACCTGTCATTTCCTTTCATTATATGGTAAGGTATTCATAATACCCATGGGTAGCCTCATTTCCAAACAATGCACATTACTGGTGCATGCTGCTTTAGATTAATTACATCTGATGTTAAATTTATAATACTGACAATCATGTAATTGTTTAAAATACTAAATATGGGACTATTTTTTAAAAATTTTCATACGGGATCGCTTCCTTAAAATGAAATATTTTACACTTTTTTTTGCACTTTTGGAGAATTATTTTTCATACAAAAAAAAAACAATAAAGTGATTTGGATGACATAATACATATATAAGTCAAGTTGGAGTATAAGGTAAGATTTTCTGGTAAAAAAGCATCACATAGGCCTGCAAATACAGTAGTTAATTGAGTTCAATGACTATTTTACCCTGAGGACCTCTCTTGTGAAAAATGGAAGTAAGAGAAAAAGAGAAATAGAGAAAGACCACTTTAAAAAATGGGTATAAAAGTGAAATCAGCATGAAAGAAAGTGGTTAATACAGCACACTAATTGTTGTTCTGAGGTGTTAAACTAGGATGAAAAAGGTGAGAAAACTAGGATGATTTATAATGTTGTCAGTAAGTTTATCAAAGGATATTTACCGTCATTGAAATACATGGTCAAGATTTTCAGCCTATCTTTGACTATGAATATTAAGTTGTTGTTGTTGTTGTTGTAGTAGTGTTTAACACCATTTTTGAGCACAAGATAGGCTATACATGGCGGCCAGTATTAATGGTGAAGGAACCTGGGAAAACCCTGGAAAGAACCACTGACCCACGAGATGAATAGTAAGTACCAATATGCAAACAGAGCAACTTGTGCTATGCTTTTCACACAAATAATAAAAATAGGGTCAATGGTCATAACATTCAGATGTATGCAGGTAAGAAAAAGAATAAAAGAATGCAAAGCTAATTCAATTTCATATTCTCTTACTTGCCAACCCACTGCCCACCCAGATCCCAAATTTCAAATTCAGCAATACTTTTCAGACCTACTTATAAATGTTCTTTTACCTGCCAACCCACTGCCCACCAAGATCCCATCTGTCACTTCCAGTTTTAGTTTTCAGATCAACTGTTAATGTTCTTCCTCCAACACGCTCTGAAATGTAAAAAATCACTGATCACTTTAAAATGATCTTTACGTTTGTCATGAAGCACAACGAAAAAAAAATGCAAAGAAAGGTATAGGTCAAAAACATCTAAATTTGTAAAGAAATTGTATTCACATTACTCTTGAACAATTGTACCAAATCAGTGAATATAGCAAAATCACTAAATACTTCTCACCAAAGAGAACAAATTATCAGTAACATCATGATTTAATACGATTATGTACATTTAATTTACATTGTTAGGTTGTTATTAATCTTTTTTTTGTTTTATGCTGTTGTAATATAACATTGTTAGACTTAACCTTGTCCAAAATCAAGCTTTTTTTTCTACTGGACCAGAATTAATGTGTTGGTTCAACCTGAAAATGCCTTTGGGACATTTTCCAGGTTTTTTGTCTCAGATGAGCCCACTACAGTACCTGCTAATTACAATTTGTTCCAGCAAACATCAGAAATTTGACTGCTAAAATGTATTTCCAAATCTGAACGAGTTCCAGTTTTATAGGGAGTTAAATTTATATTTGGGATCAATTCTAACTCGATCATCTATATGTTTGTTGCAAACATCAGACACATCTACGGTCGGAATTACCCAGCTGGCAGTGCCAGATTAAGCTAGTGTGGAGCCTATATCACATGTTATAATGGGGCCTTAAATTAAAAAAGAAAATGTTAAAACAAATTTAACTTGCAGAGTCAACAGTTTTCATTTGCTATACAGCCAGATAATATATAAAAAAAATGTCTCAATATTTCAGTAATATTATTATTGTAAAGATGTGGCCTTTACATTACTCCTGAACAATTGTACCAAAACAGTGAATATAGCAAAATCACTAAATACTTCTCACCAAAGAGCAAAATATCAGTAACATCATGCTTTAATATGATTGTTATGTATATTTAATTTGCATTATTTGTTGTTAGGTTTTTATTTTGAAAAAAATGTTTTGTTTTATGCTATTGTAATTTTTTTTTTTACAATACTGCTTGAAAGCATTTAGCGCGGGGCCTGGAGCATATGCTACTTTTACTAGAATAATCCGGCACTGCCTACTGGTCGGAATATAACCAGGTTACCCTAAGGCTAAAGGTAAAATGAAAACAGCGATAAGAGTGTAAGTTTTCTTGCAGATGTGGCCAACTTGAAGTCTTGCAGATTCTAAACATAAAACAAATCTATTTTGTCTCTTATGAGAGAGAGAGAGAGAGAGAGAGAGAGAGAGAGAGAGAGAGAGAGAGAGAGGGGGGGGGTATTACCTTTAGCTTCCAGGACAAGCACGCTCAGGTTTGGGTCTCTCTGCAGGAGAAAGTGTGCAGCTGTCAATCCTGATATCCCTGCTCCGATTACGATGACATCCATCTTTTTATCTGCCATTTCGAAGTGTATATCAATCTGCAATATTAAGTCCAAAGCTCAGCTCCAAAACGATTCACGTACTATTATATTATAAAATATTGTTTGGAATATATACCAAGAAATGTCTACCAGTCAAAAAAAAGGTCTACACGTTAGCCTGGTTCCCTTTACGGATATAGTAATATATCTCGATATAGCCAATGAAGATAACTTTCAGTATAAACAAAAAAAAGACGTAAATGTACTAGTCTAACTGTACATGGCTGCGCTGCATACATGTATTTCTGAGAGAATGACAGATTTCAGGTGAAGTTGTTTGCATTTGCAACATATACAATGGAGAGACTGTTGGCTCGGTCATTTTAAGCACTAGAGTCGCGCAAAAAACATACCAAAGTTAAGATAGGACATTATCTATAAATTTGTTGACAGTCGCACTTTAATAGCTTTAGCAGCGGGTGGCGTGCGGTGATAATATAGGAAAGAAGGTAGCGATTTGTTGTTGACTAACGCCTTTCTCAGCACAGGATATGGTATACAGTGCGGCCAGTATTAATGGTGGAATTTATCTGTGATGATGATTTTTCCTCCTTTATATATATATATATATATATATATATATATATATATATATATATATATATATATATATATATATATATATATATATATACAATTGTTTTTAAAAACTGTCCTTGTATTGCCACAATAATAAGTTAATGGTAGCTCAATATTAAATTAATGGTAGTGCATGTAAACTCTGCTACTAGTGATGTAAGACATACATAGCATGTTATACTTCTTGCATCGTAGTAAATATATTGTAACAGGATAGATTCCGAGTGGATGTTTTGATCAAATGACACAAAACCGATGAAAGATAGATTTTGAATGGATTAGTCTTTTACGCTATAAAATATACGTTTCATTCAAATTTCTCTATCCAAACATTCACAAATAGGAAAACAAATAATGGTTCATGTACAAATATATGACGGCAAGATTCATGTAATCTCACGTAATGAGAGCGTGATTCAAATAATATGTAATTTCGTGCATTGAAAGCGAGATACTGATAACCTCATGGAATGAAATCAAAATTAAAATAATCCACTGACATTGACAAACAACAGTTATCCCGAATTTTTTGGGTTGGCCCACATTTGTATCAATCGCTAACACCCTTCATGGATCCACCATGCCCACAAGTTTACAAATCTGGGGTTTCCTCTTTATATGTCCTTGATGCTCACACCATCATCCATATCTATAATGACGCGCAGACAGTCTGTTAAACCCGCACACAGCACAGTTCTCCTAATCGGGTTAGCACATTTGTATTGACCACGCCCAGATTTCATGCATCCACCATGAACACAAGACATAGGTACGGACAGCTATAGACAACTGCAGACAGCTACAATAAAACCATACTGGTCGTACATGTATGTCAAATATGGAATTAAAATCTAAAGCAGCTTATAACAAAATGTTCACAACGTTTCAAGTCAACGTAGTAGTAAAGGCATCAATTGCATCATTCCCAATACGACATAAAAGCTGATTATGCTTCACATATCAAATAAAATACAAATGAAACACTTACCCTTAAGACCGGAGACAAAACTGGAGAACATTCACTCTTTGACAAGATTCAAATACCAGCGAGTTAGTTCAACAAAAGACTTTCCTCAAATCCACAGGAGAGTTAGGGTAAAATACCCGTGTATACCGTGCTTTTAGTGTCTCTCGCCGCAAGCTATCTACCATGAGATAAGATACAAACTTGTTCAGAAGCCTAACTAGAAAAACAATTTTTGACCAGAAATAACGTTGTAGGCATATATGACCAGAAATGATCACACACACACACACACACACACACTGTGCCTGATGCTGAGTTATTTTAAATGTGGTGCATTTTGTATACCCCATAATTTTTGTTTGCCCCACATCACGGGATATATATATATATATATATATATATATATATATATATATATATATATATATATATATATATATATATATATATATATATATATGATTTGCAGTTCGTGTCATTGGCAGTCTTTTTCAACGCGTATAAAAACATCTTCACTTTTTGCGCACTAGTTCTTGTAACTAGCTAACTAACATGCTATCAGCTGTAAATAGCGTGTATTTTCTTCACTTTAGTGCGCAAAAAAATGCAAATTTACGCGCTTCTTTTATTTTAATCCGCGCTAGTTTTTCTAGCGTGCTATGATTAACGCGCTAGTTTTGCTATGAATGTATGATTCCCAGGCCGGCCCTAGAATATGCGGGGCCTAAGGCAGCAAGCACGGAGCACTGGACCCCAAGCAAAACAAATGCATTGCGGGGTCCAAGGTGGTTGTCTCGTTCTCCTTTCCCTAGGACCGGCCTGACTAATCGATTATTCAAATGCTTTGCATCCCGACTTCAAAGTCAAACACGCCATTGGAGTGGTAACTTACGTACAGATTGTACCTTAGTGGTCATTTCCATTTATTGACATCGCCAACATACTTGTTAATTCGAATTCAAAATCTAAATTGTAAAAATTATTGTATATGCTGTACATAATAAAATAGTAAAAAATTAAATATTAGTAGTATTATTGTTGTTGTTAAATTTTTAATATTAGTAATTGTGACTAGTAGGAAAAGTAGGAGGTTGCTGTCTTCGACATAATTATTATTCACAGAATGACAATATATTTTATGTTCGATTAACACTCTTACTTTACAATGTTTCAGATTTCAGGAAAACAAGCAATGAATTAAATCTTAAATGATGTTTTGGATTTAAAGAGGCCCAAATTACCGCAGGTTTCGTGGGTTGCTCAATCATCACCACCAGTTCATCCTTCCGTTCTCCGACTCTTCTTGATTGGATATTCAGCCAAAGTTACTCCTTTATAAGTGGCATTAAGATTCCCGACTTGAGCGACTCTGCTGTAGTTCCTACCAAACTAGATTTAAAGAGGCCCAAATTACCGCAGGTTTCGTGGGTTGCTCAATCGTTACCTCCAGTTCATCCTTCCGTTCTCTGACTCTTCTTGATTGGAATCTTCAGCTAAAGTTCCTCCTTTATAAGGGGCATTAAGATTCCCTACTTGAGCGACTCTGCTGTAGTTCCTACCAAACTAGATTTAAAGAGGCCCAAATTACCGCAGGTTTCGTGGGTTGCTCAATCGTCACCTCCAGTTCATCCTTCCGTTCTCTGACTCTTCTTGATTGGATATTCAGCTAAAGTTCCTCCTTTATAAGGGGCATTAAGATTCCCGACTTGAGCGACTCTGCTGTAGCTCCTACCAAACTAGTATCCATGTCAGAAACGTCCACCAAACTAAAGCATAAATTCATGTCTGGAAAACCGTATAATTTGAGGTAGTGATTTGGTTATATTAGGATAAATGTTCATCGTTTTACTGGCTAACAAGATAACAGTATTGTATGCAAACTTAAACAGTATTCACGATCTGATGTCAATGACAAAGGGAAGAAGAAGAAGAAGAAAAACCTCTTGGTTGATAAAAGTGGAAGTTTACAAAAGATCACCATACAAACAAACCAACTCAAAAGACTTTATCTGCATTCGCAGTGTGTGTGTGTGTGTGTGTGTGTGTGTGTGTGTGTGTGTGTGATGGATTTTTAACGTAGCTTGAAAAAAAATTCAGTGAGGCAGTTCATAATGATGTCTAATATTGGGGCATCATGCCGCAAACATGAAGCATGATGTCCCATCCAGTCACATTATCCTGACACCACGCCGACCAGTTCTAACACTAACCTTTTAATGCTAAGCGCCAAGCGAGGCAGCTGTTAGTACCATTTTTGCAAGTCATTGGTATAACTTAGCCGGGGATCGAACCCACGACCTCCCGCTTAAGCTGGCGGAAGCTCTAACCACTAGGCCACCGGACCGGTTCTGCATTAGCCTAGTTTTGAAGTGGCTGGAGTTTTTGTACCAGGTCTGGTGAATTTTCTTGCAGTTGGACAATTCAAGTAGCATATAATGTACTCAGTAAAGAAATAAGTGATAAGTGTACATTCAAGTGCATATCCAAAGTCAACAGAAAGCGTGACTATGTAGCGCAGATGTTGACTCGTTCTCACATGCCTTATGGGACAAAACAGGAAGATAAAAAGCCATTAAATCTCATGTGGACAAAGATGGGTATACATTGCGTCAGTATATAGACACCAAACTATTTTGTTCAATTAATCAGAGTGAATGACAACTCAAATACGGACTGCAATCTTTCACGGTAGGACACAAAGTCAATAGAAGTTGTGACTATGCAGCGCAGATGTTGACTCGTTCTCACTTGCCTTATGGGACAAAACAGGAAGATAAAAAGCCATTAAATCTCATGTGGTCAAAGATGGGTATACATTGCGTCAGTATATGGACACCAAACTATTTTGTTCAATTAATCAGAGTGAATGACAACGCAAATATGGATTGCAGCCTTTCACGGTAAGACACAAAGTCAATAGAAGGCGTGACTATGCAGCGCAGATGTTGACTCGTTCTCACAAGCCTTATGGGACAAAACAGGAAGATAAAAAGCCATTAAATCTCATGTGGACAAAGATGGGTATATATTGCGTCAGTATATGGACACCAAACTATTTTGTTCAATTAGTTGAATGACAACGCAAATACGGACTGCAACCTTTCACGGTAGGACACAAACAATCCCATGAAACAAACAACAGTGGATGAGAAAGTGCATGACAGTACACTGACCAGTCATGAACAATGGACTCCTGCAATACCCGTTGTTTTCAGACACGAATACAGAATCGTATCCACAGTAAGAATCGGAGTGGGCCATTTCAAGCAATGTATGTTCTTTGTCCGCCAACTCAAATGTGTCAGTCAATTCAAAATTGGCAAACTGAAGAAAAAAACATTCATCATTACAAAATACATGTGCTTGATTGAGAAAAGCCTTATTTTGCCAGCGGACATACCAGATATTATTGTTTGAGAGATTTCTCCGCAAGAAAAGGTACTTGTTGGCAAAAAAGGGAAACGTTTTCATCTTGTATAATAAACTAACGAGTAGAACATGTGAGACTGCCTTGATCTCCCTAACTGATAAATGGCTTCAAGCACTTGACCAAGGTAAAATAATAGGATCTGTATTTATAGATTTCAGGAAAGCGTTTGACATGGTGGATCATGAAATCCTTTTGAAGAAACTAAAAATCTACCAATGCGATGAAAAAACAGATGGTTTACTTCATACTTAAGTGAGAGAACACAACATGTTTATATAAATAACGTTCTGTCCGAACCTGAAACAATTAGATATCGAGTGCCACAAGGCTCAATTCTAGGTCCATTACTATTTATTTTATTTATTAACGACCTACCACTTTTACTAAGAGACCCAATATCATCTACAGATCTCTATGCAGATGAAACAACATTATCAGACATCCAAAACACAAAGCATGAACTCGAAATTTCTTTACAGAATGCATTAAACAAGCTGGAAAACTTTTGCACATGCAATGGCATGGTAGTAAATACTGGTAAAACTAAAATATTACTTATTTCAACAAGGAAAAAAAAGGAAAAATCTTGATAGCAATGAACTATGTCTGACATGGAAGGATAAAAATTTGCAAATGGTCTGTCACGACAGACTACTTGATGTTTTGGTAAACAATAATCTATCATGGACTGATCATATCAAACATATCAGTAAAAAGGTCAATTCAAGTTTATGGCTTCTCAGTAGGATAAGACATTTTCTCCCTGAAAGGCACAGAAAATTATTTTATAACAGTTACATACAACCGTATTTAGACTACTGTAATACAGTATGGGGTAATTCAAATGATAAAAACATAACAAAGTTGGAAAATCTTCAGAAAAGAGCATTTAGGCTAATATCAAACCAAAAAGAAAGCATGGAAAATTTAGCTGGTAAGTTAAAAATATTACCGAGTAAAGACCGAATATGTTTAAGAAAAGCCAAATTAATGTACAGGATATCCAATAATAGTGCTCCTGAATATTTACAATCCCTATTCCAGTATAGGCTACCTGGTAATACACCCCACCTGCGATCAATATCTACAAAACAGTATAAAATTTCCAAACCAAATAAGGAATTATTCAAGAAAAGTTTCCAATACTCTGGAACTTTGCTCTGGAATAGTATTCCAGTTGAGATTAGAAATGCCCACTCTATTTCCATCTTCCAAACCCAATATATCCAGTGGCTTCTGAGATGCTGCTGAATTAAATAAATTCCTTGTATAAGAACCTCAAGGTAGATTAGTTCTTAGCTAATTGTGTTACCCTCTTTAAATAAAGTTATTATTATTATTATTATTATTATTATTATTATTATTATTATTATTATTATTATTATCAATTAGCAGAAATGAAAATAAATAAAAATTTCGGCAACTGTGATACGTGGGATAATAAGGCTAACAGAGTCCAAAACGTTTTTGTTTAAATGCTCTTTGTCCGTCTTTGTGGTGGATCTACTATCAACAGGTAAATTATATATAGTGCATATATCTTACGTTTCTTTAGATAAACATGCCACAATACCATTTTGTTTGTTCAATCAAGTTTTTTAATGTTTTTGCGCGCAACCCCCCCCCCCCCTCCAAACACACACAGTACTTAGTATGTGCGTATTAAAAACACCCACGGAAATTTGCTGCATCATGTCTAATTTAGGAAAACTGTGTTTCAAATAATGATGAGAAGATTCCATTTTCGTTGTATTATGTTTAATTTAGGAAAACTGTGTTACAAATAATGATGAGAAGATTCCATTTTGGTTGAATCGTGTTTAATTTAGGAAAACTGGGTTACAAATAATGATGAGAAGATTCCAGTTTTCTTGAATCATGTGTCATTTAGGAAAACTGTGTTCCATTTTTTGTTGAATCTCGTTTAATTTAGGAAAACTGTTACAAATAATGATGAGAAGATTCCATTTTGTTTTTTTTAAAAAAAAGATACTCCTAAATATTTACCTGTGCGCTCGTCTCTTTTCCCAATGTTTACTACATTTGTTAAAAATGTACCCCATGTAATTTACTGCATCACCATTACATCAGATAGCATGTATTACAAATAATGATAAAAAGATCTCTTTTTTAAACAAAAAACATTTTTGAATGTTTAAAAAAAATTCTGAACAACGCGAGTGCAAACAATCTTTAAATTACGAAGATTCCATTTTTATTGACAAAAGAGATACCTCAATATTGACCATATTTCATTACAATTCTTGAGTGCAAATGTACATTAAAAGCAAAACAATATACGGACAATAAAAGGAATTTTATGTGTATACAATTGAATCAATATTCAGTATTTCCCACTATTGTCAGTTTAAAATGTCTATTTGCCGACTTTCCCATGTCTTCAAGTGCATTTGCTCGTCTTTGCGCTGTCTTTGTGTGTTTTTGCAGTGTTTAGTAGGACCCTAGTTGGCATACCTCTAAGTTTCATGCACAGTGGCTTAACTATCTTTGGATATTGTTCTTGCGGATAATGGTACAGGACCTAAGGCTAAACAACACAGCTAACTGTAATGGCTGCTCCTATATGCGCGGAAAAATCAGCGTGAATTAGTCTAAAGTACATTATCTGTAGCATTTATTAAAATAAGGAAAACGAATTTTGTCAAACTAAATAATATCAGCTTCTGAAAGTGCAACGAATCAACTAGAGAATATCTAAAAAGTAAGACAAAGGTATCTGCTTTTTTTTCTTCAATCTACCTCAGAAGTCAAGGAAGCGAAAATGACCAAGTGGAGCTAACAGCTTTTTGACAGATGCACATCAGAGGCCAAATCATATACTCTCTAACTCAAATTACGCCCATCAAGAATTCGCCAATTGAAGGGAATTAAAAGTTCTTATAACTATACGTAATATGTGGAATCTACTTTTTATTTAACCAGTATAACTAGTGAGAAAAACCCGGAAAATTATTTCTCTTTAATATCCAACCTTATGCGAAAAAACTGAGAAGTGCCATCGATAACATTGGCAACTTCAAGGTAAATCATACGAAGCATGTTTTTGCCTCGCAGAAATAACCTAGGTTGTTCAAAATGTATACAAGAGGGAATTAGTTCCGGCGGGATATACTAACTTTATTATTAGTATTTTTATTATAATTATTAAAGACAAAATAAATACGTTAATATATAATACATTCTGTAACGTGAAGCTGGCGGGTTATCAAAGTGTTATCAGTACAATATTGCACAAGGCCTGGTCAGAGGTATTGCGCAACTTGGAAAAACAACACTTGAAGACCGCCTCACACTAATTATCGTTATCTAGATGATGATCTCTACGGTGTAATCTAACCGCTCCGGTGGCCTAGTGGTTAGAGCGTCCGCCCCGGAAGCGGGAGGTCGTCGGTTCGATCCCCGGCCGAGTCATACCAAAGACTTACAAAAATGGTACTAACAGCCGCCTCGCTTGACGCTCAGCATTAAGAGGTTAGTGTTAGGACTGGTCGGCCTGGTGTCAGGATAATGTGACTGGGTGAGACATCATGCTACATGTCTGCGGCATGATGTCTCAGTGCTCGACATCACTATAAACTGCCTCACTGCAGACATCGTAGCGATATGACTGAAAAATTGTTAAAGCTACGTTAAAAATCCTAATCAAACAAACGGTGTAATCTGCCCGGTCAGTGAATATAGTAATCTGAGATGGCACTTTGAACAAGACAATACACGAGTCCCCGTAAAGGTAAAATATGAATTCAATCAAAAATACAATTAAGAAAAGAATGACACTGTGAATTACAATTACTCTCTTTCTGAATACACTTAGTTCAGAAATACATAGACTGAAGCTTTAAAATAATGGATACATTCATAAGAATCCAAACACTAATGAAAATAAATGAAGTTAGCCGTTAATACTGAGAGTAAATTTCATCAAGGAATCGAATGTTCATTTAACATTGGACTCTTGGGTGATTCAAAATGACCTTTTTCGTCGACTGGTTTTTCTTTCTTTTCTCTGCGTGCGTCCGTCTTCAGCTTGCCCTTTGATTGAACTGGATTCCACACTCTGACTCCTTATTTCTCTTTTTCTTCTTTTTCTTTGACTTCTCGCGTATTATCACTCTTGCCAAAATAATCTATTGTCCTGTGACTTCTCGCTGATTCTCACTCTTGCCACAATAAACTGTTTTCCTTGTAAAAGAAAAGGGTAAAACGCCCTAAGTATCTCGTTACTTTCAGAGTTGCGATTGTTCGTCCGTCTTCATGTTCGAACAATCAGATCTTACTATCAGTGTTATCATTTATACGGCTAACAAATTCTATACATGTTTTCAGATTAATAGAGCTATACTGCTAATTATCGACATCAGAATTCGGGAAAGTCATATATTCCCGTAAATCATTACGTAAAGTGAGGCAATATAACATAACACACAATCCATATTTACTAATATGATAAATTCAAATTAATGTAACACTTTCCAATCATAAATGTACACGGCGGGTTTTTCTACACCACCCATTTACCTACCTAAGTATATAAGGTAAAAAATGCTAATTCCGAATTCAAAATACATTATTAAATCACTGTAAAACCGACTATCCATACAAAATATGAACACATCATGCATCTGTAACAAAGAAACATATCAAAGTACGTTATTAAATCAATGTAATACTGAACTATTTGTATCGTAGTATCGATACATTATGCATCTATGACAAAGATAAACAGCATATACATTACATCATAATAAAGGTGAATTTGAGTTAAATACCTTGTGTTTTTGGCGTCTTACAATCGTTCCACATTCAGTTCCCTGGAACCACAATTTTACGAAGTCGTTCTTGCAACGAACCCTCAGAGTCCTAGTGGCAGTTCTCTCTTGCAGAGAAATTTTTAGACTGACTAACCTCGTTTGATACATAGTATATATTCCCCGATTCTGGGGTCTGACACACACCCCTTCCCTATGCATTCACCCAATCGGAAGAAATGCTATTCTTACTGACCTTATGGAAACCGTCTATCAAGATGCCAAAAATGCCACTTAGGATCGAAATATCACCTTATCATTTGTCTCAATCATTTTTGAAAGCTCTGCGTGAGTAATCACAGAATTTTAACGTGTCAAACACTTAGTCCGTTTTAACTCTAATTATTGTAACAGTCTGACCGAGTTAAACTAACATTCTTTCCGATCCAAACTACTCCAAGACAGTTGATTGTCGGCTAGCCTACGAGTCAATTACAGGATGTCACTGACGAAAAATTTGGCACTTGACACATTCAGACTTGTAACAAACAAAATCGCAAACTTGCTCATTATTTAAACAGGAACAACATAACGCCAAAATGGCAGTATCAGATTATAAAATAACAAAGCAATCCTTACGAGTTGCGAATATCTACTGTGGACATTTCATTGTGATTTGTAATAGATTCATCAAACGACTTTAATGATAGGCCTATATCCCAAACATGATCTGAAAAACATTTTCTGCAAAAGTAGTATGTACAATGAAATAGTTTGACCACTGTTTATAATCAATTTACTGCTATTTCCATTTGTATTATAGTGCTACAAAGATCATATAGTCGTTGTTCTGCTGGTCAGCTACTAGCTTCACTGCGTCTGTTAAAATACAAAAGAAATAAAAGCAATTGAGTAAACTCACAATAACAACTGTTCAGAAACTCGTACTGTGCACTACATAAATTACTGCAACATACAATTTATCAGTAAAAATGAATGCTATGCCTATATTATGGATTTTGAAGAACATATTAACGAAATTAAATGTTGGGAAATTATGTAATATGCAGGGCACAAAGATGTCAACCACGTAATGGTTCAAACAGTCCTCTAATGAGAATAGGTTAATTCAGAATGGAGAAGTTACATTATGCAGATGTGGTAGATTTTTAAACTTTATTATCTGCAAAGAATGTATTTCAATACACAAATTCAAAATACAAATATCAAGTGTCAATGTGACACTATTATCTGATTTGCTTTGATGACCACATAATCTCAATCCTTAAAAAGTACAATCGTATCCGGTACTAAAATCTATAATAGTGTACAAAAATAATTTAGTCAGAACCATGAAATGTTTACTTGGTAAATCCAGTTCAGTAAACAGACAATAACCCTTCCAAAACATGTCTCTTGTCTGCTAAACTTCCGAAGGGAGCACTGCTAAAAAAAAATAAACAAACACAAATTGATAATTTATCTAACTGTTCATTCCTATGTGTCCTTGTACGTGGATGTATTTTCCTATTTCCTATTTTGTTATGTTTGTTATGATGCCTATTTTTTTAAAAGTCATTTTGGCTTAATCTTTAAATAAATAAATAGTTTTATTTATACTTACAATTATTTATATACTTTACAGAAGTTTGGATACTAATTGCCAATGTTTCAGGTGATATTACTCATTAATATTCGATGAAGACAGTTAAAAAGTGAAATTCCTTATGCACCATATGGGAAAATGATAAACTTGTCATTTTTACAGGAACGTTAACTTTATTGTAGAAACATATTCAGACACAAAACATGATGATAATTGCTTCAGCTTTTCAGGGATATCATAGCTGATGCTTTCATAACAGTTGGTTTAATCTATCATTTTGTTCTTCGTGATGAACCAATGGATACAACACGTTGAACAATTTGATGTTTTGGACACATTTCTAATTTATACACGATGTAGTTGATATAAACATACAACAAAATATTCGCAACAGAATCTTGTCATCTGCTTGCTCTTTATCTTAATTCTTTTGTTTGTTCAAAAATTCCATAAATTTTATTCTATGTTCACCACAGTTTCATCATCGTCTATCTCTTGTAGCATAATTATCTCAATCTTGCTATATAAATACAACGGTGGTTAGTGGTTAGAGCGTCCGCCTTGGATGCTGGAAATCGTGGGTTCAATCCCCGGCCGAGCCATATCGAGGACTTACAAAAATAGTACTAACAGATATCTTTCAGTATTAAGAGGTTAGTGTTAGGACTGGTCGGCATGGTGTGATGATAATGTGACTGGGTGGAACATCATGCTACATGTCTGTGGCATGATGCCCCAGTGCTTGACATCAAAATAAACTGCCACACTGCAGACATCGCAGCGATATGACTGTAATATTGTTATTACTACCTTAAAAATCAAAATCACATACACACATACACACACACACAAACACACACACACACACACACACACACACACACACACACACACACACTGTTTCATTTATGGAAAATATGAATCAACAATAAAACATGAAAGTAAATAATTACTTAAATGAATCATTGTTACAAAAAATTATAGGTACTACTAGAGTTTGATTGGACAATCAAAATATTTTAGTATACAAATATTGGAAGATTGTTTCGAATGTAAATTGAATGATTATGTTTACATATAATGAACATAAGCCAAACGTTAAAAACTCGTCGCTGATGAAGGGTGCGTGAAAGTGACAGACGGATAACCAGATTACAGCAGTAGCGGAGAGAATACAACAGGAGTTTGATGGGAGAGAACCGGAATAAAAACATAAGGAGCGTGATACAAAAGCTTGGCTTACTGAGAGAGAGAAGATATTAGAGTTACAGTTTTAGGACAAGGAAGATGCAATGATGTTGATACACGTAGCACAACAAAGACAATGTAGAAGTCATCACATTGAGACTGAAAGGACAACATTGTTTAGAAATGAGATTGATGATAAATTATCTGGCAGTAATGAGGTTCTATGCTTATTTGTTTGTTTGAATCCGCCATAGTTACTAGCTAATATAGGGATATAAATAATGAAGTTTTAAAAAATGACTTTTAAACAAAACACTTTGAGTAGGATTTCAACATCAGGGCAAGCTATTTATTAGAGATGGCAAGTAAATAACCAGTTAACATGAATGAATGAATAGTTGGATTTAAAGTGAAACCGGCCACTAGGGTCATATGTTCACTATTTTGCACTGCCATTTATTTACATGGCAGTGATTTAATTTATCCTGGAAGATGGAATGGTGCCACATCTTCCTGGCGTTTATGCGCACAGAGTGCGCTATTTAATTTGGTCGTCATATCATACCCCTAAAAAGGGGCTAATGATATGAATGTTAGACCTGGGTGAGTGGGAATAGACCCATCAAGCACTCAGCCTATCAACCAATCGAAAGTACGTACGCTTATTCCAAATTCAATCCAGTTTTTCTAGTGGATTTCCCTATGCCAAAATTGTGTAAGCCACCGATGCAATTCATCAAATGGTAGAGCTGAAGAATTAAATTACGTTCCTATCTATGCCAATCTTCTAGTACAAAAGTGTACATATTATATGTCCCTAACAATTTCTTTTGCTGATATGACTAAACGTCATTTGAAAGGTAACCACTGTCAGAGAGGATTAGATTGTTAATTTTGAGCGGTGGGTCCGAAAATGATCAAGTTAGGCTTTTTGGATAGAGCTTGTCAAGGAGGGTTTCCCTAACCAAGTGGAAGACCCTATTAAGGCAATGAAAGACAATAGCCCTAAAAAGGACTTTTTTTTCTTGAGAATCCCATGATCACTTGTTAGTGACCGATTATCCCTCTGCTCCTGTGGTTGGTCCCTGTATACTTCTTGAGTGTCTTGTTTGACCCTGTACTCACTCGATGATTCCCTGTATACATCTTGGGTGTCTTGTTTTGGATTCTCACTCTAAACATCCTTGCTCCCTCGTCAATTTGCTTCCGTATTTTTCCCTATCAATTTGGAATTCTTTGTGCTGTTTTGTGTAGAATATATAACCCCATATGACAACTGTTTGCATTGTTAGTTAATGCATGATGTTATTACTGGTAAGTTACTGTAAGGCCTGATAGTTTTGGGGTTAACTATCTTTATAGTGTATGAATTTGAGGTCATTTTCTAAATTAGCATACTTTTAGTTGCAACCTTGTGTTGCTGGGCCTGATAGTCTTGGGTTTGAGACTACCTAATAAGATCTAATTTGGGGTCATAACCTATGCATATATGATGATGTGTTTAGTTGCAACATTGTGTCGCTGGACCTGATAGTCTTGGTTTTGAGACTACCTCATACACTCTAGTTGGGACCATAGTTAGGGGCGCGTGTTAGTGGTTATACTTTAACCACAGCGGTATCGCGGTTTTTAGGGGCCTATAATACCTTCGTAATATTAAACTCAGTTATGAGATGTTGTCAATGGGGTTATATAGAAGGAAGAATTTAGAAGCATAAGAGAAGAAAAGAGGTAAGACGCTTGCCTTATTGATTGTAAAACTGGTAGTTAATAAAACTTTGATGTTTATACCTTTATGTATTTCTTTTATTTTAGGTTTATTTTTATTGCCCCATGTTATTTTACCATTCCATTAGGTTAGGTTGCTCTGGAGCCGCTATAGGAACGTTATACCCAGCGTAGTGTAGGTGGGATCTCTTACGGGTAACGAATCCCTTTTGGCCCCGTACGCTTCTCTCCCCTTAGAACAATATTATTTTATATACATATTTAGGTACCAGTAAAACATTCATTTCATTTATGGATGATATGGTGTTATACTTATATTCTTTCCATTAGCCCTGTAGTTCTAAGAAATTCATTTATATTATAGTATGTTCTTTGAGGGTTTTTGTTGCATAATTGAATTATTTCTGGATATGTACTTGGTGCGGCAAGTTCTAATTGTTTAGTTATAAATAGGTCTCTTTCTTTTTGCGTATTGTTACAGATATTGAATATATGGTACAGATCTTCCGGTACGTTACAGTGGAAGCAGTTGATGTTGTGCGGAAAAGGTCCTATGTATTTTCCAAAACTATTAGCTAATTTTGTTTTTCCAAGAATTATCCTATTTATTTTAGATTGTTCATAACTGCTGCACCTGGGTATCAGGATATTTCTATTGACTTCTTTGACAATACTATGCAAAAATCTCCCTTGTTTATTATGGTTCCAATCCTTTTGCCACTTTTGATTTATCAGTTTATAGATTAAACTGTTAATTTCTGTTGGACTATACTTTAGTGGCATGTAATTAGGTTCAGTGAGTTTACTCTTGGCTAATTGGACAGCTAATTCATTGCCTTTTATGTCGATGTGAGATGGTATCCATAGAAACTCTACTGTTATGTTTTGAGTATCGAGTATTTTAATTATTTGGTTAATTTGATTGAGAAAGTTTTCTCTTGATTTAGTATTATTGCATTGTATTGATTTTAGGACACTTAGTGAATCATTAATAATCAAGGTCTTATCTGGTTTATTTTCTAGTATCCATTTTAAAGATTCCAGGATGGCCCAGAATTCTGCTGTGTAAATGGAGCAGTGATCCGGTAGGCGGCTGCCCATTTTGATATTGAGTGCTGGAATGACCCAAGCCGCAGCTGTTTTAAAGGGGTTGTTAATTTTGGAACCATCCAAGAATATATGAGTATAGTTTGTATATTGGTTGTTGATTAGTTCCATTGCAGCTGTTTAAAAAAAATGTTGATGTTCTTTTTTATCTTTGTCTATAAGGGAGATGTTTACCTTAATTGATATATTATTCCAAGGTTCTTTATCAAATATTTGGTTAGTTTCCACTTGGAATAGATCTACTGGGAGTTGTCGATTTAATTCATGTACTATTTTGCCAAAGGATGACTTATTTTTAAGAGTTTTCCTAAAAGGAATTTTGCAATTTTTGATAGCTACTAGAGTGGGGTGTGTTTTATTGTGGGTAGACAGTCGAGTTGCGTATCTCAACATGAATTCCTGCCTTCGAAGCTGTAATGGCGGTTCACCTGTTAATACCTGCAACTCTGCTGTAGATGTATATGGTAATGACCCAGTTGCTATGAGAAGGGCTTTCCTCTGTATTTTATCTAATCTATTAAGTTGGGTTATGGAGGCCGTGTTGTAAATTTGGCATCCATAGTCGAGTTTAGATCTAATTAAGGCCATTTACTCAACAAATAAGAACAACTATGGGGACATGGGACGTAATGTAAAATTCAAATAAGAAAAAACTGTTCTTCCAAAATCTCAAGATGAGTCATAGTTTTACAATACACGTACCTGACACCGTAACACGCCAGTAAAGAAAAATATATATAAAAAACACGTTTTATTTGTAAAAATTTAGATTTGGCATGAATGTCTTTCACAATATCCCGTTAAGCCACCACCTTGTCAAACATCTCATTAAAGGATCATAATATAACTATATTAGTAATATTCAAAACTGATTTATGGCAAAAAAAAAACTCTTGTAAAAAAAAATTGTGAAAATTACTTTGTCATGAACAATGAAAAAATGCTGGTAAGATTTACATACATTCCTTAGTGATGGAAACTACCAATGTACTGGTGAAGTGCAAACGTGCCATGATACATATCACAGGAAAATAAAAACCTTTTATACTCTGGTAAACCTTTCATCCCTTATATATATATATATATATATATATATATATATATATATATATATATATATATATATATATATATATATATATATATATATATATAAACAGTAGATACATTAGGCATTTGTGAGTGATGGAATATAGATAGAAAATCAACACAGTAAAATATGTTATGCCCCAAGAAGGTCCAATCATTAAATCATACAAATTTACACATCAGCTAAGGTTAACATGTATTTGTCATTTGTCCTTTCTTATTTACATTGGCTTTGAAAAACACTACGAAAGATAATATACAATAAAATAGACCAAATAAAAGTTGTGCAATTAAACAGATATATAAACAGCTAAGGTTAACATGTATTTGTCATTTGTCCTTTCTTATTTACATTGGCTTTGAAAAACACTACGAAAAATAATATACAATCGAACAGACCAAATAAAAGTTGTGCAATTAAACAGATATATAAACAATCTCGGAGGATTTATTATATACCTTAAATCAAAACGCAATGAATGCAAGCCTATTCTTTGCAGAGGTACTGATTGTATTAAATTATTTTAAAATAAATTGGATAAATATGCACGGCTTGTGTATCAATAGTTCCAAATATGAAACCTCTCATAGCCACAGATACAAAATACTTTACCTCAAATAGCAGTTGTCATAATGAAATAAAGCTTAGAGCTCACTTATCTCGAAAATAAAAAGGTTTTGCTCATAACAAGAGCATCTTTTTAAATTTCAGTCTTTTAAACGAAACCCTTCTTTTCGTTCTCATGTTTGGATATGATTCACCTCTGAATGGGTTTTTTGAGATGTAATCCTGATGATGAGGCAACAATGATGAGAATAATATTTGATATATTCATAAAGTTGATAGATTCATGAATTCGATATATTAACGAAGTTGATATAATCATGAAGTTGATATAATTTTGAAATTGAAAGATTCGTGAAAGAAGGAAATTAACTTACTGTTTAAGCGGCAATCAGGTTTGTAGACAGCTATTTATTCATGGGGTCAGTCCCTATAACAACTGTGAAAGCATATGAACAATGAAAATTCACCGAAATGTTAAAATGGTTAATGACTCAAGTATGCTAAGAAAGTCACAAAACATTTCAGTCAGTTGATTTCCACGACTATTACTTCAATAAGGATTCACTGTGACATATATGATGACGTTAGGAATGTTTGTATAAAAAAAAAAAAAAAACACAGGTCAAATCATGCTTAATATTAAATTTGCATATTTAGCTGTTTAGCTGATGACATCTCATTAAAGGAATCATGATTTGAACTTTAACTATGATCATGTAATGATTATAATGACAAAATAATTTGTAATGATAAAAAAAATTATTTGCGGGGACGAGTTTCATATTTCAAAGATACTAAAAATGGAAAAACGAATTCAGCAGAGGCAAAGATGTTTAGATTAAAAATTATCACGAGTATGATGATGTAAACCCAAATCTTTTCTCATAATTTATCTCAATCATAACAACTTCAGTTCATCAGGTTATTTACCAATATATGCCAGTGAAAATCTACATATGGAATTTCTTAATAATGGAATTATGGCGTTGTTTGATAGCGCTACATATATGATTGATGGAAGAAAAAATGAAATAATTAAAAAAGAACTTGATGTTCTACAACGATAATTGGCCTAGCAAGATATTCCGTTTGTTATTTATGATCAGCTGGTCCATCAATGGTGTTTGCTGAAGATACTTCCAACAACCCTGATAATAGAAACGTAACTATTGGTAATGTGAGAAACGCTGCAAGAGCTTGCCGAAAGATCTACAGTAATATCGAGGAATGATGAATTCAGCTTACGATTCTTTACTCGCCGATTAATGTTAAAAGGTGAATAAAGAAGATTTTCATGTGCAATTCCACTATCTTACATCTTCGGATATTGTGGAAATGTTAGAAAGGTTATTTTTGGAGCCAAATATACATTAGTGCTTATAATAACAGCTACTGAAGATGATACAATCTGGCGACCTGTAGCGATGCAGGTAAAGTAACACCATCAAAACTTTCACTGCGGCAGTATTGACTACAACGATTGCCGAAGAACAAAAATTACTCGCTTTTATGGATCAAGGCGGTAAAATAATGGTATCATGGTTAACAATAACTACAGTGTTCAAAGTAATGATGCGAGTGTAGTTACATGGCATATTGCATAATAATAACACGTGTCTGCGCCACGACATATTTTCATTGCGTTTCAAAATACTAATCGCCTAAATTTTCAAACAGTCATATGGTATTTGATAACTTTAAGTTTCTGAAGTTTCCTTAAAGATAAATGGCCAACAAGATCCCTTCCGATGATATTTTACTTAGTTTTTATCAAACTTATATAGCACGTACATATTATCGTTTGATGACGTTTATGGGACATGATGAAAATATAGAAACTGGTCAACAAATATCGCAGTTATATTTTACAAATCTGTATCCGATTTATTATTTTTCATTAGAACATCTTGATTTAACACGACAAACTGTCATTGATATACATTTCCGAGCTCGCATAAATGCTAGTGTTGATTATAGAGTAATTGCTGTTATACTTTGCGACAAAACAACGTTACTTGAAGGTTCTCGGTAGAAGAATGAGAGTCACTGATGACTAGTAGAGAACATGTAAATAAATCGCTTATTATATTATAATGTCATATAGTCACGTTAACGTTTCCTTGACTCTTGATCAGGTAAAAAAAATTACAATCAAAACTTGCAAGTAAATGCCGAGCAAAAAAAAAACATTAAAGAAAGATCTAATTTTCTGTGGTGGTCCAAACAAATTATCATTATCCAATACTCAAACATTTTAATAAGGCTTTATAATCAAAAACATGAGTTAAACGTCATCTTTCTCAGAGTTCCACTAAAGATTCAATAAAACAGGTGGTATATTTTCACTTTTTGCAGCTACACATGCATTAATAGCAATTGCTACACCAGCTGTCGCAAAAGCAACAACATTAGGTGTTTTCGGAACAACTGCCAGAACTGGACAAGAATTTGAAAAAAGAGGGTTGGGTCTAAGACTACCAGTAACTCCACACATAATGGTACTGAAATATCCTGTAATCCTGAAACACTTCGTTGATACTTCCAATGTCTAATTTGGATTTAAGTTATGCTGCTGAAAAATTAACTATATAACTTTTTAGAGGTGATTTTATGTGACCAATTACCTAACCACCACAATGTTGACGATAATAGTTCTGGTCCAGGTACTCATTGGGTTGCATACGCAATTGATCCACGTGGAATTGTTTACTTTGAATCGTATGGACTGACACCACCAAAACTGGTTTTAAAAATATGTCAGCGGACTTTAAACACCACTCTAGTATTGAACATTACCAACACATACAATAAGTGATCGGCCATAATGTGGCTGTGAAGCAATTGCTGTACTTAAACGCTGTATCAAAATCAACTAAACCACCCCATAAAGTTGTACATGAATACACATTAAACAAGTATTAAAAGGTATAATGGTAGATATTAACGGAAGATCTTCCTTTAAACAAAAACAACTGACGGAACATCAGATGAAAATGTAAATAAATATTTAGTGATGGAATATCAAAACTACTAAATCTTGCAAATGTCGATCCAAACTGCTTGTATTTCAAGATAAGCAAGGAAAATTAAAAACTAGTAACCTTTCATTACAAGATTTTATCGTCAGAATTAATGGATTGACTGAAAATAGAATATCTGTGTTTGATATTAATTAAATAATTAAACCCGGTGTTACTATGTCAACGATATCAGAGAATATTCACAATCGAATACAAAGACCTGGTGATAACAATAACTGGTTCTCTCAATATGACTAATAATAAAATAACTGGTCTTGGAGAACCATAATCAAGTGATGCCGCTACAACGAAGAAACACGTCGATGATAGAATTACACAGTCGTTATAAAAACAATCAATAGTGAAGAAATTGATCTTATATCTGATCATACTGCTCAAATACACATGTTCTTGATTTTTCGTTGAAACAATAATAGAAACATGAATGAATTTTTTGGTCCAGCAGTCGTTAGTATCAACCTCTTTGAAATTAGAATAAAATCATCGGATGGATTACAGGCAAATAATACTCTGGTATTTGCAAATAAACAAACCAGACGGAAACACAAATTGGCAGATGGTTTCTGTTACAATGAGCAGTTATCAAATCAAACAAATGAAAGATGAATTTCAGCGTAGAGTTAAATCTATAATAGGAAAGGAATAGCTATTACTGTTCATGAACCAACATTATCAGCTGCGACAGAAGTAAACTTTCCAGATTATGTTGTAAATATTTATCAATCATCAATCCGATCTGGTTTAAAATGGCCTGAAATTCCGCCAGAATATAAAGGATCATCAGAACCAAAACAAGATGATTTTGTCACAGATGAGAAATAAAAATTCCAGAATATCAAAAGGGAGAACTAAGGAATATTACAAAGTATTATTTGGATTATCTAGAAGGTGGTAAATTTGTAAGTTACCTTCCAATGATGAATGAATTTTATGGTGATAGCAGATCCCTGGAAGATTACTATAATAATTATGCTGACATCATCAAGTCAGAATACAAACGTATATTTAATCAAATGCAAAATTTATTTTTAAATGTTATACAATATTACAACAATGATAGAAAACAGCAAATCATCGCAACAATACAGCATTTAAATTTTGTAATATCTGATCTTGAGTTTATCAATAAAAATGTCATTATAAATATGTCTAATACCTATATATATATATATATATATATATATATATATATATATATATATATATATATATATATATATATATGCTTGAGAACTTTTTCTCGCTCATTATAAAATAACCGAAGCAGAATTATCAACAGCTGTAATACCAGAATTTAAAACCGACGAGCTAAAACATGTCAACGCTCTTATCAACGAAACCTTTCTTAAAATTGTTGAAGGATGGAGAAAAATAGCACCACCTCCAACTATTTTCAAACATAACAATGGTTCGTATGGCGGCGACAGGCATATTTCACCAGGAACTGTAAATATAACATCGACGATTGCAGTCAATCTTGTGATGTCGTCGATGGTAGCTATCAAGTAGATCTTGAAAAATCTACTAGGGCTCAGTAAGGATATATTCTATATACATTGACACCTCAAGTACCTCTTGGATTTTTTATCGTAAAAGAACTCTTTAATTCAGTTTATTTGCGATGTCATAGTCGGTTATTATCAAGGGTATATTTCAAACTTACTCACCAGACCGTATACCTTCTTGATTTAAGGCATACTGTTTTAGCAATAAATCTCTACGTAAAATCTTAACGATTTTTAATCAAGTTGGCGTATTTGCAATTAAGCAAAGTGATATATTATATAATGTATCAACACATAAGGGTTTTTATATACAACAAAGAGGTACTTGAAAATGACATCAGAACATTATTCACACTACTCCAAGTCGGGGCAGAACAATTTAGTGTTGACATAATTATTGATGAATACGGCAATGGAGATATTTTGTTCACACAGGAACAGTCAAATTAATTGCGGGGAAATTATATTATTGTGACTACATGTGATAAGGATCAGATTCTGCATTATGCACATTGTAGAACTGATTTTGATTGGATTACAAAATAATATCTAATTCTTCAGATTGATGGGATTATTATATAAATTAAATCAGATTATCAGAACAATGGTTATATTACCCATAATTTTAGATTATCAAAATGGGATAAAAAGTACTCAAATTAATAAAAAAATATAATCGAAAAGAAAATAGTATAACAATACTATATGTTAACAAAAGTTTATTTTTCTGCTGATTTGTCGTTGGTTTGTTGTGTAAATAGTACTAAAAAATAATGAAAATTATATCTTTTTTTCATTTTTGAAGAGTAAAACCTCAAGCAAGTCACAAATTGGTATGGTTTAACACCATTTTTCAGCACAATATAGGCTATATATGGCGGCCAGTATTATTGGTGGAGGAAGAACCCGGAAAACCTCCGGAAAGAGCCACCGAGCCACGAGAAGCTACTGGCAAGCTTTCTCACATAACTACATTAGCTGAATCTTAGACTCGAACACACGCAGACAGAGGTGAGATGGCAGTGATCCATAACGGAGAGCACTTTAGACCACTCGGCCACTCGGGACCCCCCACAAATTGGATTTCAGATTGTGTTATACGATAATTTATCGAAAATCATCCCAAACATTTAGAGAAT
>JAQISU010000266.1:690000-897500 GCA_029339505.1 Unio delphinus | reverse complement strand
ATTCCGATTCAGATATGAGCAACTTTAACGGGTCCAGTGCAAGTGATATCGAAAAGTTTAATGGATCATAATTAGAAAATGGATCAGATATTGATTTCAACATCAGATACAAACGATTTTTAATCGGATGACAAGGCGGACGTAGTTTCAATTGTACAATGGAGTGACCACCTCGCCGTATTCGAAATCAATGTTTTTGATTCTTACGTTGGTTCAACAGACAACAATCAAGCTTGGACCAGTGAATGAAAGATTTTTTACTCAGATTAATTCCTGAATATCTGGTAGAAAATCTTGTGAAAGAAACAAACAATGTTGTTAAGAAAATAGGGGACCAAAAGCAAGACATGAAATGGTATGAAATCAGCATCACATGTGGGCATTAGTCCTACATGTAAGACATAGAACATGGTAATTTTGCTATACGTATATTATAATATACTTGATAACATCGTCATTTATGTGTGGATAATTACTGTTTTGAGAGGTACCAATTGCAACATTTTAATTAGAGTGGATTTCATTCATGTTTTTATATGTACATATGAAAATATTGGATTTATTTTATGGAATTCAAAACAGTTTATGTGACTGGGATTTCTTATATGATGGGATATAGGAGTATATATAAAGTAGAAATATATGAATAACAGACACTATACAAGATAAGCTCTTTTTTATTTCACTTAAATCTAGTAAAAACTATTGAAATAATGAATATAAATGTAACCATGTTTTTATTGTCAATTTCTGTAGTCAGCCTTGATGATGCTCTAGTATTCAGCCTAGCAAACAGCCTCAGTAGTCTGAGTAACTGATATGATAGCACAGAGCAGTAGTGAAACTACGAAACAGCTGTAGTAGCTAAAGGGTTAATAGGAATGCAGAAGTCAGAGTATAATTCAGTTTTTCGTCAGCAGTAAGGTCTGACCAGTTGATGTTGTATTTCAAGTTTAAGAGTTCATTGGGGCATGGATCAAATTTGGGAAGCAATTCAGTCTCGATAGTCATTAAAGTAGGATGATGGTCGGACCCTACCAGGATGTGAAGTATTCTCATATCACTTATAGCGGAATGAGCAGACTGTGTAGAGACACAATGATCCAACCAAGACACTGTATTGTGTGAATCACTGACATAAGTAAAATTAGTTGTGTGGTCTACAATTTATTTTAAGTCCGATATGATATAACCATATTCGTCACAAAATAGGCGAAGCTCATCTCCAAACAAAGTGGATTTGAGCGTATTAGCATTCCAATATAATGCAGAATATAAACACATACATACATCCACAGTAAAACCTGTCTTGAAAGACCACCACTTCTATCCCAAAAAATGGTCATTCAAGACAGGTGAAAACACTATATAATCAATAAATATGGTCTCTCAAGACAAGTAGTCTCACATGGCAGTGGCCTTTCAAGACAGATTTTATTGTCCTTATAATCATAATATCTAACTCTGACAATGTATACAAGGTAAATTATAGGGGAATTACAATAACCTAGACCCAGACCCAAATAAACATATTTACTTCTATTAATAATAATCCTTAAATTGAATAAATACACAAAAGAATATTTTAGCTAGTTGTTTACAGAATATTTTTTTTAAAATCAGAAATTCAGATCAAGTAGAAAATAAACTTGATTTTGGACAAGGTTAAGTCCAAAATACAATGTTACGATAAAGTCCAACATACATTGATACATTACATTACTAACAAACAATGCAAATCAAATATGCATATGAAAGTTTGGGAGCCAATCCATGATTGTGGCATACCCAAATATTTGTGTTATACTGGTGTGTGCTATAGTAGGGTCACACTGTGTGTGTGTGTGTGTGTGTGTATCAGAAATTCAGATCAAGTAGAAAATAAACAAGGTTAAGTCCAAAATACAATGTTACAATAAAGTCCAACATACATTGCTACATTACATTACTAACAAACAATGCAAATTAAATATACATAACGTCTGTTCTTCTTTCAAAGGTTGGCTGATTCATTAGCATGACTATTAAATAGTCCTACAAAAAGATCTCTACTTTTTAACAAAAAATTCTTCACATTTTTAGTAGTGGATTGATGCTGACTTCCATGCATGTAAGAAATTTAAGAGTTATAACAGGGATTAAAAATGAGTGTTCTGAAGGATTTAATTATATGTGCGATAAGAAGAGGGATTTTACTAACCATCAGAATTAAAAGGTCTGTCAAAATAAATATATTTATTTCTAGTGAGTGCTCGGCTGACAGTCCGACACTATACTGTCCAAAAGATCGACTATGATATAGTGTCTTGTCTGGTTGATCTCCACGACCAGAAATATCAACAAAAGATGAGACCTCACAGCATACAGTACTCAGGTCAGATGTCAGCATAATCGGAGCATGATATAACAATGCACCATTAAGATATTTTGTCGATTTGAACAAAAAATTTGTTTATGTCACAATAGAGTTGTTTTACCAAGTTTGCAGGTTCATTTTATGGTGCCTCTGAAATACTCCACTCCTAATCCAAGATTAAGTAAACAAGTTTAAACAGCCAAAAATTTTGCAAAAGGAAATACAATTGCCAGATAATATATTTTGTCGCCAATAAGGGGGGATATATATATATATATATATATATATATATATATATATATATATATATATATATATATATAAATATATATATATATACATATTGTTTTTTTAAAACTTATATTTCATATATTCTCTATTCAATCTGCAGGTTGATAAACTTTAAACTTTTTGTAAAGGTAGTTTTCCTCTATATAAAACAAAGCATCTGGTTGTCTGTTACCAGGCACAACAAAAAGTATAATATTTATCAACAGTCAGTTCAATGTACTACTCTTCACCACTCTCTGATCATGATCTCAAGTCCAGTATTTGAATCAGAGGCTTTTTTTGGTATGTGCCAGTACTTCTGTGCATTTTGGTTATTGTAACACAAACCAACCCTTAGCTACCTTGCTTTTTAAGACCTCAATCAATTATAGACATCACAATCTTCCAGATTGTGTCCAAATCATAGAAACATGTCTGCAGAAATCTGGAGATTCTCCTGAGTTGTCTGCAAAGTAATATACTTACCAAATATATTTTGAGGTATTGGTAAAATGCTATATTATGCACAACTTCAGTGCCATGTCTAACCAATCTATGCAAACCTAGCATACATGTCTATACAAACCAAGTACAACATGTCTAAGTCTGATCACGTTCAAGATTCTCATAAATGAATTTGGTAATATCTGTATGATGACACAATAACATCTGTCTACAATGGAATGATTTTGTCCTTTAATTCCTTTTGGTAAGTCATATTTTCTGCTAGTTACAAGCCTATCGCTGCATTAAATGGTTGCCTCCCTCCGCTCTAATGACAGTGATGCAAAGTTGGACAGCAAGGAGTTCACTTGGTCCATTTCATCCCGTGTTGATGTTCTTTGGAGGTGCTGACAGAGGTCCTCCAGCTGTTCTGCCTCATCCTTCACTCCACGTAATGCCAGGTATGTCTTCATCATCTCAGCTATCTGGTTTAAATGAAAATTGAGGATCTTCCATAAGCGTTCATTTCATACCAAAAATCTCAAACAATTATATTTTATCATTTGCAATTTTGATCAGCTTATTATTGCTTTTAGGAATCTCATTTCATAAAGTTTTAATGGCCTGAAAACCAAATGTCAAAACTCTTATCAAATGAATGACAAAATATGCTAATTTGGTACAACAAATCATAAAAGATACAAGAGTGCCTTGAGGGGTTGGATACACAACTGGCTGAAAAGAATTTCCAGGAAACCAAGATAAAACTGTTTCTTCTGCCATTTTTCTTTATAAGTGCTAAGTACTAAAATTATCTATCAAAACCTCCAACATGAAAATTTGGTAACATAAATATTTTCTTGCATGTCAGAGTTAGTATGTTCACCAGATACCTCAAGTGCAAAACAAGATTCTTTGTTTTTTTTTTTTATATCCTTAATCTAATATATGATGTAAAATAATGAATGTGTCTCAGACAACTTAACAATATACCCACTAAGCTTTGGTTAATCTTTATTAAATATTCTTTTAAATAACATGAAAAGCAAATTTTTTAGTAAATTATGTTTCTCCGAGAATACTTACCCAATCACATTACTTTAGGGATATTAGCCTGCTACCTCGCGAATCCAGCCCTACCAAAAGACGAAAATTCGTCTTTCCTATGTCATATAGACAAAGGGCAATAACTCTTGCCCCTTACCTCCCCTTGCTACCCGCTAGGTGTCGCTTCTTTAGTTTTTAAGCTGAGCAGTATATAAAACACGAGGATGCTCGCATGGCGGGGTGGTTGGGAGGGTTTCTTAGTAATGTGATCGGGTAAGTATTCTCGGAGAAACATAATTTACTAAAAAATTTGCTTTCTCCTTTGAATACGTTCCCCGATCACATTACTTTAGGAGAATAAGTAATAGGAGGAGGGAATGCGGAGCATCCGACCTTCACCCCGGGTATCCTCTAGGGAATGATGGTTGGATTCCCCATGTAAATGATAACCCGGTCTCCTAATTTTCAATCAGCAACACAGCCCAGGGTCACGTGATATGTGACCCCTTTATACGGTTAAGAAGATAGTTATTGAAATCTTCTTACCTACGAAAATTTATCTGGCGAATCCAGCGAAGCTAATAGGCTGTGCTGATTGTTGCACATGGGTCTGGTGGGCGTCTGGGCTGCCCAACACCGGACCTACTAGAATCAATGTTTGCCTCTGCGAGTACAAACTTGAAGATAAAACTGTAGAAGGTTGACTCTGCATGTCAGCCAACAGCTTCTATAAGGTGACTGATTTGCGAATTCTCAGAGTACGCCGAGCGTATAACCCACTACAGCCATGAAGCAAGGGCTTGAATGGTGATATCTCATATCCCAGCTATCACCAGAAGAAAGAGGTGCTTGTATGTGACCTGACTCACCTCTATGCATTGAAATGGTGCTAGAGTGCACAAACAGGATCTTACATGGCTGTTGATCCTGACTTATCTATAAAGAAAGCGAGCTAATGACGACTCGTTGATCGCCAATGTATGGTAATCTATTTTGGACTACGAAGCCTGGCTGCGTCAAGAGGACCATCAAACCCTCTGATCGGAATGGAAGAGTTCGGGTCACTAGAAAGGACATGTAACTCGCTCACCCTGCATGCTGAAGCTAAGACTATCAAGAAACCCAATTTGTATGATAGTAGCTTTAACTAATCGTGGGTTAAAGACTCAATACTGTCTGAATTGAGTCATGTTAAAACCCAGGACAGATTCCATTTGGAAACAGGGTGAGGGATATAAGTCGATTGAATTTTTTAAAATGTCTAAAAGATCTGACAAATCTTTGTCATGGCTGATAGCACATGTACCAGAATGGCGGAATGTGTCTGATATCATGGAGCGGTAGCATTTGAGAATAACTGGAGCCAGCTGTTTCTCCTCGAAAAGCCAGAGAAAAGTTGGCCAGTTGAGGGATTGTGACACTCAGAGGAACAATGTGAATGATATGGTACCAGTCTCTGAAAACATGCCACTTGCCCTCGTAAACCTTCAGAGTAGAGGGCCTTCTTGCTCTCGAGATTCTCTCCGCAATCAAAGATTTAAATTGTTTGTCTTGCAAGGCTGTCTGGACAAGAGCCAAGCTTGAACATAAAGACGGTCCGGACAGGGGTGGAACACCCCTGGCCGCGGTTGCTTGTGAATACTTGTGCTGACTGTAATCTTCCTGGGTAGATCTATCACCTAGATTGAGTAGATCGGGGACCCAGGAGTTGTTCCATCTGAGAGGGGCAATCAGAACCATCTGACAGTTCTGACCCCTTAACTTCTGGATTAATTTCAGTACCAAGACCGTGGGAGGGTAGGAGAATGACCACAACCCTTCCCAGGTGATTGATCGAGCATCCACGACCCAAGCTTCTGGGTCTGGAACCTGTGAGATGAAAGGTGGAGAACTTGCGATTCCATCTTGTTGCAAAAGATCAATCATCGGACGTCCCCAAAGTGTGTCAATTGGAAGAAAGTCCGATTGATGGAGTGACCATTCTGTGTGAATGACTAGATAGAGTGTCAGCCAAGACATTGAGTCTGCCAAGAATGTGTCTGCATTGTACATTGAGGTGGAGATTGTTGAACCAATGTAGAAACTGCCAGTTCAGATTGCACAGGTCTGGTGATTGGTGTCCCCTTGTTTTGAGGCAAGGCACCACCACAATGTTGTCTGACATAATGAGGGCAGTTTGTAATAAGAGTTGATCCTGCCCGAAATGAAAGGCATTGATAACAGCCGTTATTTCTGAAAGGTTGATGTGGAAAGGGGCTCGCCCCTGGCACCCACGTGCCGCTGACAGTATCGAAGTCCAGCAACAGGTGGGCACTCCAACCGTAGGTATTAGTGGCGGAACATACCGTTATCCCCGCTAGGGGTATCTCCAGAGTAATCCCTGTGGACAGCCTACAGGGGTTGTGCCATTGACTCAAGAATGATTGTATCTCTGGCGTGAGCATGACTGTTTTCTGGGATCGAAGGGACTTGAAAAGGGCGCAATTACGCTAGCAACGTCCTTTGTAAAGGGCGCATAAAAGGACGGCTGAGCGGGATCAAGTCTGCTGCCGCATTGAATAATCCGAGAATCTGCAACTCTCTCGCTAAAATGCGCATCCTGTCGGAAACGGACTCTACGAGTGCAATTATCTGGATGATCGCAAACTCGAGGAAGCCTTACCAGATTCAGATCGGGAGAAACTCCACACCCAGATGGACCAAAATCCGGATTGGACAGAGATCAGACTTTATCCAGTTCACGAGAAAGCCTATATGATGTAAAGTGATATAAGATCGTTTCTGCCTTTGAGCAGAGTAGAACTTGACAGATGTTTCTGGAGGATGTCGTCCAAATATACTGCCGACGCAATAGATGAAGTCGAGCGGAACAGGGTGACGACGTAATCCATAACCTTGGTACTAGCCCAAGGGCTTAAATTTAGGTATGACATGGAACTGATAAACCGAGTCCCGACAAGCACAACGGAGAAATGTCCGCTACTCGTGGGATAGGGACGTGAAATGTGCGTCGGTCATATCTAGCCAGCTTATGATGGGGTTTAAGCGACGTGCCCTTCAGACATGCGTCACGACGTATCAGGTCTAGGTTGGCAGAAGCAGTCAGCGCATTGGCCATGGAATGGTGAGCTGCCCTGTTAAGAACCCTAGCTAACCGGGCCGTCGATTCCCAAGCATGTTCATTGCCAGATTTTTCAGCGATCCTGAAAATGGCTAGGGAGGCTAGGTCTAACAGTGAAGACGTAGCGACTACATTTCGAACCAGCTTGGACGTGGCATTGAACACAGTTTTGTCCACTTTATAAGACAATGCCGCAGACATATGGACTGCTGCCATATTTTATCCCGAGCCAGGACCTCAGTACTGAACGCATCGGAGTGAGTTTTGTACCATCGACCTGAAAACGACGCTGGTACTTGGCTTTCAGAAAAGAACGCCTTAGCATTTCCTGGATCCCCTATACGTGTCGACAGACGGTCATTAATTTCCTTAATTTTTGTCGACTGGGGAAGGAGGCGGAAGGATAGAGTCTCTTCCCCCTCATCCAGATCGACCGACGCTCTAACCTTATAGTCGGTAATGGCAGCAGGAGGTTGAGGGCATTCTGAAGGGGCCTTAACACCCTATAAATTTCCTCCACTGCGGATTTGAAGCTGAACTCAGTCCGTTCCATATTTGGATCTGCATACAGCTGATTTGCCTGCGATTCATCGCACTCACTATGTGCATAATCTTGCTCTGGTAAAGCATCCATATCGGGGTAATGCATACCAGGTGTCATAGATGACTCGATTCCGTCATCTCTGATAAAGGCATTCACTCTCCCTTGTGGATGAGCTGTTAGCCTATGGACGGCCGGCAATGCCGAATGAATTGATTGGCATATGTTTGGCCTGAATGTCTGCGACGGGCCGGCTATGACCGGCACCGACCGCTCGAATGGTCGGGTTGGATCGAGAGATTCATCGCCAACATCTGTGTCATGGTAGTGATATGTAACCGGTAGTACTGATTGACAGACGGAAACATCACTAGAATCATCGTCAATCCGATTTGTGCGGATTGCGGCATGATAAAAGTCCCTGTGCTGGTACAGCGGTACAGTCGGACGGACTGGTATATGACTAAAATCTCCATACGGTTGGACGACCGGTGCCTGTTGGGCTGGACGGCCGGAGCCGGATGGACTGTCAGTGCCGGCAAGTGTCGGCTGGAAGCTTGGCTGGACGACCGGTGCCATTTGGGTTGAACGGTCATTGCCGGATCGACGCCCGGTGCCGGTTAGTGTCGGCTGGATGACCGGTGCCATATGGGCTGAACGGTCATTGCCGGATGGACGCCCGGTGCCGGTTGGTGCCGGCTGGAAGGTAATAATAATTACATAATGCTTATGTAGTGCGGCCAGCACTGTGCGCCCATCTACCATTCGCTCAGAGGGAATGTTGGTTCTGGTACAGCTTGCATATCTGAACAGCATACCAGGTGACCTAGATGACGCAATTCTGTCATAATTGACACTTTCACTAAATCTCCCTTGTGGAGAAGCCGTGAACATATGGACGACCGGCACTAACGGCTGATTGAACTGGCGAATGGTCGGCCTGAAAGTCCTGTTCTGGTAAAGCTGCCATATCTGGGTAGCGCATACCAAGTGGCATAGATAACTATGTCACTAATTCTCCCTTGTTTTAAAATCACACCGTCACGTATTTGACGTGATGGGAGGTGTACACCGGCAATACCGACTGATTTGTCTGGTATATGGTCGGCCGGAATGTCGGCGAAGGTCCGGCTATGACCGGCACCTGCCTCTCGAATGGTCTGATTGGACGGAGATACATCTATAACATCTCTCTCACGGTAGTGATATGTAACCAGTAGTACAGATTGACTGACGGGCACATCACTATAATCTCCGTAAATCCGATGTACAGCCGGTGCAGGTTGATGCCGGCTGGAAGACCGGTGCCATTTGGGCTGAACGGTCGTTGCCGGATGGACGGCCGGTGCAGGTTGATGCCAGCTGGAAGGTCGGCTGGACGACCGGTGCCATTTGGGCTGAACGGTCGTTGCCGGATGGACGGCCGGTGTAGGTTGATGCCGGCTGGAAGGTCGGCTGGACGACCGGTGCCATTTGGGCTGAACGGTCGTTGCCGGATGGACGGCCGGTGCCAGTTGATGCCGGCTGGAAGGTCGGCTGGACGACCGGTACCATTTGGGCTGAACGGTCGTTGCCGGGTGGACGGCCGGTGCCTGTTGATGCAGGCTGGAAGGTCGGCTGGCCGGCCGGTGCCATTTGGGCTGAACGGCCGGTGCCTGTTGATACAAGCTGGAAGGTCGCCTGGCCGTCCAGTGCCATTTGGGCTGAACGGACGGTGCCGGATGGACGGCTAGTGCTGGTTGGTGCCTGCTGAAGTGCCGGCTGAACTGACGATGTCGGCTGGATGGACGGCTGGACGGCCGGCGAAAGTGCATAATAAAATGGATCCAATTGATCCAGCCTAGACTCCATGCGTCCGGACTTACAGGCCCGAAAGCCATGCACGGACCTGCGGTGAAATTTACATCCACTGGGCAGCCTAAACCATGTCAACATAATTTCCTCCATTTCCACATTGCCAACACCCATTTTGCCATTCATGCCTTCATTGTCGACTTTGCTACTGAAACGACAAAAGAAGAGAACAAAGCACAAATTAAAAAATTCTGCATATTATTAATTCGATAATACTATAACCGTTATTAACGGAGTAGTCAAATTATTCCGTGCCATGTTAACTCTTAATGACCACACTAGTTATCGGCGTGAGCGTGTTGCAATAGGTCGTTCAAGACGAAGTCTACTGAAACGAAAAAGATGATAAACAAAGCACATTTAGCAATTCAACACGCTATTAAGTTGCTATTACCATAACCGTAACTAACGGAGGAAGCGAAATGATTTAGTGTCGCGTGAACTCGTGACTACAACACGAAATTCCGCCATTAATAGTCGCAACTGGTCGTTCAGAGACGAAGTCTACTGAAACAGAAAAGAAGATAAACAAAGCACAAATTAACAATTCAGTTTGCTATTAAGTCGCTATTCGATAACCGTAACTAACGGAGGAAGCGAAATGATTTAAGTGTCGCGTGAACTCGTGACTACCGAAGTCCGCCATTATATAGTCGCAAATTGGTCGTTCAAAGACTTTTTTGAAGTCTACTGAAACGTCAAAGAAGATAAATAAAGCACAAATTATCAATGCAGCACGTTATTAGTCGCTAATATCGTAAACGTTACATACGGAATAAGCGAAATTATTGAGTGCTACATGTATTACATGCTAGTACCGCCATAAGCATGCTTTTTGACCACGTTGCAACCTGGTCCGAAGTCTAGAAAAGGTGACAAAGTCACTCAAATTGGAAAATATTGTAAAATAATGTATACAACCTGTAGAGGAATGATTATCCAACACAGTAATTCCAAATTTAACTTCGGATGGTCAGAATTTACACTAAGATGGCTTGGATTCATTGGAGGTCTAATTGTACGTGTTTTCACGTACAGCGAAGCTAGAAAACTAAAGAAGCGACACCTAGCGGGTAGCAAGGGGAGGTAAGGGGCAAGAGTTATTGCCCTTTGTCTATATGACATAGACAGGAAAGACGAATTTTCGTCTTTTGGTAGGGCTGGATTCGCTGGATTCGCTGGATTCGCGAGGTAGCAGGCTAATATCCCTAAAGTAATGTGATCGGGGAACGTATTCAAAGGAGAAAACATAGAATGACAAAATATGCTACTGTAACATTTATTCTATATCCATGTTATAATAGATATCTATGTGGTATCATTCAAAGAATTCATCAGACATATTCACAAAATAGGTTTGATAAAAATCCATTCTTACTTGTCTTGTGCTGTCATGATCACAAAGCAGAATGGCCAAAAGCTAGACTTTGTATCTTTGACCTTAAGGCCAATTTCAGAGTGCCATGTGGTAAAAATTCACCTCTGTGTGTGTGTGTGTGTCTGTGTGTGTGTGTCTGTGTGTGTGTCTGTGTGTGTGTTCATAAGCTCCATGAACGACGAAAATGCAAGCAATGACATTTGACCTTATACTAGTGTCAATTATATCTGGTTTTCAAAACTCCTTCACAGAAGTGCAGATATATTAGTGTCAGATCTTTACCCATTTTTATTCTGAATATATTAAAATTTCCAACAAGTGTTTTTTTTAGTTATAAAAAACTCCAAATAACATCAGTTTCACCATTCAAGAAAAAGAAGCAGTGATAAGATTTTTTAGATGGCTATGGTGCCATGCTGGAAGCAGATGAGCACCATTTGTATTCAGAACTAGCCACATATTGTCCTACTAGTATTGTAGTGAAACCTATGCTGAAATGACTAACTGTTCAGGAATTGGATAACTAACCACATAGTCAACATCTTGTGAAAACCCATGTTGATACAACCACATGTTCAGGAGGAGGTACAATAAAATATGCTAGAAACATGAGTTCCCTGAAGGGTCTGATGCTCAACTGGCTGCATTTCTGTGTGTGTGTGTGTGTGTGTGTGTGTGTGTGAGAGAGAGAGAGAGAGAGAGAGAGAGAGAGAGAGAGAGAGAGAGAGAGAGAGAGAGAGAGAGAGAGAGAGAGAGAGAGAGAGAGAGAGAGAGAGAGAGAGAGAACACATATTTAGTTGCATTCCAGTTAATATTTTAATTGTTGGTACTCCGATATTGCTAATTCTTTTTTTTATCAATGACATTCCAAGGTGTCCTATAGCACACAATCACAGACTTATTTGTCAATGATGTTGTGATAGCAAATTCAGGTAGATATTGCAGATGATGCTATCAAAACTCTTTTAGACATAAAAGAAATATTGACATGTGGTCAAAACAAAATAAAATTGTTATAGATTAAACAAAAATAAAATACAATTACTAAGTAAAGTTAAGAAATGCTGACCCATTCAAATTAGAATAATGTACTACAATGCCTTCATTATGCCAGTTATGGACTACTGTTTGACAATATGGAGAAACTGTCCCATAGGTCAGTTAGAAAAAATAAGCAAGATATAAAAGAGAGATGCTCGCCTAATTCTGGATTCTTCTTTTGACACACCATCTAGTATTCTTTTCCAGGAGTTGAAATGGCTTCAAATAAATGACAGCAAAATTTCAAAAGTCAGTACTTGCCTACAGATGTATAAATTGTAATTGCCTGAATATAAGAGAAGACTATTTGATGAAATCATGGGACATGTGCTTATTGGTCAACCTGACATGGCTACTGGAAATTTTTCACAACCCATTACTGAACAATTCTGATGCAGTTTCAAAATATTTGTAAACAAAGATATGAAATCCTTTGTCTACATCAGTTAGATCAGCCATGTATGTTGAAATGTTTAAATAAAAATATCTCTGTAAATTCCTGTCTCTATTCTGTTTTGCCTTTGTGTATGCTCATCAATGGATCCTTCTTCAGTAGGATTGACATGTTCAGAGTAATGTAAATTCATATCAGTTGATTGTTCCTTTTTTAATATTGTGAAATTACTTTTCAACATCAAGATTTCAAGATGGCCACAGTGGTGGCTATATTAGATGTCATATCTGCACATTTTTGACCTAAGGTCAACTAAACATCAAAAGAAGTATTTTGGTTTAAAAAAACTCATATGACAATCCAATATGGTAACGTACCAATAACAAGATTTTCATAATAGATGGTACACCATTTTCATTTAATATCCAACAGACCTTGGCATGAATGTATGTGTAAAATGTTATGGCAATTATTCATGTGCTTTAGGATAAGTAGTGATAACAAGCTTAAACTAACTGATGGATGGAAGAATGACTGAACAAATAACACACAGAGGCACAAAAATCCTTTGAATAAGCTCTTTTGGTCAATAACCTTTCTACTTATATTTTGCGAATAATGATGTTATGATCTTGTATGATGACGAAACCTAACTGGAATATAAAAATATGAAACTGGTTCATGACATGTGATACCAGTGACCACCATGATAAATAAGGATCACAAGAAAAGTAGTAGTGTGAATGTTACTCTGTAATCTCTCACTTTTGAATGGAGAAACATCTAATACTGTGTAGAAATTTTAAATGTGCTAAAAATGCAAAAATTTAAATTTATATGTTAGTTGTGAATCTTGGTTCTACATAAGAGTCCTTTGAAAATGAATAGTAACCTGAATGCCAGTAAAAGGTGTAATTATTATGACAGCAGGATAATGTTTTAATAAATTTGTTTTGACTACTTCACAAGTCAGTATCTTATGAATTATGACATATCATTTAGGTCATTCTTTTAAACCCATCGAGATACCAGTATCGAGATCATTTACTTGTGAAATAGCATCATAAAAAGGTAAAAATAGTTTGTTCTACCTAAATAAAATGTTAATTTCTATCAATAAACCTAATTAATATTTTACTTGATGTGGTATGGTGAATACTCAATAGTATTATGATTATCAATGGATGGAACTCAAGTAACAGGACCATGGAGTATTACAGCAGATCATGAGTGTAGACGGCTATGGTAGTTTTAAAAAAATATACCATGTCCTTGCCCTCACACATCTGGAACATTCAAGCCAATCAATTAGTGGAGCGGTCATTTCTGAACAGTTGCACAATTCTACCCCCCTACCCACACAACAATACACATATTACTGTGTAACAACTTGTTATCAGATACTCTTGAAAGTTAAAATGCTGATGTGAGTTGGTTGTTACAATATGCATATAGTTAAAATGCTAATGTAAGGTGGTTGTTACAATATGTATGTATATCAGGTACTCTTGATAGTTAAAATGCTGATATGAGGTGGTTGTTACAATGTGTATATAGTTAAAATGCTAATGTAAGGTGGTTGTTACAATATGTATGTATATCAGGTACTCTTGATAGTTAAAATGCTGATATGAGGTGGTTGTTACAATGTGTATATAGTTAAAATGCTAATGTAAGGTGGTTGTTTGTTACAATATGTAGATAGTTCAATGCTGACATAGGCAGTTGTTACAATATGTAGATAGTTAAAATACTGACATGATGTGGTTGTTACAATGTGCATATCAGGTACTCTTGATAGTTAAAATGCTGATGTGAGGTGATTGTTACAATATGTAGATAGTTAAAATGCTGACATGAGGCAGTTGTTACAATGTGTACATCAGATACTCTTGATAGTTAAAATGCTGATGTGAGGTGGTTGTTACAGTGTGTACATCAGGTACTCTTGACACTTAAGATGTTGATGCAATTTGGTTGTTATCATGTGTGTATTAGGTACACTTGAAAGTCAACATGTTGATGGGAGGTGGTTTCTGAGGTCAATGAAATGAGGAGAATCTGAAGGGGAACAAAATTTAATGATCACTTACCCTAACACAACTGTAGCAGCTAGTGACTTTACTTGGAACTGATGATGTGTAAGGCAAATATTTCAGCATTGCACACTCAGGGCTAAATATAACAAATGACTATGTAACTTGATTTGATTATCTGATATTTCATGTTTGCAATTATCAGACTGATCAAGCAGTACCTGAAACACCTCTCCCTTCAACTGCTCACTGCTATATGACTTGTCCTCTGCCAGCATTCTTAGCCGGGACTTGGCCAGGGATAGAGGGGTGCGTCCACTAGTGTCCACTGACTTCAGGTCTGTTCCTGTTGGGAAATGTGACTGGATTTCAGTCAAGAAATTACTGCTTAATATGTTTATTACATCATCCTACACAAATAAGTCCATTCATGTATCATGATGAAAAGAAAATGATTTGATAGCTTGTTCAGCTATACTTATGATTTATTTTGCAAGTTGATATCTCACAAGTGAAGCATATAGAGTAATATCAATGAAGGAAAATTAAACAATAACTCATGCAAAATGAGAAACTATCAAACAACTTAATGGTTTACAAACGTTACTTATAATTATGAAGAAAAAATACATTCAGTTTAATGGTGGCCTGTTTGTTGCTCAAGAGACAGAATATTTTGTTGACAGAATGGCACAAATCTTAAATTTAAATACTGTTTATTGAACAAGAGTGCATGTAAATTATTACAGATTTAACTCAAGAGTCTGCATATTGATTTTGTGCAAATTAATTTCGGAAAGGATGTTCACAGCAAAACAAAAGTCAAATTTAGTGTTATTAGAACCAGTTGAAGTGACTAAAACTTATTTGAGATTTACAGTTTTGTCTTTACAAATGTAAAAATAAATACCTTTTACATGAATATCAAAGATAAGTTAGTGGTAAATTACTGCTGTTTTAAGAGGATATCATATTAAGAAATTATTTAATGAACAGTCATTCTGATTATCTGACACCATCCTACAGTGTTTTTGCCAAGATTTTTAACAGCCAATGGAAAACACAGGAAGAACAAAGTAGCTGGAAGAACACTTTTTAAAAAAAAGAGCAGCAAATTCTGCTATAATCTGGCTTGGAACAAGTGTGATGAACACTTCTAGTTTGTTTTTGACAGGAACTCAAGTCGATTTATACTAACCTGCCTTGAGAAAGCAAATTTTGTAGTAAATTATGTTTCTCCGAGAATACTTACCCAATCACATTACTTTAGGGATATTAGCCTGCTACCTCGCGAATCCAGCCCTACCAAAAGACGAAAATTCGTCTTTCCTGTCTATGTCATATAGACAAAGGGCAATAACTCTTGCCCCTTACCTCCCCTTGCTACCCGCTAGGTGTCGCTGTTTCTTTAGTTTTTAAGCTGAGCGGTATATAAAACACGAGGATGCTCGCATGGCGGGGTGGTTGGGAGGGTGTCTTAGTAATGTGATTGGGTAAGTATTCTCGGAGAAACATAATTTACTACAAAATTTGCTTTCTCCTTTGAATACGTTCCCCAATCACATTACTTTAGGAGAATAAGTAATAGGAGGAGGGAATGCGGAGCATCCGACCTCCACCCCGGGTATCCTCTAGGGAATGATGGTTGGATTCCCCATGTGAATGATAACCCGGTCTCCTAATTTTCAATCAGCAACACAGCCCAGGGTCACGTGATATGTGACCCCTTTATACGGTTAAGAAGATAGTTATTGAAATCTTCTTACCTACGAAAATTTATCTGGCGAATCCAGCGAAGCTAATAGGCTGTGCTGATTGTTGCACATGGGTCTGGTGGGCGTCTGGGCTGCCCAACACTGGACCTACTAGAATCAATGTTTGCCTCTGCGAGTACAAACTTGAAGATAAAACTGTAGAAGGTTGACTCTGCATGTCAGCCAATAGCTTCTATAAGGTGACTGATTTGCGAATTCTCAGAGTACGCTGAGCGTATAACCCACTACAGCCATGACGCAAGGGCTTGAATGGTGATATCTCATATCCCAGCTATCACCAGAAGAAAGAGGTGCTTGTATGTGACCTGACTCACCTCTATGCATTGAAATGGTGCTAGAGTGCACAAACAGGATCTTACATGGCTGTTGATCCTGACTTATCTATAAAGAAAGCGAGCTAATGACGACTCGTTGATCGCCAATGTATGGTAATCTATTTTGGACTACGAAGCCTGGCTGCGTCAAGAGGACCATCAAACCCTCTGATCGGAACGGAAGAGAGTTCGGGTCACTAGAAAGGACATGTAACTCGCTCACCCTGCATGCTGAAGCTAGGACTACCAAGAAACCCAATTTGTATGATAGTAGCTTTAACTAATCGTGGGTTAAAGACTCAATACTGTCTGAATTGAGTCATGTTAAAACCCAGGACAGATTCCATTTGGAAACAGGGTGAGGGATATAAGTCGATTGAATTTTTAAAATGTCTAAAAGATCTGACAAATCTTTGTCATGGCTGATAGCACATGTACCAGATAGGCGGAATGTGTCTGATATCATGGAGCGGTAGCATTTGAGAATAACTGGAGCCAGCTGTTTCTCCTCGAAAAGCCAGAGAAAAGTTGGCCAGTTGAGGGATTGTGACACTCAGAGGAACAATGTGAATGATATGGTACCAGTCTCTGAAAACATGCCACTTGCCCTCGTAAACCTTCAGATTAGAGGGCCTTCTTGCTCTCGAGATTCTCTCCGCAATCAAAGATTTAAATTGTTTGTCTTGCAAGGCTGTCTGGACAAGAGCCAAGCTTGAACATAAAGACGGTCCGGACAGGGGTGAAACACCCCTGGCCGCGGTTGCTTGTGAATACTTGTGCTGACTGTAATCTTCCTGGGTAGATCTATCGCCTAGATTGAGTAGATCGGAGACCCAGGAGTTGTTCCATCTGAGAGGGGCAATCAGAACCATCTGACAGTTCTGACCCCTTAACTTCTGGATTAATTTCAGTACCAAGACCGTGGGAGGGTAGGAGAATGACCACAACCCTTCCCAGGTGATTGATTGAGCATCCACGACCCAAGCTTCTGGGTCTGGAACCTGTGAGATGAAAGGTGGAGAACTTGCGATTCCACCTTGTTGCAAAAGATCAATCATCGGACGTCCCCAAAGTGTGTCAATTGGAAGAAAGTCCGATTGATGGAGTGACCATTCTGTGTGAATGACTAGATAGAGTGTCAGCCAAGACATTGAGTCTGCCAAGAATGTGTCTGAATTGTACATTGAGGTGGAGATTGTCGAACCAATGTAGAAACTGCCAGTTCAGATTGCACAGGTCTGGTGATTGGTGTCCCCTTGTTTTGAGGCAAGGCACCACCACAATGTTGTCTGACATAATGAGGGCAGTTTGTAATAAGAGTTGATCCTGCCCGAAATGAAAGGCATTGATGACAGCCATTATTTGTGAAAGGTTGATGTGGAAAGGGGCTCGCCCCTGGCACCCACGTGCCGCTGACAGTATTGAAGTCCAGCAACAGGTGGGCACCCCAACCGTAGGTATTAGTGGCGGAACATACCGTTATCCCCGCTTGGGGTATCTCCAGAGTAATCCCTGTGGACAGCCTACAGGGGTTGTGCCATTGACTCAAGAATGATCGTATCTCTGGCGTAAGCATGACTGTTTTCTGGGATCGAAGGGACTTGAAAAGGGCGCAATTACGCTAGCAACGTCCTTTGTAAAGGGCGCATAAAAGGACGGCTGAGCGGGATCAAGTCTGCTGCCGCATTGAATAATCCGAGGATCTGCAACTCTCTCGCTAAAATGCGCATCCTGTCGGAAACGGACTCTACAAGTGCAATTATCTGGATGATCGCAAACTCGAGGAAGCCTTACCAGATTCAGATCGGGAGAAACTCCACACCCAGATGGACCAAAATCCGGATTGGACAGAGATCAGACTTTATCCAGTTCACGAGAAAGCCTATATGATGTAAAGTGATATAAGATCGTTTCTACCTTTGAGCAGAGTAGAACTTGACAGATGTTTCTGGAGGATGTCGTCCAAATATACTGCCGACGCAATAGATGAAGTCGAGCGGAACAGGGTGACGACGTAATCCATAACCTTGGTACTAGCCCAAGGGCTTAAATTAAGGCCAAAAGGTATGACATGGAACTGATAAGCCGAGTCCCGACAAGCACAACGGAGAATGTCCGCTACTCGTGGGATAGGGACGTGAAATGTGCATCGGTCATATCTAGCCAGCTTATGATGGGGTTTAAGCGACGTGCCCTTCAGACATGCGTCACGACGTATCAGGTCTAGGTTGGCAGAAGCAGTCAGTGCATTGGCCATGGAATGGTGAGCTGCCCTGTTAAGAACCCTAGCTAACCGGGCCGTCGATTCCCAAGCATGTTCATTGCCAGATTTTTCAGCGATCCTGAAAATGGCTAGGGAGGCTAGGTCTAACAGTGAAGACGTAGCGACTACATTTCGAACCAGCTTGGACGTGGCATTGAACACAGTTTTGTCCACTTTATAAGACAATGCCGCAGACATATGGACTGCTGCCATATTTTATCCCGAGCCAGGACCTCAGTACTGAACGCATCGGAGTGAGATTTGTACCATCGACCTGAAAACGACGCTGGTACTTGGCTTTCAGAAAAGAACGCCTTAGCATTTCCTGGATCCCCTATACGTGTCGACAGACGGTCATTAATTTCCTTAATTTTTGTCGACTGGGGAAGGAGGCGGAAGGATAGAGTCTCTTCCCCCACATCCAGATCGACCGACGCTCTAACCCTATAGTCGGTAATGGCAGCAGGAGGTGGAGGGCATTCTGAAGGGGCCTTAACACCCTATAAATTTCCTCCACTGCGGCTTTGAAGCTGAACTCAGTCCGTTCCATAGTTGGATCTGCATACAGCTGATTTGCCTGCGATTCATCGCACTCACTATGTGCATAATCTTGCTCTGGTAAAGCATCCATATCGGGGTAATGCATACCAGGTGGCATAGATGACTCGATTCCGTAATCTCTGATAAAGGCATTCACTCTCCCTTGTGGATGAGCTGTTAGCCTATGGACGGCCGGCAATGCCGAATGAATTGATTGGCATATGTTTGGCCTGAATGTCTGCGACGGGCCGGCTATGACCGGCACCGACCGCTCGAATGGTCGGGTTGGATCGAGAGATTCATCGCCAACATCTGTGTCATGGTAGTGATATGTAACCGGTAGTACGGATTGACAGACGGAAACATCACTAGAATCATCGTCAATCCGATTTGTGCGGATTGCGGTATGATAAAAGTCCCCGTGCTGGTACAGCGGTACAGTCGGACGGACTGGTATATGACTAAAATCTCCATACGGTTGGACGACCGGTGCCTGTTGGGCTGGACGGCCGGAGCCGGATGGACTGTCAGTGCCGGCAAGTGTCGGCTGGAAGCTTGGCTGGACGACCGGTGCCATTTGGGTTGAACGGTCATTGCCGGATCGACGCCCGGTGCCGGTTAGTGTCGGCTGGATGACCGGTGCCATATGGGCTGAACGGTCATTGCCGGATGGACGCCCGGTGCAGGTTGATGCCGGCTGGAAGGTCGGCTGGACGACCGGTGCCATTTGGGCTGAACGGTCATTGCCGGATGGACGGCCGGTGCAGGTTGATGCCGGCTGGAAGGTCGGCTGGACGACCGGTGCCATTTGGGCTGAACGATCGTTGCCGGATGGACGGCCGGTGTAGGTTGATGCCGGCTGGAAGGTCGGCTGGACGACCGGTGCCATTTGGGCTGAACGGTCGTTGCCGGATGGACGGCCGGTGCCGGTTGATGCCGGCTGGAAGGTCGGCTGGACGACCGGTGCCATTTGGGCTGAAAGGTCATTGCCGGGTGGACGGCCGGTGCCTGTTGATGCAGGCTGGAAGGTCGGCTGGCCGGCCGGTGCCATTTGGGCTGAACGGCCGGTGCCTGTTGATGCAGGCTGGAAGGTCGGCTGGCCGTCCGGTGCCATTTGGGCTGAACGGACGGTGCCGGATGGACGGCTAGTGCCGGTTGGTGCCTGCTGAAGTGCCGGCTGAACTGACGGTGTCGGCTGGACAGACGGCTGGACGGCCGGCGAAAGTGCATAATAAAATGGATCCAATTGATCCAGCCTAGACTCCATGCGTCCGGACTTACAGGCCCGAAAGCCATGCACGGACCTGCGGTGAAATTTACATCCACTGGGCAGCCTAAACCATGTCAACATAATTTCCTCCATTTCCACATTGCCAACACCCATTTTGCCATTCATGCCTTCGTTGTCGACTTTGCTACTGAAACGACAAAAGAAGAGAACAAAGCACAAATTAAAAAATTCAGCATATTATTAATTCGATAATACTATAACCGTTATTAACGGAGTAGTCAAATTATTCTGTGCCATGTTAACTCTTAATGACCACACTAGTTATCGCCGTGAGCGTGTTGCAACATGTCGTTCAAGACGAAGTCTACTGAAACGAAAAGATGATAAACAAAGCACATTTAGCAATTCAACACGCCATTAAGTCGCTATTACCATAACCGTAACTAACAGAGGAAGCGAAATGATTTAGTGTCGCGTGAACTCGTGACTACAACACGAAATTCCGCCATTAAATAGTCGCAACTGGTCGTTCAGAGACGAAGTCTACTGAAACGGAAAAGAAGATAAACAAAGCACAAATTAACAATTCAGTACGCTATTAAGTCGCTATTCCAAAACCGTAACTAACGGAGGAAGCGAAATGATTAAGTGTAGCGTGAATTCGTGACTACAACACGAAATTCCGCCATTAAATAGTCGCAACTGGTCGTTCAGAGACGAAGTCTACTGAAACGGAAAAGAAGATAAACAAAGCACAAATTAACAATTCAGTACGCTATTAAGTCGCTATTCCATAACCGTAACTAACGGAGGAAGCGAAATGATTAAGTGTCGCGTGAATTCGTGACTACAACACGAAGTCCGCCATTAAATAGTCGCAAATTGGTCGTTCAAAGACTTTTTTGAAGTCTACTGAAACGTCAAAGAAGATAAATAAAGCACAAATTATCAATGCAACACGTTATTAGTCGCTAATATCGTAAACGTTACATACGGAATAAGCGAAATTATTGAGTGCTACATGTATTACATGCTAGTACCGCCATAAGCGTGCTTTTGACCACGTTGCAACCTGGTCCGAAGTCTAGAAAAGGTGACAAAGTCACTAAAATTGGAAAATATTGTAAAATAATGTATACGACCTGTAGAGGAATGATTATCCAACACAGTAATTCCAAATTTAACTTCGGATGGTCAGAATTTACACTAAGATGGCTTGGATTCATGGGAGGTCTAATTGTACGTGTTTTTGCGTACAGTGAAGCTAAAAAACTAAAGAAACAGCGACACCTAGCGGGTAGCAAGGGGAGGTAAGAGGCAAGAGTTATTGCCCTTTGTCTATATGACATAGACAGGAAAGACGAATTTTCGTCTTTTGGTAGGGCTGGATTCGCGAGGTAGCAGGCTAATATCCCTAAAGTAATGTGATTGGGGAACGTATTCAAAGGAGAAACAGTGTTACTACTGGGACTTGACTGTCAAGTCAATTTATACTAACCTGCCTTGAAAAGCAGTGTTACTACTGGGACATGACTGTCAAGTTGATCTATACTAACCTGCCTTGAGAAGCAGTGTTACTACTGGGACCTGACTGTCAAGTTGATCTATACTAACCTGCCTTGAGAAGCAATGTTACTACTGGGACTCTACTGTCAATTTGATCCATAGTAACCTGCCTTGAGAAGCAGTGTTACTACTGGGACTCTACTGTCAAGTTGATCTATACTTATCTGCCTTGAGAAGCAGTGTTACTACTGGGACTCTACTGTCAAGTTGATCTATATTAACCTGCCTTGAGAAGCAGTGTTACCACTGAGATTTGACTGTCAAGTTGATCTATACTAACCTGCCTTGAGAAGCAGTGTTACAGCTGAGACTCTACTGTCAAGTTGATCTATACTAACCTGCCTTGAGAAGCATTGTTACTACTGGGACTCTACTGTCAAGTTGATATATACTAACCTGTCTTGAGAAGCAGTGTTACTATTGGGACTCTACTGTCAAGTTGATCTATACTAACCTGCCTTGAGAAGCATTGTTACTACTGGGACTCTACTGTCAAGTTGATCTATACTAACCTGCCTTGAGAAGCATTGTTACTACTGGGACTCTACTGTCAAGTTGATATATACTAACCTGCCTTGAGAAGCATTGTTACGATTGGGACTCTACTGTCAAGTTGATCTATACTAACCTGCCTTGAGAAGCATTGTTACTACTGGGACTCTACTGTCAAGTTGATCTATACTAACCTGCCTTGAGAAGCAGTGTTACTACTGGGACTTGACATGTGCAGGCCGCTGTAATTAGAAAATGATAATAATTTAAACTCAACATCTCTATTCCATGCAGGCTGCTGTAATTAGAAAATGATAATAATTTAAACTCAACGTCTCTATTCCATTTTTTATCTTAGAAAGCGATTGGGGAAATTACTGAATATAAATGTACAAACAGGCACAACTGAACAGATATCTATTTAAAAAAATGGGACAAAACTGCAAGAAAAAGTAACTTAATTTTAAAGTCAGATATCACCCAAGTTATATAATTGATACTTTGAATTAAAAAAGATATAACAGAGCTGAAAGAAAAGTTAAAGAAAAATTAGAATATGTACTACTATGTGACTGTGTGAATAAATATAACTAGCTTTTACAAAAGCTTTTGTGCATCTTGCTGTCTTGTACAGTTTTGTAAGTTTTAATATATATTCATTGCATCTGGCTGTCTTGTACAGTTTTGTAAGTGTTAATCTATATTCATTGCATCTGGCTGTCTTGTACAGTTTTTTAAGTGTTAATCTATATTCATTGCATCTGGCTGTCTTGTACAGTTTTGTAAGTGTTAATCTATTTTCATTGCATCTAGCTGTTTTGTAAGTGTTAATCTAGTTTTAAGAGATTTTGTTCATTAAGGTTTATTTGATTATAATTAAAGAAAATGATTACCTAGATGAAGGGGAGTGTTTCCCAGGATATCCTTTTGATTTGGGTCTGCTCCTTTGTCCAGTAACACCTTTACTGAAAAAGAACTGTAAATCGTAAGTGTTCTGTATAAACCAATTTATATTTCTTGGTGATTCTCTGAATGGCACTAAAAAACAAGAGTCCTATGAAAAGTACATTATTACCTTCACTCAGGTAGTACTAATAATAATATGCGTCCTGTATTGAATAGTCCTCTAAGAACTAGGAGGTCATGGTAGTCTCTTTTCTTACCTGACCTGTCATGACCATGACCTTTTACCTCTAGAGCCCAGAATCCACAAGTTTCTGTACTACCTAAGTGCATGTCTTCTACATAGTTTAGTTAGTTAGTTTTGCCCGTCACCCCTGCCAGGGTATAGGCCGCCCACAAAAGATCGCCAGAGGCTTCTGTCCTGTGCCATCCCCTCAAGCTGACTCCAGGTGTAACCCATCTTAGTGATGTCTGCCTCAAGGTCGCATCGCCAGGTGTTTCTTGGTCGTCCCCTTCTCCTCTTGCCTTGAGGGTTCCACCTCAATGCCTGTCTGGTAATGTTGGTTCGCGGCTTACGTAGGGTGTGTCCTATCCAACCCCACCTTCTCTTCTTTATCTCATCCTCTATTGGAAGCTGGGAGGTTCTCTGCCACAAATTGTTGTTGCTGATGGTGTCTGGCCAGCGGATCTGGAGAATTCTTCTTAGGCAGCTGTTGATGAAAGTCGGAATTCTCTTTACTGTGGACTTGGTGGTTCTCCAAGTCTCTGCCCCATACAGTAGGACTGACTTCACGTTGGAGTTGAACAGTCTGATTTTGGTAGTCAAGGAAATTTGTTTGGAGCTCCAGATGTTCTTGAGCTGAATGAAAGCTGCTCTTGCCTTTCCGATCCTTGCCTTGACATCTGTGTCTGTGCCACCCTGCTGGTTGAAAATGCTGCCTAGATACGTGAAGGATTCCACCTCTTCCAGGGGACTTCCCTGCAGTGTGACTGGGTTGTTACTGGTATAGTTGATCTTGAGGATCTTGGTCTTGTCTTTATGGATGTTGAGGCCCACCTGTGCAGATGTGGCTGCCAGTATGCCGGTCTTGTCCTGTATTTGCTGCTGACTGTGGGACACGAGCACTAGGTCATCAGCAAAGTCCAGGTCCTCAAGTTGACTCCACAATGTCCACTGGATACCATTTCTCCACCCATTGGTGGTCATCGTCATAATCCAATCAATGACAAAAAGGAAGAGAAATGGTGACAGCAAGCAGCCTTGCCTGACGCCAGTCCGCACTAGGAAGGTGTCTGTGTGCTGTCCTGCATGAACAACTCTACATGACATTCCGTTGTAGGTGTTTTTGATCAGGTTCACCAGCTTGGTTGGAATGCTATAGTGGCGAAGAAGTTTCCAGAGTGTCTCTCGGTCTACGCTGTCAAATGCCTTCTCATAATCGACAAAATTGATGTAGAGCGAAGAATTCCACTCCAATGACTGCTCGACTATGATGCGAAGAGTAGCTATTTGGTCCGTACACGATCTGTTTTGCCGGAATCCCGCTTGCTCATCTCGTAACTGGAGGTCGACGGCCTCCTTCATCCTCTCCAAGAGGACCCAGTTGAAGACTTTTCCTGGTACTGACAAGAGTGTGATTCCTCTGTAGTTGGAGCAGTTGCTGAGGTCGCCTTTCTTTGGGATCTTGATGAGGTGTCCCTCCTTCCAGTCAGTTGGTATTTCTTCTTCCTCCCATATCTTCACAAAAAGAGGGTATAGCATTTCCACTGAAGTCTCTATGTCTGCTCTGAGGGCTTCTGCTGGTACGTCATCAGGCCCAGCAGCCTTGCCGTTCTTCAGCTGGTTGATGGCTTTCCTGATCTCGTCTCTGGTGGGATTGTCACAACTTATAGGGAGATCTGCGTTGGCTGGCTGGATTTCTGGGGGATTTGGTGGTGCTGGCCTGTTCAACAGTTCTTCAAAATGTTCTGCCCATCTATTCATTTGGTGTTCTGTACTTGGTATGGTCTTTCCCTGCTTGTCCTTTACGGGTCTCTCTGTATTACTGTACTTGCCGGAAACCTTCTTGGTGATGTTGTGCAGCTTCTTCATGTTTCCACTTCCAGCCACTTCTTCTGCCTCTGCTGCCAGTCCTTCAAGGTAGTTTCTCTTGTCTATCTTGATGGTTCTTTTCACTTCTCTGTGGGCATCAGTGTACTCTTTTTGTGCCTGTACTCTTTTACTTCTTGTCTTACTGTTATTTACTGCTGCTTTTTTCTGTTTACACTCCTGGATTCTGCACAATGTTTTGGCTGAAATCCATTCTTTCTGTTGGTGTTTCATGGGGCCTAGTACTTCTTGGCATGTTGATTTTACTGCCTCCTTTACTGTCTTCCATCTGTTGTTCACGCTGTCCACCTCGTCTTCAAGCAGCTCTTCTAACACCTGGTACTTGTTGTTAAGAGTAAGTCTGTATTCTTCTTTAGTATTTGCATCTCTCAACAGACCGATGTTGTACCTTGTTTTCTTCTCTTTTGGGCCCATCCAGTTCTTCTTCAGCTTAAGTTTAAGCTTTGCAACAACTAAGTGGTGGTCAGATGCCACATCTGCTCCCCTCTTCACCCTCACATCTTGCAGGGATCTTCTGAACTTCTTGGCTGTGCAGATGTGGTCAATCTGATTTTCTGTTACATGGTCTGGTGATATCCATGTGCTCTTGTGGATTCTCTTGTGGGGAAAGATGGTACCTCTGATGACCAGGTCGTTCAGTTCACAGAGGTCTGCAAATCTCTCCCCATTTTCGTTCATCTCCCCTAGGCCATGGACCCCCATAACATGTTCATACCCTGTGTTGTCTGACCCAACTTTGGCATTGAAGTCACCCATGATGATGTTGATGTCTTTGTCTGGGTAATTCTCTACTATGTTCTGTAGTCTGTTGTAAAACTGGTCCTATTCTTTTTCTTCGCTGTCATTTGTTGGAGCATAGCACTGTATGACTTTCATTTTTATTTTCTTCTTCTTGGTCCTAAATGTTGCAGTGAGGATTCTGGACCCATGTGGTTCCCATCCAGTTAGTGCATTATATGCTTGCTTCGACAGCATGAGCCCTACCCCTTGTGTATGAGGTGCATTCTCTTCCTCATGTCCTGAATACAGTAGTATCTCTCCTATCATCAGTCTTCTTTGTCCAGATTGAATCCATCTAGTCTTGCTGATGCCCAGTAGGGATATGTTGTAGCTTCTCATCTCTGCTGCTATCTGTGCTGTTTTTCCTGCCTCATACATTGTCCTCACATTCCATGATGCAATGTTAATACTCCTGTTTGATAGAAGGGTAGTCTGCTTTATGGCTTCCGTGGGCTCGCGGCTCTCACCACATAGCGTCATAAGTCTTCCAGGAGAAGACCCTTCCTCCTACAGGCTTTCAGTTTCTGATTTTTCTTTTGTCTACGTTTTTGTAGCAAGTTGGGTTTTACAGGGTCGGGTTGCTAGCCCCATGCCCAACCCTCCTCCTTTTCCACCCGCATACATGCCAACCCCTGACGAGGAAAAAGTGTAATCCAAGTGGTCAAAAAGAGGAATCCAAGCAGAAAAAGAGTAATCCACATATAACATACTACAATTACAATTAACAATGATTTATTTGCTTTTCTCGTCTTTTATCATTCATTAATGGTTCAAGTGTTCATATGTAGCACTTTTAGCTTTAGAAAGCAACAGATTGTCATATTGCATTTCAAAACATTTTGTACCAGCTGAGGCCATGAATGTTTTGCATACCAGTAGAGCACTCAGTACCGGGTTACTTAGCCTGGACCTGAATTCAGTTTTATTTTTGTTAACAACACTGAACAATCTCTCACAGTCAGCATTAGAATGGTAAAGAACCAATATTCCTTTCATAACCTGACAAAGAAGAGGAAATTTATTTCTTCCAGTGATAGAGTCTTTTAGCTGGGAAATGAGGTGCCATTGCACATCAACTCTATCTGCATTAAGTATATTGTCGGGTAGAATCCCAACTTGATACTTCAGGAATTCTTCTTCCAGATGATCCAAGTTAGACAAGGGTTGCAATAGAAAGGGATATCTCTTGACAAAGAATCTAACACTTTTGAAGCTTTTTGACTGTCTCTCATTTACATAAGCAACTGAAGCATTTAAAAGCAGTTCATCTCCATATGGGAATTTATGGAGCATGAAATCACAGGCTGTAGCATAATAATCTCTAACATTATCATAGAACATCTTTACAGGAAGAGTAGAATTGTGTTCTATGAATTCTCTTGCTTCTGCACCAATAGCTAGATCTTCATTATCTTTCTGGTTTGCATGGTCATGAAAGTCAATATCAGTTAAAAGTTTGGCTGATGCGATGATTTCTGGCTTAATAAACCTTATTAGCAAATCTGACAACTGGTTTGACAGAATCTTGTGCATAATATGAATGCATGGTTCTTCTTTCTGCACGACAACATTTGCTGCATCAAACAATGGAATGGCACTCTTCATAAACAAGCAGTACAGTTTTGTAACTGGATCATTAAGCTTTTTGTAAACCATCTCACATTTAGAGTCTTCAAAGCAGTGAACAGATTCTTTTTCTTTCTGTGCCATCTTAGTATCCACTTTGCTAGTTTTGCCCTTGGAATTATGAGAAGATCCAGTATGCTTTTTAACAGATTTATACTCTGAAGAACCTGATCCAGATGGCTGATGAAATTTTATGTCAAAAGATTTATCTTTCACAGTCATGGTCTGAGCCTGGAGGCCCTCTAGCTGGATAGATAGAGGCCTCTCAAATAAAAATTCCATGGATTTAAATTTCTTTCTTTCTGCTACACCAATCTCTTTATTGTTAGTATGTCTGTCTATTCTTTCATCTCTTGTTCTCTTCTGACTTGCAATAACAGATTCTGCTTTTGTACCACTCTTCTTCACTTTTCCACCACGTTTTCTCTGTGCAGATTCACTTTCAGTTTGAAAGAATGCTTGTAGTGCATCCCAAAGCTCAAGTAAACGGCTAACACATTTGTCACGGGATAACCATCTTGTACACACATGCTTTATAACTTTATAGTCTTCAAGATCAAACTGATCTTGTAACAACTTTAGAGCCTGTTTCCTTTTACTACTTTTCTCCAAAAAATAGTAGATATCTATTAATAAATGGCCAATATCTACTTCTAATTTATCAGCAGCCTTACCAGCAGCAAGGTACATCAAATGACAGGGGCAACCTGTTATGAACACTGATGGAGACATTTTCAAAATATAGGATGCAACTCCTTTATGAATTCCAGTCATCACTGATGCATTATCAGCTGCAAACCCCATACAGTTCTGCCAACTTATGTCATGTTTCTTCAAAACATTGTCAAGCAAATCAAAAATGTTTTGTCCAGTGGAATCTACTGTTAATTCTGGTAAAGAGAGAAGAACACTCATGACTTTGCCTTTTTCACTGTCAAAGTATCTAACACATACTGGGTACAACTTTTTATCATCATAATCACAACTCCCGTCTGTGGCAACACTAAACGGCCCAATTTTCATTGCTTCTGCAATTTTAAGTGAAGTATCTTCTGCTAGGCACCGAACAATGTGAGATGATTTTGTTCTTGCACAAGCATATTTTTCCGAAATTTTCGAATCAGGAAACATTCGCTTGAACAAGGGACCAACGTGGTCTGCTACCGCTAAGGGTAGTCCGTGTTCTATTAAAAACTCGGTAAATAACACCTCAGCATTTATAGTATTCAAGTCTGCACTTGAGCTCTGCTGTAAATAAGAAGTTACCTTATTATTAGAGTTCATAGGGCGAGCTAATTCGATGTGTTTCCTTGTTTTCATGTGTTTTTCCACATCAAATTTACCACCTTGACCAATGCTAAAATCGTTTCTGCAGTCTGCAATGAGCATGATGCTGTCATAGAATGGAACGCTGTATTATGTCATTCATATATTCATCTTTGAATCTTTGGAGGACTCGTTGTTTTGCTTTTTTCTGATCCATCTGCGAAATTCTTGGGGGAAAAAAAATGTGCTCTAACATACACAAAGACTAGAATCCATCTTAACATCTGAAGCCATTTAGCGCCAACGATTAGACGTCACGTGATGATGCCCTCGTCGTGTTTGGAGGATTGATTACATTTTGCTTTGTTTATTATTGACTTTTTCTAACCCATCTGTGAAATTATTTAAGAGATATTTTTTGCACTCATAAACGCATTGAGAATTTTTTAATACTTTTTAGCGCAAAAAAACTTTTAGACTGGTTCTGCACTATACAAAATTAGAACAAAGAGTATGTGCAAAATGATTTAAACAAAATAGAAATCAGTCTGTTCTCTCCTCACTAAGCCGCTATAAATAGAATATGAGGTCGAAAGTTTGAAAGTATCTTAGTAACATGATAAATAGAAAAATAGAAAATAGAACATGAATATTAGGAAAGTCCTCGGACAAGTATACTTGTATATCGTAGTTATGTAGAAGCGGGGTATTTATTAATTAAAAATAAAATAGTATGTAAAAAATAAAGTAATGCCAATAAAAACGAAAAAAAAATTATTTTTTTTGCAAGATGGATATATCGAAAAAGCGTAATCTATAAACTTTAACGCGTAACGCGGAATTTAGTGGCAAAAAGCGTAATGATTACGCCAAAAGCGTAATGGTTGGCATGTATGCACCCGGGCTTGGGACCGGCGATGGCAGAGTTCTACATAGTTTAGTCTAGACCAAAACTTATTTTGCAAAATGCATTTATGTTTGAGTCACAACGACTGTAACTTTTGAACTTTTGCCCCCAATATCAATAGGCCACTTTCAAACCTTAAGTGCAAGCCCTTCACAAACTTTGGTCAAGGTACACTGCATAGAATTAAAGTTATTATTCAAAATCCACTTTGATTCATTTTAACAATGCCCATAAAATTTGACTTCAAATTAAAATGGCTTTTCTTTTTGTCCTTAACATTGATGATGGTACATGCTGTGAAATTTAAGTTATTGTGCAGGAAAGGAAATATAATGAACAGATGTGAAGTGGCTATTTTTCATGGAGTACTAAATTTTGTGGATTTTGTTGTTGCTACAAAACACTTTATCAAAGACCCCAGTGACCAACTATCATTCTGAGAAAACAATAGTTCCCCTTGCTGATGAATATAAATAACCACAAAAAATACCATTTTTCACAAAATCACACACAAATGATACCCATAAAAATAAATGAAAGAGCTACTAGTACATTATATACAGCTATGTACCTTTGTCCCTTTAAAATTGAGTGTGTATTCCCCAAATTTGGAGGGTGGGGGAGAGTGTCTCAGGCCCTTTTGATCCCAGGTGCAACATTGTGCACACACACACACACACACACACACACACACACACACACACAGAGTTTAGGCAACTAAATCTTGTGAAAGAATAGCTGCTCACTCTCTTAATAATATATACACATCTGCTGTCATAATTGCTTTCCCTTGCCAAACATTTCCCTGCTGTCAGAAACTTTTCCCCTTGTCTAGCTTTTCCCTGCTGTCAGAACCTTTTTCCATTGCCTATCTGTCAGAATTTTTTTCCCTTGCTTAGCTTTACCCTGTCAAAATCCTATTCCCATGCCTAGCTTTTCTCTGCGGTCAGAACTTTTTTCCATTGCCTATCTGTCAGAATCTTTTCCTTTGCCTAGCTTTTCCTGGCAGAATCCTATTCCCTTGCCTAGCTTTTCATTTCTGTCAGAACCCTTTTCCCTTGCCTATCTGTCAGAATTTTTCCTTTGCCTAGCTTTTCCCTACTGTCAGTATCTTTTTCCATTTCAGAGCTATGCTTTCTGATGTGGTATAAGAACAACTTAGATCTTTCTGAATACAAAAATGCTTTCAATCCATAAGGTCGTAGGATTGGCTCAGTTATTCAGAATCCTCCATTTTCACATGGTTTTCAACCATGGGTAAGAGCATGTATTTTCTTTCAGATAAATAAAATGCTAAATATTTGCACCTTCAGGATTTAGACTGAATGTTCTGTGTCCCCTTACCTATGTCCTGATAGCCCTGGAATGCATCAATATGAATAGCAGATTTAAATGGACTATTTTATGACACTTACCTTCAGCCAGTTAGCCCTGGGAGGCAATGATGTGAAGGCAAGTGTAAGAAAGGCTCTTTCATCAACTTACCTATAACCTGAAAACCCTGAGAGGCAGCAATGTGAAGGGCAGTTCTTTTCTTCTCATCATATGCACAAGGATCGACACCAATGTCAAGAAGTTCAACCACTAGAAGGAAATTAGATACTAAATATATAACACAAATGAGACAGATACAATGGGGGATTACGAAAATTAGACTGATACTGAGGGAATAACAAGTATTAGACTGACACTAAAGGGATAACAAGAATTAGCCTGATACTGAGGGATAACAAGAATTAGACTTATACTAAGCTATAACAAGAATTAGACTTATACTGAGGAGATATCAAGAATTAGAAGAGATAATAACCATTAGATTGATACTATGGGGATATCAAGAATTTAGCCTGATACTAAGGGACAACAATAATAAGACTGATACTAAGAGGATAAGAAGAATTAGATTGATACTGAAGGGATAACAAGAATTAAAATAATACAATTGGGATATCAAGGATTTAGTCTGATACTAAGGGGTTAACAAGAATTAGACTTCTATGGAAGAGATAACAACAATTAGATTGATACAGAGGGAATAACAAGAATTAGACAAGTTATACTGAGGGAATAACAAGAATTATACAGATACTATGGGCATCTATCTATAATAACTTTGTGACACACAAAAATTTTTAGTCTGATACAAAGGGATAACAAGAAATAGACTAATAGTATGGTGATAACAATAATTAGATTGATACTGAACAGATAATAAAAATCAGATTGATACTGAAGGGATAATAAAAATTAGATTGATACTGAAGGGATAATAAAAATTAGATTGATACGGAGAGGATAAAATCAATTATATTAATACTAAAGGGATAACAAGAAGTGGACTGATAATACGGGGATAACAAGAATTAGCTTGATACTAAGGGCAAACAAGAATTAGACTAAAACTAAGGGAACAACAAAAATAAGACTGATACAAGCCTTTTTATTATTTAACTTGAAAATTCATCTGAGACAGCTGTAGCAGGCACTTGCATTTATTAATGTTAGTAATAAAGAAAAACTATTGACAACACCTACTCACCTTCTACAAATTAGCAAAGACAAGATGGTTTGGAATATGCTGCCGCGTCTTGCCAATTCCATGTTGATTAATTTTATCCATCCAATGGTAACATACATCAATTTAAAGAAGACATTCCCGATTTGTACCCCATGTATGATTTTATAAATTTACTGATTATTTAATAACCACTTCTATGCAAAATTTTTCTCTTGATTCAGGATGTGTCTATTTGTACTGAATAAGAGGGTCACACTTCCATGTGTCACAAAGCAAAAGATATTATGTTAATTTCTGACTGATTATTCTTTGTTCAAGTAAAAGCAATAACTACCAATTAGAAGTGACTGTAGATTATTAGCTTTGTGACACACACAAGGTATTGGCATTAAGTTGAAAAGAAACAGATACAAAGCAAGAATGAAACTTCATACAAAACTGGCTGTTAAATGATCTGTGAAGTACTTCCACCACTAATGGGGCACAAGTTTCAAATGTCACCATTAATGTTGGTATGTCATCAGCAACTTAGCATGTCCATTGGATGAAAAAATTAGTCATGAGTTATAGTCACCTTGTTAATTTGAAGAAGGGGAGTGGGTGTTTCTAATAATTGCCTTTCTGACAGAACAAAGTGTCTGTGTCAGCAGCAATTGCTTTGCATCTGCAGAAAGTACAAGTGAAGGATTAGGTTGCTGGTCATCTCCATTCCCATATGCAGACTTGTTAATTTTCATCGCACAAGGAAATTGCACTATTTCTTCCATTATGAAGAAAACACCATAATGCCTTCCAGACTTATGTGAAGACATGAAACTGGTAATAACATGTTTTAAAAGCATTCAAGCAATGCAAAATAAAGATGACCTTCATTTTTGTGACACTTATGGTCACATGACGGTGACCTAATTGTGACCAGCACCTGATCAAATTGAGTATCATGAAATGGGCCCAAAAGATGAATAAAAATAACTAATGCCTCACGGGGTATTTTTTAATTATTTTTTTAAAATCTTATCATCGATGAGAGTGGGAAGAACAGATGACAAGTCTATTTCCATACCAGAAATACAACCAATATTTCAAAACAAAAAATGGCACCACCCTACTAATTAGATACCTTTTAAAGATAAAATGACATTCCAGTTGATATGTGTATCGATATATTCATCATGTTGTAGCCAGTGTATTATATTCATATGATGCAAAAGTGTATCATTTCACCTGTAGCATTTAGCCCTATGCACTGGTGATTTATTACTGCAATACAATTGTACTTCGGAATAAATGTATTTGACACTATTCCTGATGAAAATAATGATAAAATATACATTTTAAAGGCATGAACAAAACAAAAAAAATATAAGCATATCTGGTGGTTAGCAATAATATTTGGGCGAGTCTGGGCACAGGGGCAGTGTGGCTAAGTTTCATAAAAAGTACAATTACTAACTTACTATATCATTGGTGCATACAATCACACTCATATTAACTCCAATTATAGGATTACTACTTTGTACGGAAATTTTATTTATTCATCTTATTTCAATGTATTTGTAATTTGCACACTTCTACACATAAATATAACTAGAAATATTTAACATGCACAATTTATAAATAAAGAGCCATACTGTTTATGACAGTGTTGCAGCTCTCTGGTTTAAATACAATGTCAACTGCATCAAATAATTACCAAGTGCTTTTTGTTCTTACAACATAAAGTTTTAATAACATTAACTGAATAAACTATAACAAAAAAGAAAGAACAAAACTTTTATCAAGATTTAATATATTAATGATAATAATACATGTACTAGGAGAGATCTTGCAATGAAGAAAGAATTGTTTAGTAGTACATACCTAGTTGATAGTCATTTTGACTTGTGGCATTCCTCAGTCGTCTCTCATCTAACACAAAAAGAAACATTCTTATACATATAAGAAAACCTTTTTCCTTAAGTAGTACTAACAATCATTTGTAACAATTTCACTTCAACAATAAATAAAATAGTGAATTATGCATCATAGGGCTGATAACATTATGCAAGTTATGTCATGAACTACATAACTTGTGCATGGGGTTACTTTTTGTGCATTTTGTCTGAACCAATAGTAAAACTTTATAACATGGCACCATGATCACTGATTATTCTGTTGAAATATAATTACAAATGTATTCTTATCTGACCCCAAAATGGCAGGTAATCTGCAATGACATTATGCAATATACTTTCAACCAGAATCTTTTTACAACAGAGCAACACCGGAGTAAATGTAACTAGCTTTGTTGAATTAAAATAATACTGGAGAAATGGCATTCCTATTAGCAGAAAATCTGTATTATAAACTAAAAGCCAACGTGCAGTTCTGTGAAAGATTTACAAAGGTGAAATCAACTCTGCTTATTCCAACTGTCTTTTAACATGTAATTTTTTCTGTATAGCATCATGCAAGCCAAAAATGTACAGGAACTCATTTAAATGAACATAGATTCTGTGAATTTGATGACATTAATGAGAAAGGTCTGAGCTGGATTAGGGGGACTAAACTTTATTAAACACCAGTGCTAAAATGTGTATAAAAAATTCATACCCTGCAGAAAACATGGATAATCCATTACCAGCAGGAGAACTGGATAATTCATACCCAGCGGAAGATATGGATAATCCATTACCAGCAGGAGACCTGGATAATCCATACCCAGCAGAAGACATGGATAATCCATATCCAGCAGAAGACATCGATTGTTTGATAATTTGTTGTCTTGATACACATTCATTCAGAATAAATGCTGTACATAATTGCTTCAAAGTTGAGTCTAATGGTAAACATCACTGACCCTGATGTGGTGCCCCAAAATGCACTGGCAGATCAGGATGATGTTTTTTGTTCTACTGGTTACTCATAACAAACTGCACAGACTGAGATCTGTGGGCACATTCTGAGACAGCAGAGCCGGGTCTCTGCAATTTGCAGTTGGACTCATAAGTGAGTTCATATGGTACAAGTCTGATCAAAGTGCAAATATCACAGACCATGATGTAGCATCTCGTAATGCACTGGCAGATACAATCAGTGTTGTGTGTTCTCCTGATTACTTTCAACAAACTGCACAGACTGAGATCTATTAGCACAATATGCAATAGCAGATCTGGGTCTGTGCAGTTTACAGTTGGACTTGTGTATTTATAATAGTGCAAGAGTTTGATCCAACTGCAAACAACACAAACCCTGATGGCAGATCAGATCAATGTTGTTTGTTTAAATGATTACACATAATTAACTGCCAGCACATTATAGGACAGCAGATCTGGGGAATGTGCAGTTTGCATTTGCACTTGACTTGTGTATATACACTTGTGTGAGAGTGATCCAACTGCAAAAATCATTGACAAATACTGCCACTGAATAATGTTCCAACATATGAGTCTATGCAGTTTGATAGGAGCAGCCATTAGAACAAACATCACAGACACTGATCTGTCAGTGCATTAAGTAATGACAAAATAGGGTCCATGTTGGTTGTAGCTTGACCCAAGTTATAAGTGAGTATCTGTGATAGTATACCCAGTGGACACTATACTGGTTCTAATGGTGATAATGTCTTGAGAAATGGCACTTGTATAATTTAAAAAGTGTCATCTGTATAATGTTTTACTGTATTTAACATCAAACATCTTATTCATTTCAAAATATAAGTTTCATTGTAACTAGTGAAGAGTAATTAATAAATCTACTTGTATGTCTTTTGTAACTGCTCACCAATAATGTTCCTGCAGGTGGTGCGGCCATAATGAAATTCTTGCATACGCTGCTGGCGATGTCGAGAGGAAATTTTTACTTTATTTATGTGTTCTGACTGGTCATACTTGGCTTCAAATCCCTGAGCAAAGGGAACCAAACAGATGAAGTCCAGGACACCTGGTCCCTTGGGGCTCCATGACCTAATGTTGAAGTTTGGTGCCTTGTACTCACCCTGAACAAAAGAAAAGGAGGAAAAAAATCATCACAGCAATCTAAACTTTTTAATTAGGCATGCAACTGTTAGTTCCATTGCCTCAGGTTAAAGAGAAACCTTAAACAATACTGAGTAAGCATCAACTTCATTTATTTCAAATTAATGAGTTTTCAGCTGTATCAAGGTCAAATAACATGTCAGTGATGAGCATTGAAAATATATGTATACAATATCACACTAAATACTACATGTACATTGAAATGGATGGCTTTTTCACAAGAATGGATTGAGTACTGATGCAATCTGAATGAATTAAATGAATGGCTTTTAACAAGAACTGACTGAGTACTGATGCAGTCTGAATACTACACTGAAATAAATTACTTTTAGCAAGAACAGATTTAGTACTGATGCAATCTGAATATTACACTGAAATGACTGGCTTTTAACAAGAACAGACTGAGTACTCGTGCAATCTGAATACATTGAAATTAATGGCTTTTAACATGAATGGATTCAGTACTGATGCAATCTGAATACTACCAAACATTGAAAAGAAAATCTTTTAACAAAAACAGATTAAGTACTGATATCAATAACCTAAATACTATTCTGAAAATGAATGGCTTTACCAAGAACTGAGTACTGATATACACAATCAGAATACTACATTGAAATTAATGGCTTTTAACAAGAACAGATTGAGTACTGATGTTTGCAATCCAAATACTATATTGAAATGAATGGATTTCTGCAAGAATTAATTGAATACAGTATTCAGCTGGATATATTTATTGTTATGTAGATCTATATTACATATTTAACTTTTGTCCATGATTGTATGAGTTTTTAAAATCAATGTAAATTTGGGACTGTTGTATGTTACCAACATCAGGGAAACTTTGGACTGTCAGTTGTCAAGGAAACATACTAACATCAAGATCATGTTTTAGGACTTATGAGTTACATAACCTTGGGACTATTGTAAGTTACTAACGTCTAGGAAAACTTGTAACTGTTGTGAATTACAATAATTTTACAGAATGTAATTCTCTGTTTATTTACAAGTATACCTCCAGATAAGATGCAACATTATTTCCAGAACAGGCAAATGCACAGATTCCTGTCAAAATTATGAAATTACCCCTTTCAATATAAAGGAGTACAAAAGCATCACATGAAGACAATTTGCTATACAGAAAACAAAACTGGGAACCATTATCATTAATATTAGGTACTTGATTGCTAGTTTTAGTCTCAAAGTACTAACTGTAGGCCAGAAATTACCTTGATTGCCCAGTAGCCATTACAGCTGAAACATCACATTAAAAGTACCGTATCCTTGAGGGTAAACCTATCATGGTATTCAATAAATATTCATTAGTATGTAAAGTTTACATATTTTTTCTACTTCTAGATTTCAAAAAGTGCATTCTGTGTAAACTAGGATGTATATAGCATAGAAATTCTATGTAGTCAAATTACAAAAATGGCAACTGACTGGCTGATACCGCATGCTATTGATAGCTAAATAAATATTTGCATTTCATATCTGCCATAACATGACATATCACATTAAAAACATGATTTTGTACTCCCAAAACAGACTTGTGTTTTTTAAAAAAAAAAACAATTTACAGTAAACTTAAGAATATAAAAAATGACAATTATGGACCACCACTATATATGTCTGAGAAGTCTTGATTAGAACCATATAAAACTATCCTCTATGTTGTTTCTACAGCTGATTATCATAAAGTCAATTAGAAAGTAACTTTACTTCAGTGACTGAGAATAGGCAGGATGATGCCATGTCAAGTCCTCTGAACAATGATGTGGGTTAGTCCATTTTATGTTCATTTGCATATGTTAAGTACATTAAATGGAACAAACCAGTTCATCTGAGTTGGGTACAATCACAAATGTGTGCATTGAAGAACAAAGTTATTACACATTACACAACACTGCCCTTTTATGAGGATGTTTAAGCCATCATTATTAAAGATTATTGGCAATTCTGTGATCAGTGACAATGTTTCTTTGAGAGTTTACAACATATACAGAGAAGCATTGTTAATCTCAGTGTTTCCCTTTACCCTCATTTGTGCTTCAGAGACCCCCAAATTTCTAATTTGACGCCCGATTTTGATACCAAAATTTGTTTTTTACCCAGTCTAACTCTCACTTTGACCCTCAGTCTTGTAGCCCTAGGGGATGCACTAAATCTGGACTCTTGTTTATCTGCAAACCTTGCTATCCAGACATAATTCAACGGAAATGGAATTCCTAAGTGTTAATTTGCTCTGTTAATTCAGAAATCTGCATTCTGGATCCAGAAATCAAAACTGGGAATCAAAGTGTAAAATTACTATAAAACTTGCCATGATAAGCTGGAATTCATCTGTTCAAAAGAAAGTAAATTCAAAGAACAGTATATGAAAATAAATTCAGTCAGTTAACATGGATTAGCCTATACAGATTTGGAAGTGTATAAATTTATCAATATCTTATTGCAGGGCTCGAAATTAGCGGTAGTCCGCTAGCCTGAGGCTAGTAACTTTCATAATGTTAATAGTCTGACGGGCTAGTAAGTTTTTGGTTATCAACAGTCAGCGTTTGTTTACTCAATACCCTAATAAAGACGTGACTTCGGCCGATGCTCTTTAGAATCAACGCAGTGACCGTTGTAAACACAGTCATAAAATATTAGCATGTGAAGATGAAGTCAATTTCTGCCTCGGAAATGTGTTTCTATTACAATAAGCCATCTGATTATGTGCGTTTCACTTAACAGCACCAATTTAGGTCCCTTCATTAACAACGGAAGTTTGGAAATTGATCCGTATTAATCTGATGGTGAATTAAATTGTATCACGCTTTATTCACGCGACCAGAGTAACAAATTACGAAACGTTACACCACACAAAAGAACATAGCATCAACTATTCAAAGAAATTAGTTTACATGTTTGTTTATTGAAGTTATTTTTTTTGCTTGCTCCGAGTCACAAACGGGTAACTCATATTTTACGTTTGCATCAAAATAAGAAGAAGAATTAGATCAATTTATTATGATAACATTAGTGACACATTATTTTCCAAGCAACTACTTTTTCTATGATAATAAGAATAGCTTTTATATTTTTCCCCCCCAAAACGATTGAACAAATAATTGAATACACGTGGAGATATCCAAGCATTTGATGGGAATTAAAATCTCACATGGGCATCTAAGATTGAAAATATTCAAGCTTATTATTAATTTCAACAATACACTGAGGTTCGATTAATTAGGAACAATTACCAAACATATGTTATTAATGATGAGACCATAATTGGAGCTGTTAAATACCACAGGTTTTCGATGCGCTCTTGATGTGAAGGGGGAAAAAATCTAAAGAAACAAATCATACGGAGTGAAAAAAATACCTTAGAAAAATATCTCAGGAATATTTTGGCATTTTTGTCGCTATGTATGATTTTGTTCCTTTTGATTTTTGTTTTCTTTTTCATTCACATCAAGCTCGCATCGAGCACCAGAGTTAAATACAACGCGCAGTCAGCTGGCTCCGTTTGATGGGAGCACACATTTTCCAAGTTGAAACTAACATTATCTTTTGATGTTAATATTTTATAACAGTGTTTACTTTACCCACTGCTTTGAGCATGCAGAACATCCGATGAAGTCAAGTCTTTATTAGGAAGAAGCCATTTGATGGAAGAGGGGGGGGGGGGGGGGGGCAAAGGCACGTGTTTTTAAACGCGTTTCTTGATCGGAATTTTTTTATATAAAGGACACTGTCATTCCTTTTCTTACTTCAAATAATTCACGTCAGTTATACTGTAACATCTCATATTTCAAAACGAGGCACAATTCCACCTTATAAGACAGGCAAAATGTGGCGTTTTATAGAAGGTGTTCAGCCTCCGGAATAAAAGCAAAATTCATTCTGTTATCTTGCAATTACAAAGACATCTATGCTTTGACTTGGCCCACAGTTGTACACTCATATGCTGCTGACTGCAAGAATATTCTGGCATTGATTGACCTCATCCTGACAATCCCAGCCCACTCTGCTGATGCTGAAAGGGGTTTCTCAGAGATTAAAATAGTGAAGAGTGACAGGAGATCTTGTTTGCGACCTTGGGTTCTGTCCGACCTACTCTTCATCATGTTTCATACAAATGACATTCCAACATATGATCCATTATCAGCAATACATTTGTGGAATGTTTCAGGGAGACTGGTAAGGAGACCAGAACAAACCCCATATGGACCCAGAGTGCAGGTGGAGGACGAGAAGGACACCTGGATCTCTTTCTGGAATTGGATCCAGATTATCTTGATAAACAAAAAATGTGAATTTATTGATGATTTAAAGTAGAATTTATACTTCTGTACTTCTACATTTTATATGATAATGCTATTTATGAAATAAAATTTTTGTTAATCTCAATACGAATGTGTAACATTGTTTTGGGGACAGGGCTAATAAATGTTTGGCAGGGCTAGTAAATTTCACAGTACACTAGTCCTTCTGGCTACCAGGAAATTTGTGTTAAATTCAAGGCCAGTATTGGTCATATTCTTGTGGCATATTACAGTTCTAAATTGATCAAATGATCTTGCGTGTGGGAAAACATCAAGCAGTGTATTGTAACAAGCAATTGTATAAACAATATATATGTTGCCAGTTGCTGATTCGTGTGTTAATAATTAAATAAATTTCACTGGGATCAAATTGGCCACACTTTTGACATAACATATGGTTTGGTAAATTAAGTGTCATTAAGGCTCTCTGTTGTTTACAAATTGTTTTTAAGAATCAGTTTGTTGATGGTAGCACAAATAAAGTTGATCTGAATTTAGCTCTGGACAGTATTGGGCTTCATTTCAGAACAAAACATGACATCAATTATAAACTGTGACTTATGAAAATAAAGGCATTTCACCAGTTTACCTTAACACATTTCACTACAAGGTATCAGTTTTAATCTTTGTACGTTTTTACATTATTATAGCAACACCATCAAGCAAACATTGATGAGTAGTGACACCAGCCAGCATAAAAAGGTTTTTGCAAAGCACAATAAGATAACCTAACAGCAACCATAAAAGATATCCACCATCATGCAACCATAAAAGATATCCACCAGTATATATGTAAAAGTACATATAATGAGGTGAAATAAACACAATTCAATAGATGTACATTAATTGATAAAAAAAATTCACCCATTGTTGAATATACAGTACAAATACCGCTAGCAAATACATATACATGTACAGTACATGTATAAAGTAATATGACATTGTAAAATAAAATTATGTGTGATTCAATAATCAGGCAACTTGTTAATCTGGACATATTCAATAGGAATGAAGCTAGCCAGATTAACAAAGTTCCACTGTATACAGAACACAAAAAACAATTATTTCATTAATCAGAATATTGCACAAACGTTTTTTTGTAAAAGTCAAAATGATGAAATGCAATTGTAATTTAGGGGAAAAAAATGAACCATATGCAAAACAAGCAAAGCACAGAAAAAACAAAGTTTCCTAATTCCTGAAACTCACAGCAATGCAGATGCATAAAGACAATTTTCTATGCAGAGAAAAATTCAACAAGATCTTCAGTAAAGTTGAACAACACAGTACCATCCGGGGTCAAATGAAAGCAAAAGTGAACATTAATTACATTCATATTAACTTCAACCCACTCTGAATTTGTTAGCAGCAAAGCTGCATCTAATTAAGAAAATATTCCAGTCTAAGCAATTCTGAAACCAGAAACTTGGTATTTTTTTTTATATAATGTCTCTGTGATGGTATTTATGCAAGTTTTTTTTTTAATGTATTTGCACGTGTGTAGCTGTTGTTGTAGGGTTTAATGCCATTTTTCAGCACATGATAGGCCAGTGGAGGAAGAACCCAGGGAAAACCTATGGAAAGAGCCACTGATCCATGAAAAGCTACTGGCAAGCTTTCTCACATACCAACACTGATCAAATCTGTGACTCAAACCCAGGCAGACAGAGGTGAGATGGCAGTGATGCGTAACGGGGAGGACTTTAGACCACTCAGCCACTTATGGCCCCTCATGTATGTAGTGAAAACCTTGAACAATGCTTGTTTGTTTTTTGTTTGATTAGGATTTTTAACGTAGCTTTAACAATTTTTCAGTCATATCGCTACGATGTCTGCAGTGAGGCAGTTTATAGTGATGTCTAGCACTGAGACATCATGCCGCAGACATGTAGCATGATGTCTCACCCAGTCACATTATCCTGACACCAGGCCGACCAGTCCTAACACTAACCTCTTAATGCTGAGCGTCAAGCGAGGCAGCTGTTAGTACCATTTTTGTAAGTCTTTGGTATGACTCGGCCGGGGATCGAACCGACGACCTCCCGCTTCAGGGGTGGACGCTCTAACCACTAGGCCACCGGAACAATGCTAAGTCTACCATCTGGACAGTGAGTAGATTAAATGCTTCGGATAAAACAGCTATATGTTTTTATTTTTTATTAGATTTAAATTTCCAGTAATTTCATATAGGCTTATATGAAAAAATAAATTATTCTCAAATGGACCATGCTGTTTATTTAGGCCAGATGCACTGACTCCACCTGGGATCTCAAAGCATACAGTTTGTGTCCTGAAACCGCCCCTTCCCTCCCTCTCCCCCCCCCCTTCCCGCAGTCTGTGAATAAGACAAGTAGATCGTTGAATAATTAATAGTGAATGCTTTTGTTCCTTAGTTAGACAATTTAACATGTCGACTTGATCCATGGTAAGGCTGTATGGCAAATGCCAAATACATACCGAAGACGAGGATATAATATATCACCATACTTTATATGGCATGGCATTTAAATTATTATAGTGGCCACGTATGTGCAGCAAATGCTTTTGTTCCATATAAAAATAAATTGCAAAAGAAAAAAGAAAAAGAAACCGAATATGGCACTGCATGCTTGCTGAATGAATGTCAATTAATTTAGCTAGACTATTATATGCAACATTGCAATAATCTAAAACCTTACATCAAAATGGACCCCTTCTTCGTCTGAAGAGTCAACTACGCTATCGCTCTCACTTTCCGCACCCTTCTCCATTACAAGGCCGCTTCTGTTATTTTAGAAGGCAACGGTTAATTGTCGGGATGGCTGACATCGAGCTGAGATGAAAAGTAATTCAGTGTGTTGATAACAAAAAGTTTTTTTTAAAAAAAATTACCGGCTATTATGGGTGCCAAATTCGATTTTGTCTCTGTTGTAATCTAAATCTAATTTCTATGAAAAAAAGACAAGTAAATAAATAAATATTGTATTACCATTTTACATTTTGTTTCTTGAAAAATCAATTACAGCTAGTTCCACACATGTCAATGTCATTAAATGCAATGTAGCTCGAAGTACATAATTCGTTTTAAATACTTCGTGTGAAACAAATAGCTACATTTAATTATGTTTAGTGACCTAAAAATTTACATAGTTACAGGTAAGATAAAATGTGTGATTATGTGTGGAAGGTATTGGAGGTGCATTTAGTATGTACATGATGTACAATCAGTCATAATTGTAAGTAAAAACTGAAATACGTTGCCACATGACACATATCTTTTTAATAGCATCAACATATTTAAATATGCAGATAAATTTTTTGATAAATTTGGTTATAGTATTAATTGAAGAAAATAACATAGTGTTGACTGTTTTTTTATATAAAGAAAAGAAAAGAAAAACTAAACAATCAAACATTTCTCAGTTCCCTAATCTCAGAGATCAGTCTCATCCATAGAAATGTAAGCAGCCATTTGTATATGCCACTGTGTTAATTCATTTGTATATGCCACTGTGTTAATTCATGATTTGTATATGCCACTGTGTTAATTCATTTGTATATGCCACTGTGTTAATTCATGATTTGTATATGCCACTGTGTTAATTCATTTGTATATGCCACTGTGTTAATTCATGATTTGTATATGCCACTGTGTTAATTCATGATTTGTATATACCACTGTGTTAATTCATTTGTATATGCCACTGTGTTAATTCATTTGTGTATGCCACTGTGTTAATTCATGATTTGTATATGCCACTGTGTTAATTCATGATTTGTATACACCACTGTCTTAATTCATGATTTGTATATGCCACTGTGTTAATTCATGATTTGTATATGCCACTGTGTTAATTCATGATTTGTATATGCCACTGTGTTAATTCATGATTTTTGGTTTATATATTTTATATCAAAATATTTTCCAGTATGATATTTGGTGCAAGAAAAAGATGAACTCTAAGCCCTTGAGTGTGGTTGGATGCATTGCCAAATTTACTAGAATAATTGTCTATGTATATTTTAAAATTAATTATTTCAAATTCATTACAGTACTGATTCTATTCATTGTAACTGCCATGACTTATATTGTCAGAAAAATAACTGAGTTGTAATGGCTTAATCCTAGCAGAGCATGACTTACCTTTGATGAATAAATCTTTATATCTTCCCCTCGTTTAACAAGAAATTTTGCACCCACCCCAGCCCCTGCAAAACTTAATTATGGTTATTCCTGACAATAAATCTTTTCATGTTTGATGAGCAGTTTGGGGCAGTTGCTATACCACTCTCCCAGTATCAAAAGCAATACATGTTTTGAAGAGCAGTCTGGGGCAGTTGCTATACCACTCTCCCAGTATCAAAAGCAATACCTGTTTTGAAGAGCGGTCTGGGGCAGTTGCTATACCACTCTCCCAGTATCAAAAGCAATACATGTTTTGAAGAGCAGTCTGGGGCAGTTGCTATACCATTCTCCCAGTATCAAAAGCAATACATGTTTTGAAGAGCAGTCTGAGGCAGTTGCTATACCACTCTCCCAGTATCAAAAGTAATACATGTTTTGAAGAGCAGTCTGGGGCAGTTGCTATACCACTCTCCCAGTATCAAAAGCAATACCTGTTTTGAAGAGCAGTCTGGGGCAGTTGCTATACCACTCTCCCAGTATCAAAAGTAATACATGTTTTGAAGAGCAGTCTGGGGCAGTTGCTATACCACTCTCCCAGTATCAAAAGCAATACATGTTTTGAAGAGCAGTCTGAGGCAGTTGCTATACCACTCTCCCAGTATCAAAAGCAATACCTGTTTTGAAGAGCAGTCTGGGGCAGTTGCTATACCACTCTCCCAGTATCAAAAGCAATACATGTTTTGATGAGCAGTCTGAGGCAGTTGCTATACCACTCTCCCAGTATCAAAAGCAATACATGTTTTGATGAGCAGTCTGAGGCAGTTGCTATACCACTCTCCCAGTATCAAAAGTAATACATGTTTTGAAGAGCAGTCTGGGGCAGTTGCTATACCACTCTCCCAGTATCAAAGGCAATATAAGTATAATATTGTCAGAAGTCATGGCTTGGTCAAATACGTATTGTTACAACAGCCTCTTGAGTCAATAATTTTGCTTAGGCAAATTAGCAAGCATTTCTGATGATAACATATATTGGTTATTTATTTATTGCTTCCACCTGTCCATAAAATCTGATTTTGTACTGTCAATTTTCAACAAAGTGTCAGTTGAGACTAGTTTTTGAAATATATGATTATTTTTTCTCCATTAAGACTTCGTTCTTCATGGACCTAACAAAGAATAATTATGCATTCTAATTAGTTGAGTGCCACTTTTAGGATATTTTATAACAGCAGCAATTTTGAAAAACTCAGATTATTTAATTTTTCTTATAAGAATATAAATACTTCACAACAATGACCCATATCATATTGGAAATTACTGATATTTTCTTATTTAAACATTAACATCATATGTTTTATCTCATGGCCATCTCACATTAAGAGAAGGTATCTATCTGACTTTGAGCTACCTAAACTCATGTGTCAGATCCATTAAGAATGAATCAAGAATTTACTGCTACTGTTGCTGCTAAATTTATTATTATTATTATTATTATTATTATTATTATTATTATTATTATTATTATTATTATTATAATGGTGGTATGAGCAGTGTTGGAAGTAATGAGTGTACGGATTTTCTCTGTACTCTCGCATTGTAAGAAATTATTCCTTCTCGTAGTACATATTTTAGACAGTCTTTTTTCACCCAATGAGAGACGTTCGAAATTACGGAAGTTCCAAGTGGAATTGTTTACAATCGCACCAACATGTATATTGTGTACCCTGTATTGATATTTACACCAATTGTTTTTCTTATTCTCTACTTTGTATTTAATTTTTTAATTAAAGGTGACAACAGCGTTTGTGTTGTTGTACTGGGCGATATAGGCCGTAGTCCGCGAATGCAGTACCATGCAATATCTTTTTTGAGAGAAGGGTTCCACGTAGACCTGGTAGGATACGCAGGTACAGATAGAGTGTGATTAGAATTTTTTAACGTAGCTTTACAAAAATTGCAGTCATATCGCTACGATGTCTGCAGTGAGGCAGTTTATAGTGATGTCTAACACTGAGGCATCATGCTGCAGACATGTAGCATGATGTCCCACCCAGTCACATTATCCTGACACCATGCCAACCAGTCCTAACACTAACCTCTTAATGCTAAGTGCCAAGTGAGGCAGTTACTTGTACCATTTTTAAAGGTCTTTGGTATGACTTGGTTTGGAATTGAACTCATGACCACCTGCATTGAAGGTGGTTGCTGTAACCACTTAGACAATTGGTGTGGTTGATTTTGTAATCTTGTTTGTGTATATAGCAAGGATTTCGATTTATCTGGTTATGTTAATTCCAACAGGGAAATTGCCACATCAGTGACACCAGCAGTTGAAACAATCTGATTAAAATCATATCTACACTGTCCCAGTTGAAGATCTATCAGTGACCCCTGGTCTGGTGACATGTTATTATCATAATTACTCATTTTAGATGAAGTTTTATATCTTTGATTATCATAATTACTCATTTTAGATGAAGTTTTATATCTTTGATTTTGGGAGACTGAGTAGTGTGGCTGAAGTGCATCAATATGTTCTGAATGATTTGATTCATTTTTAGATGTTTGAAAGCTACATTTTCATTGGGAAATTAAAAGGTCAACAGAGCATGACCCTAAGCAGTCAATGTCAGATCTTCACCAAGGGCAGCGGAGATCTGATTTTAATTAGATTGTCATTGAAGTTATTTTTTTTAAATTGGTGGTTGCCAGAAAACGATAGAGTTTTCTGCTTCTGGAAGTGACAAGGATGATGACGATGATTTAGGATCACCTGCTGTACCTGGATCCAGTGAGGTTCCATGTAGTATAGTGTACATTAGGATGTTAATTACATGCTCAGAGTAACAGACCTGATATTTGATGAGCATTTGCATGTCACTAAGAAACATCTCACAACAAAAATATCAGATTAATAAAAGAAGTACAGATGAATATTGACAATTTCTTTCTAACTGGTACATTATGATACTTTCAACGGATGATACAATTTGTTTATTATATGTATGTCAAGCATTTTTTGAATGTGCATCAGTATGAATATGAACATAAATGTGTTCAAGAATACACTAAATGTGGATATAATGTTTATTGGTTATACCATTTTGGAAATCCATGTCTGCTCTGCATGTTACAAACGATCTGTATTCAGACGTACCATTCTCATATTGAACAGCATTAAAGAAGACGAGCCTTACATTTGGTGTAGTAATATCTTTTGCAGCTAAACCAATATTAATTGAAAGCGTCTGTTGATCTGGTAGATCTTAAGAAGAACTACCGGTAATATGTCTTTATTCTGTCAATGATAATTTGATCATAATCAGCTGCAGCACCTCCATTTTGATCCTATCATTTAAATTGATATAGAAGCTCAGTTAGAACACCTCCATTTTGATCCTATAATTTAAATTGATATAGAAGCTCATTTAGAACACCTCCATTTTGATCCTATCATTTGAATTGATATAGAAGTTCATTTAGAACACCTCTATTTTGACCCTATCATTTAAATTGATATAGAAGCTCAGTTAGAACACCTCTATTTTAACCCTATCATTTAAATTGATATAGAAGCTCAGTTGGAACACCTCCATTTTGACCCTATCATTTAAATTGATATAGAAGCTTAGTTAGAACACCTCTATTTTGACCCTATCATTTAAATTGATATAGAAGCTTAGTTAGAACAGCTATTTTGACCCTATCATTTAAATTGATATAGAAGCTCAGTTTAGCTTAGCCATCTCAATATTTTTGTATTCATGTGAGGCCTGGACCCTGACAGAATTACAATGAAGAATCCAGGTACTTGAAGAATGAGATGCTACATAACCATCCTTGGCATCTCTTACATGGACCACATCAGAAAAGAAGAAGTGCATAACACCATCAGGCACAAAGTAGGCCAAAATGAAGACCTCCTCAGCACTGTCAAAAAGAGAAAACTGAAATGGTGTGGCCATATCACTAGAGCATTATGAAGACCTGCTCCACAACAGTACTGCAGGGCAGTGTCCAGGGTGGCAGAAGGAGAGGTAGACAGAGAATAAAAGTGGACTGACAACATCACAGAATGGACCAGGAAAAGTTTTGCGGAAACACAGGCATTGGCACATGATTAAGACCAGTGGAGGGAACTGGTCAGATGTTCATCAGCACAGTGTCTCAATGACCACACTAAGTCATTAGACTGATGAAGATGATGAGAAGCTCAGTTGGAACACTATTTAGACCATATCCTTTAAGTTGATTCAGAAGTTTTGTTGGACTACTTCTGTTTTGACCCTATCATTTACTTTGTTACAGAAACTCAGTATAGTTCATACCACTTCAGTTAGTTTAGTAACTTTGCATGAAGTCCACAGCTCAAGTTTGTAAGCACTTCCAATTATTTGCAGTGTTATTTGCTCATAATGTCAGTGTACATTTTCTCCTGCAGTAGTTTAACATTTAGGAACATCAGAAAATATGCACTCCCAAGTTTGCATCTTTAAAAACATACATTAAAACCAGATCTAGCTAAGGATTTCTGGCAAGGCATGGAAATAAGAAAACTGTTTATTACAATAGGATGATTTCTTTGTAATTTCTTTGTAATCTGACTTAAATATAATCTTCCTTACAGTGACTTTATACTTTGAAAAAGCAGTAATAATAATAATAATTAAAACAAAACTAATAATGACCATTGTGATGATAAACATCATTATCATAAATGTTCTAAGATTGTAATAATCCTTTTTAATTATTTTGTTAAACACAAAGTTTTATTTCATTGCTAATTCAGGCTCTGAGGTACAGAAAGAACTGAAGAACAATGATGATTTGAGAATTTACTACTTGACAGAGCCACCAGTATTTCTTAAAAGTGAGTATGAACACACATTACCATATGACATATTGAAACTAATGTTAAAATTATGAACACATATTACCACATGACATACTGAAATGGATGTTGAAACTATGAACACACATTACTACATGACATATTGAAACAGATGTTAAAACTATGAACACACATTACCACATGACATATTGAAACTGATGTTAAAACTATGAACACATAATACTACATGACATACTGAAACAGATGTTAAAACTATGAACACACATTACCACATGACATACTGAAACTAATGTTAAAACTAGGGATGTTAATATCGCTTTTTTTCCAAAACCGATTATCGTTTGTAGAAATCCGATTTTAAACCGATTATCGGTTTTTGTCCTACATAGAAAATTACAAGAAATATATTCTTATAATTCAAGTTAGTGAATGCCTCTTGCGAATAAAAGATATTTATTACATACCATAACGTATAGACGCGCATCGTCTGACGGCATGGAGGACGATATTGTGGCTCCACCAAAGCCATCGAGTCACGGAAGGAATTGGATTCAACAATCGAAATTGGTAGCATGTTTTCAGCGACAAACTTAGCTACAGCAGCAGTAACTATTTCTTGATGACTATCAGGACAGTTTCTTTGTGTTCCAATAAATGTTGTTAATCGGGGCTGAACATTTCAAGGAGTCGCAATTCCGGGATGTTTGCTACACAAATGTGCATGCAATCCAGTAGTAGTACCACCGCTCCGACTTATTTGTTGTGAACATAGTTTACAGCGAGCCATGCTTGATGAAATTTTTTCAAAGTTTTCCCATACATCAGATTTATTTATACGACCAGCCATAATTGTAAACTTGAAAAGGCACAACCAGCAGAGACCAGTCCTCAACAACAGAGACTGTAGCTATTAACAGTCTATTGTTGTCAATTTCGGACATCAAAGAACTTAGCGACGGTCGGTCGACTAATTATTGACATCCTTCAACAATAAATGTATTCATTTACAAACATGCTGCATGGAGCGCTCACAAATTTTAAACAAACACACCTTATCTGCTGGCCATATTGTATTAAAATGTAAACACTAAACAAATGCATGAATTATTTTTTTCTGGAATTTTTAAAAATTTTCACTACAAAAATGGTAAAAAATATTGAATTCGATTATCGTTTTGTAAAAACAAAAACCGATAATCTTTTTCAAAACCGATAATCAGATTTCCGATTTTTGTTTAACAACCCTAGTTAAAACTATGAACACACATTACCACATGACATACTGAAACTAATGTTAAAACTATGAACACATATTACCACATGACATACTGAAACTAATGTTAAATCTATGTGGCCTTAAACTCAGTAACAAAGAAGCAAAACTAACCAGTTTAGTTAAATTAACATCGAATTTATTTCTCTAGAAGTTACAAAATGAAAATTTAAGAGAAATATATAGTATTGTGAATTAAATCTGAAATAATCCAAGATGTTCTTTCAAACAAGTCGAATAAGTATAGAATGTTCTGAATGAATTCCAGTGTCAGTACTGTTGAATTGGTTGATGTACCAACAATCTTGATATATCTTAGTGATAAAATCCAGAATGTCTTTGAATGCATTCACAGTAATCCTAAAATATTGATTAGTCCAAAATGCCAGTGTAAATGATTACAGGGCTTGAAATTAGCGGTAGTCCGCTAGCCCGAGGCTAGTAGATTTCCTGTTGGACTAGTAACTATCTTAATGTTATTAGCCTGATGGGCTAGTAAGTTTTGTTTATCAACAGTCAGCCTTTTTTTTCTTAATACCCTAATAAAGACGTGATTTCAGCATATATTCTATAGAACCAATGCAGTGGCTGTTGTAAACAGTCATAAAATATTAGCGTGAGAAGATGAAGTCAATTTCTGCCTCAGAAATGTGTTTCTATTACAAGAAGCCATCTGATTTTGTACATTTCGCTTAACATCGCCAATCATGAACCCATCCTTAACTAACAACGGAAGTTTTGTAATTGATATCCTAATTAATACGACAGCGAATTAAATGAAAAATAACCTGTTTCACACTTTATTCACGTGACAACAGTAACAAACTACAACACATGGCATCAACTAGTCAATGAAATTAGTTTGCATGCTTGCTTAGGAACTGTATAATTTACATTTACATCAAAATAATTATAAGAATTAGATCAATTTATTATAATCACATTACTGACACATCATTTCCATACAACTACTATTTCTACGACAATAAAACTTGTTTTTTTAAAAGTATTTTTCCCATTCAAGACTGAAAAAATTATTGAATGAACGTGGAGATATCCAAGCAGAGTGCCATACATTTGTTGGGAATTAAAATCTCGCAGCATGGGCATCTAAGATTTGAAAAATGTTCGATTATTATTAATGTCAACAATACATTGAGGTCCGATTAATTAGGAGCACCAACTAAACTTACGCTATTGATGATGAGACTGTAGTTGTAGCTGTTGAATGCAACGCGTCAAGTCAAATGGCTTCGTTTGATGGGAACACACATTTTCCAAGGTGAAACTAACAATAGCCACTGCTTGAATCCTGCAGAAGTCAAGATTTTATTAGGGAGAGGCCATTTACTTGGGGGTGGGTGGGCGGCGCAAAGAGGCTAGTGTTTTGAAATGTGTTTCTTGCTTGGACTTTTTATATAAAGGACACTGCCATTCCTTTTCTTACTTTAAATGATTTGCGTTAGCTATACTGTAACATCTCGTATATCAAAAAGAGGCACAATTCCTGCCTTATAAGACAGGCAAAATGTGGCGTTTTAAAAAAGGTGTTCAGCCTCCGGAAAAAGCAAAAGTTGAATGAAAATGAAATAAAAGAGAGGAATAATTCTTATGATAGAGAAAAGCGTAATTGAATGTTTCAGAAGACGTGGACAAAAGACAGGGAATGGCTGAATTATGACGAGAACAAGAACGTTATACAGTGTAACTGGTGTATGGAATTCGCAAAAACAAACACAGAGAAAACATCCAGTTTTGTTGCAGGTTGTTTGATCTTTAAAATTGAATCGGAGATGACAATGGTGAAGAGTGACTGGAGATCTTGTTTGAGACCTTGGGTTCTGTCTGACCTACTCTTTATAATCTTCCATACAAATGACTTTCCAACATATGATCTGTCACCAGCAATACGTTTGTGGAATGTTTTCAGAGAGATGGGTAAGAAGACCAGAACAAACCCCATATGGACCCAGAGTGCAGGTGGAGGACGAACAATGACACCTGGATCCCTTTCTGGAATTGGATCCAGATTATCTTGAGAAACAAGAAATGTTAATTGACTGATTGATGATTTGAAGTAGGATTTATACTTCTGTGCCTCAGCATTTCATAGGATAATGTTATTTATGAAAGAAAATTGTTGTTTATCTCAAAACAAGTGTTTGACATAGTTTTGTGGACAGGACTAGTAAATGTTTGGCAGGACTTTTAAATTTCTCAGTACACTAGTCCTTCTGGCTACCAAGAAATTTGTGTTAAATTCAAGCCCTGGATTACTTTGTTGTTCCAATAAAAGTTGCAGTTAATGATTCCTCTAAAATGTTATTTGAACACAATAAATACTCTGGTTATTGATTCCTAAAGACTGATATTAAAACAGGAATAAATGATTTTGTTTATCACAGTCTTATATAAAAATCTAAGGGATAATAAAATGATATGGATGTGGGTCACAAGTTTTCTTCCAGAACATACTTGATCTGGAAATAATGTTCAAATATCTGTAAATAACATATTTATAACTTAGAAATATGTTAAATGCCAGGTAGGCCATAACTACTCTACCATCAGTAAATGAAAAAAGTCAGACACACAATTTAAATACATATTACACCTGTATCAAATCACCCAAAGCTGGTTTGCTAAGATGCAGCCAAACTGGTCTTGAGGTGCAATTACTCACAGGAAGGAAGGTAACAGACTTGTACTGGGAGTTGTTATTAAGAAATCTGCCTTCTTAAAGCAGTGACAGATCTAACAAGGTCATACCTAAAAGGTCATTTAACTATATTTTAAACAGCATTTTAATGTTGTCGTATCTCTCAAGAAATTAAAGACAATAAATTGATGTCATTGCTTTTCTTCAATTACATTATTACAGTTTAATCCACTGCCTTACACATTAACTTGATAACTGTTCATCTAACTTACATCTCATCTAGTTTCAAGATGTACAATTCTGCTCTCTGAATTTTCTCTTTTCCTTACCTTCACATTGATTTACAAGTCTTGCTTTTTTTATTCCATCACATCCAATCATAGCTGTTTGAAGTAATGCAATAATTTCATTTAAAGTTAATCTGATATTTTCTTCTTTGTTTGTTTCAGAGCTACCTAAGTTGCTATGTTATGTAACCAAGGTTCTCTTCCAGTGTATGTCAATAGGGGCCACCTTACTTTTAAACCCAAAATGTGGATATATCGTTATTCAGGTACCTTATTACAGTACTTAATGTGTCTGATAAAAATATCCTGATTAATTATCTGTTTATGTGAACTAGTTGATGACTGATTAATACTTTGTTAATTTGCCCATATAATTTCTTTTCAAAACTGGGGCACTTTTTCAAATAGTCTCAATTTCTAAAACTTGCAGGAATTGTGAAGATCTGAATTTAAACTGAAATAAATCATGGCATTTCATTGAAAGTGAGCAATGATTGATTAAACAAATTACTCTTTTTATTAATAAAAACAACATGAAATTGTACTTCATCATTGGTGTATGCAATCAACAAAAATATGTGGTGAGTTTTAAAATGGCTATCTTGAGAAACTAACTAGTGCAACCATATTGATGTGTTGGTCTCCATTGTTTTCTGTGTGTAATTCTAGTGATGAAGCTTTAATTCATTTGAATGTATGCATGACGGGTGTACATTGTTTAATTGGTTTAATACTGAGATGGAGTCAACACAACCTTTACTGATGGATGAATTTGTGAGTGTTGCATGTCAGATTGAATTAAATTAAAAGTCTGTCATCGATAATATGCTTCTTTCTTAAGATCTAGCATCCATGAATACCATGAATATTAAAAGCCATTACATAAATATTTCTGTAGGACAGAGAAATTATAATTCTCATGTATCAATGAAAGCTGTTTGTTCTGCACCCTGTCCCCCAACCCTCGCCTAAATCATTGTGTGCCAGAATGTGTTCTGTCACTATCTTGCTGGCTGACTTATGTTGCAGTTAATGTTTATTGGACTCTGCTGTGGTTGATGTATATAGACCATGCTATGGTTGATGTATATGGACCCTGCTGTAATTGATGTTTTTTGGACTATACGGTGGTTGATGTATATGGACCATGCTGTGGTTGATGTTTATGGACTGCTGTCACATGGTTGTTTATGGATGATACTGTGGTTGATGTTTATGGACTGTACTGTAGTTTATGTTTATGGCCTCTGCCATGGTTGATGTTTATGGAAACTGCTTTGGTTTTTGTTTATATACTCTGCTATTGATATCCATGGACCATGCTATGGTTGGTTTTTATAGACCATGCTGTTGTTGATGTTTATTTGACATTGCTATAGTTGATATTTATGGACCCAGTTGATGTTTATGGACCATGCATGCTTTGGTTGATGTTTATGGATTCTGCTGTGATTGTGCTTGATTTTTATGAACCCTGCTATGGTTCATGTTTATGGACCCAGCTGTGGATAATAATATGGACTCTGCATTCTGTGAGTTATCAAGTGTGATGCATAATGTGTTTTTTTTTTTTTGGGGGGGGGATAAAGGACACAAGTCATGAATAATTGGGAGAATAATGGAAAGAAGTCATGAATAGTTGCGGGGAATAAAGAACACAAGTCATGAAAAAAATTTTTGCATTTATTCCTTTGCATATAACAGAATGATTTGATTATAGAGTTTATAAAATTGGAATTAAATCCTAATCAATACATTTCCATTGCTCCTAATCTCTGATATACATATCATATATATATATATATATATATATATATATATATATATATATATATATATATATATATATATATATATATATATATATATATTGTTTTTCTTCTTTTCTTTCTTAGTACAATAAATTTGTTGACAAGCAAATAATGCTTTATCATTGCTTATGGCCAGGGGTGGGTGGCACTTAAAACATGAGCTTAGTTCATATTTTGTTATACAAATCCACAAAAATTGATACTCCATGAATAGTAATGAATTTTAAGTACTTTCTGCTTTTGTGGGACTTTACAAATGGATTATTTAAAGTAGACAGCTATTGTTCATTCACAAGTGACATTTCATAATCTATGATTCTTTCTGCTTAATCCATTATTTAATCAGTTCTGATTACATTTTTGCTTTTATTTTTCAGAATCCTCCATCAATCCCTACCATCGCAGTCAGTGTCCTGGTCTGTCTGCTACGTTGGAGTCATCTTGTAATTGATTGGCATAACTATGGCTACACGATACTTGGGCTAACACTAGGGAATCAGCATCCTCTTGTAAGATTTTCAAGATGGTGAGGAACCAAAGCCATTAGAGATGATCTTCAATTTAGTTACATTTTAAAGTTATCTTGCTTTTAAGACTAAACATGCATGATAGCACTTCAAACTGTAACACCTGCCAAGAAATATATTTTTTTATCACACTTATGATGAATTTCTTCCAATGAGTAAATATCTTACAAAGCAAAGTTGGATTAGTACATAATTTGATTTTTGTTTTGTCATTTGCAGGTATGAATACTTTTTTGGCAAGTTTTCTCAAGATAATATATGTGTCACAAATGCGATGAAAGAAGACCTATCCAACAAATGGAAAATAAAGTAAGCCTTGTGCTGTATATTTTTACAACTATAAATGTTATTGTATATGATTAACATTTGAACAGGGAGATTTTCCATATATCCATAACAAATATTAATCTGTCATTCATTTAAATATTTCAGGGAAATAAATTTGATGCATCTTTTTCATATTAATTACTTTTAGAAAGTTGAATATTGTATTGTTTTGTCCAAAGGAATTAGGAAATTAAATCAGCTTACCGCATGATATTTTAACTCTGTTGGAATCAATCATTTTGTCATCTTTTTTTTCTTTCTAAAGTGCACATGTCATGTATGATCGACCAGCAGCAATGTTTAGGGAGACTTCTCTGGACAGTAACCATGATCTATTCAGACGTTTGTCGAAAGACTACCCAGTTTTTAGACCCAGGTAATCCCATGTTTTTATGAAATTAGTTTAATTTATACAAGGTGTGGTTCTTTTGAAAGTCAGCCTGCTGTTGTGAGTTCAGCTTCTGTTTAATATGTGACTTGAACAGTGGTGTGAGTAGGTGTCAGTTACAATTTAAATCTGTTTAACCAACAGTTGGATGTGAGACGTTTTTAATTGGCATTGTTTAAGCCTCACAGATTGTGTAGAAATTGGGACATTAGAACATTTATTATTGAGACCCATTAGAACATCTGGATTTTACTTGAATAATTTATCAGAAACACTAAGGAACAGTTTGAATTATACATCTTTGATATAAATAAGTTAAAGGAACTATGTTTGATTATAAATAAGTCACTATACAAGCTGGTAAGATTTACCATATTTTGGAAAAACTGCCTTTGACAATTTTTAAGTGCTGTTTGTTTTAATGCTTAAAGTCATGAGCATTTTGTCTGAAGTTGTCATCAGATTGTAAAGACTACTGAACATACTTGTTTATACTTAGAGTCAAGTTGCAATCAACTTAGATCCTGATCTGCCATAGCATAAAGCACCTGCAAATCAGGGTCTATGTAGTTTGTTTTACTGATTACTCCAACAGACGGCACAGACCCAGATCTGCTGGTGTGTTATGTGATGTCTGATACGGTTCTATGCAGTTTGTAGTATAAGCAAGTATATATGGTACATCTGTGATTTGATTAGGATTTATAGTACATCAGATGCCATACTGTTCTAAGTATTTGTGGTTCCAATTTAACATTTACTGGCTTAGTATAAATGACCTAGAGACATAGAGGTTTGTCACAAATTATTGTTTTTCTTTCAAGCATACACAAGAGGTATCTACTGGTCAGATATGTTTATTGTTAGACATATAATGCCAACTTATTTAAGACAGTAGTAAAAGAATAATTCTTATTTGCTGGTCAGTCCTTTTTGAATGCGAATTACATTTATCCACTATGTGACCAGGTAAATGATACAAGACTGCATGAATTATGTTTTGCCAGAAATACTGTAATACATTTACATGCAAATATTTTCCATTATTGCTAGAATTAGCTAAGGGCTTTTCAGTTAAAACATACATGGTAGCCAGAGAGAACAGATTTTAAAAAGTATATGCCAGTGTACTTTGAAATTACATAGTTCATATTAAAATGATAAGAAAGCTCTAAATGTCATGTATTCAAGAGTGCCCAACTTTAAAAGTGCCATCACTGGGTCCCATGTATATTAATGGAACAGCCGTAAGACTCCAGCTGTTTAGATATTTACAAAACAAATAAAAACATAATTTACGAAGACTTCATTCAAGGATTTGTGACATTTTCAGTCATGAATATTTCAGGGTAAAAAACTCAGAATACTGTACAGTTTTTACACAGAGGTCCAATGGAGGAGAGATAACATACATCAAAGACAGGCCAGCACTCTTGGTTAGCAGCACAAGTTGGACAGGTAGGCATTGTTGTTGTTGTTACTTAGAATGCAGACAACATGCTGTCTTTGTTTTCCTTTGGATTACTGGACAATGTGCTCTGGCATACTATTTTAAAGTTATGTTTGCAAAATATAATCGATGATAAGAAGTGACTATTTTCTGTCAGGAAGATTATTTTTGTTAGATAATTAGTAGCCAGTCAGTAAGACCCCTCAGTTTTTCTTAGTTAAATTTTTTTAGCTAAAGACTAGCTAGTCAGTAAAACCCATCAGTTTTTCTCATTCAAAACTATTATTAAAACATTCACCTTTTGGTGTTTAGAAATTCAGGCTACAAATATGCCTTTTTTGCTTTTTTATTCCTAACTTTATTTTCTGTATTTTATTGATAATTATAGATTTATCTTCATCATTGTGACCTCATTCTTTAGTAAAAAAATAAATTAAGTTCCAATGCAGATTTTGCCAGGAAAGTTTTAGGATGAGATCAGATTGGATTTTAGAAATTTGATAGCTAATAAGTTTGATAATTTTATAATATGCACTATTTGGGATAAAAGAAATATGCAATTTGTTAATTGGAATTAATGACTGTGTGACTTGATGGCTTAAATCCTGTCAACATATCATAGTATTGATACAAGAAGCATGTAAAAACTTAAAGTTTCTTTGACTGAAATAAATTTTATATTTGACTGTGAAAGTGATACCAGTCCAAAATTTTAACTGAGAAAAAGTTATGGTATAGTGAGTGGCATTTTTTTTTCTTCAGAGGATGAAGATTTTGACATTTTACTGGATGCTCTTAAAGGCAAGTAATTTATACAATTATTAATTATGAATATACTAGCACATAATGCTTATTATGAATGTATTAACACATACTGTATATTATGATTATACTAACACAAACTGTATATTATTAGAGTTCCAAGGGTTGTTGTTTACCTGGGTGGATGTATACCCTCTCATGGGAAAGGCTAAATGAGTAAACCCTAACATAAAATCTGGGGATGGAGTCCCTAAGGTGATTTGGCATTGTTTTTAGTGTTGTCTTGGCAACTTATGCGACATTGCTGGGGCCATGACGTATCTGCTTGTCCTGTCCCATGGATCCATCAGCTGCGTGGAGAGAGAGAATCAACTGCATGTTCAAGAACTGATTCTTCATATCACACTATCGAGGCTTGTGCCTTGGAGAGGACACTCCAGCTGCTTTGGGTGATAGAACCCTATCAACAAGGAAACGGAAGACTGTTATCCCTCAGCCTCCACACCACAACTGGGCCTGTCCACCTGATCAGCATTTACACTCCCACACTAAGCTCCACCACAGATACCAACGATGAATTAAGCTTGCTCATCAACAAAATTCCCAAGGAAGAAGCAGCAGAGAGGGTGAACAGACCACGTTTTCAAGCAAAAATAATGCTTCCTACGAAATCTTTTTTTAACCAAAAAAAATAAGTCCATTCAGCAAACGGAGACTTTACGATTTTTTAATCAATTTTGGTCGCAACGATGTGGTCATCCACCCTCTCTGCTGCTTAGTGATTTCATCACTGGGTTAACAAAAAATAATAAATGATTTGATCGAGTCTTTAGGACAAAAATCCTTTGAAATTGCAAAGCAATTTAGGATGAAAATCATTTATGATTTTACAAACAAACTAATCGCTAACACCTCACCGCGTAGATCAATTAAATTATTTGACTGGTCGGTGAGTTTGAAATTAATTCTCGTTAACGAATTATTATGGAATCGCATGTAGACAGGATTAATTGGGTTTTCAATAATTAGGAATCCTGGAGGAGCTGTTGGTGCAAATGAATAAAGAATATATCCCTGCTGAGCTTGATTTGATTGCTCTAGATTAATTTGATAGCTTCCTTCAATTGCATCACATACTAAATTGAGCGCAATCACCGTTGAAATATTCACGTTGAACGGAGCGATATGCCTACCACCATCATCTGGATCATTATTATACCTGAAGAGGACAGTTGAATCTGATTTTTGTAGCGCCTTGATATCGGTTTTAACAATTCTTGCTAGTTCATCAGCGTTGTATTTGGGAAACTTGAAATTACGCAGATTGTCCTCTGTGATATTGTAATCGGTTAGGAATCGATGTTTATTGTCGCTGTTGTCATTAATTATTGTTTGAATAATTAGTTCATAGATATATTTCATGTCCGATATAAGCTGATTTATTATTTCAACGTGTTTTTGCGATTTTGTTTTCCGTAGTTGTTCTAGTTGTGTGTCATATAATTGTTTAATCTCATTAAAATAACCACGGACGTCAGTTAGCGTAAATGAAATAGTAACAGATGAGTCGGTTGTTCTTTTAATGATAAAATCCCATTGCAATGTGTCTTTGTTGGTAAATATAAATCTATCGGCGATTCTTCCTTTTCTTATATCAGATAAATTATCTCGATAACTGGGATTGATTTCATGATATGATTGTATGTCCGTGGTTAAGTCGGTGGCGGATTTTTCCGGTGGTTTTTCAGGCCATCCTAACACTGTTCTTAACGAGCTGTTATATATATCTACAATGTATCCCTCTGTGCTTATTTCGATCAACGACGAGAGCGTCGGTTGATGAAGATTAATAGCTATTTTTGATTCTTTTCCAGTGATTGATTTTATTCTACGCTGAATTTCAGCATTGATTTGCTTAATTTGGTATGACCCAGTTGGTAACGAAACAGTTTCCCACTCTGGAGTACCATCGGGTTTATTCTTATACGAGAACACCAGTGTATTATTGGGTTGCTGACCACTAAATGCAACCGATCTGATATTAGGCCAACTGTGATACACTCGTAGTTTTGCTAGCGCTATCTCCTTCACTGGGACCGGAGAGGGGAAATTCACACTGAATTCTGGATTCGTTGATGTTATTGATATCATACTCGTTTGTACTGGGTTCGTGTTCTCCACTACTCGTTGAAGTAATTCCATCGGTGTCGTCATCGCTGCTATACTCATGATTTATTTCTAATTTTGGTATCGAGGAATCATAAATACTGACCATCACTGAGAACTCACAATCTGGTAATGTTGATATTATTGAGATCATTTTTTGTTTTTTTGGGTTCGTGTTTTCTGATTCCATCGGTGTTGTCATTGTTATTATATTCATGTTGTCGCTCTAATTTCGATATCGCGGAATCAAAAATACTGACCATCGCTGAGAACTCACTATCTGATATAATTGTATCATCGAGTGACGACGATATCATCGAGGATAACTGCGAATATGCGGTTGATGCAATATGAAATTGAAGTAAGTAATTCTGCAGTTTACTCTGGCTGCATGATGATATCTTTTTTGCTATCCCGGTTGATATACCCCCGATTGTAGCCACCGCAGAAATGCAAATTGGAACTACGACCGGGGCAATCATTGTAACCGATGCTAGTATTATTCCGGCGCCAGTGAGAACGCTTGACACCGAGTATATAATAACATCAATTGCGGTGATTCTTCGTCGGTATTTTTTTATTTTTATTTGATACTCCTCAGTGAGGGTTTTGAGTCTATTCTGAAATTCTCTGACCTGATCATAGCGACATTGCGTTGATGAAATCATTGTTATTTTAAAAACGCTAGCGTTTTCAATTGTGAAATCCGAAGGATTTTCCTTTCAATTATCCTATTATTGACCTGGTTTTAGGATCTGATGAGGGGACACCGGATACAAATTCTATTATCCAGGGTAGTGACTCCCTAATCACAGACTCGTCGGAATTCTTTATAGTAATCGGAAATGGGATTGGTATAGCAGGTGGAGGTTTTGGTACTTTCTCTTGTATATATGTCAGCGTGTTAACACCGGTGATACCCCAATTACTGAATTCCAAATTAAATTTACGGTGATGTATTATTGTAAGTCGGTAGCAACCTGGTACACTAGTATGTCTGTGGCCAACATAAAGATAATTATCATTTCCCCGGATCCAATCAAAAGTCCCACTATCAACCGTGTACACGATGTTATTGACGCTTACACTATGTGGAATTTTTATCCTATTGATAGCCGCGCTAATCTCAGCGAGAGTCATGACTGCCACAAGTGGGAATCCAAAGAACTTATTAACAATGTCATTGACTGGTTTTTGATTTTCTTTTAGTTTAAGAAGATCTTCGGAAATATCGAGATAATTTACCCTGATTTTGGTAGGATCTATTGTTTTTCCACTCTCCTCCTTGTTAGAAAAGAATGAAACCAGAAGTTCGTTGATTCTAATCAGTGCTTGGGTTTTAATATGGTTGTCGATGTTAGAAAATTTCGTCATGATATCTTGGAGGCTACTGCCCTCAAAGAACTTATTAACAATATCGCTGGTGTGCTTTTGTTTGTCAATAGCGCTTTTAATTTCCGCGAGAGTCATGCCTGTCAACGATGTGGTTTCAGACACAGGTGTTCTCCCTAAAAATTTATCCACGATGGTATTAAGTGTTGTTTGTCTCACCATAAACATATTAATATCTTTGAGAGTCATTGTAGATGTAACCGGGACACCAAAGAAATTATTAGCGATGTAGGCATTGTGAGTGTGCTTGCCGATAAACTCACTGATTTCAGCGAGAGTCGAGTCTGCCACAGGTGGGGATCCAAAAAATCTAACAACAATGTCGTTAGTGGGTTTTTGATCTTCTATTAGTTTAGAAATCTCGAGATAATTTGCCTTGATTTCATTTTCATTCATCATCCTTCCCGCGTCCTTGTTAGCGAAGAATAGCGATAGATAGTTTTTAATTTCAGCGAGAGTCATGCCAACCACAAGCGGGGTTCCAAAGAATTTATGTACGACATTTTTGCGAAAACTATTATAACCTCGTATAAAATCATTCAGCTCACGTTCGTTGGTAGCAATCGCGTCGGTGATCGTAGACACAAGTGCGCCTGGTTTAAGTTGTCCATCGTTGGAATACAGTGCAATAGAGTTTTCAGCGGCAGCGCGATGCCGTATCAAAATGTCATTCACGGATATATTACTGCTTTTCAATTTACCCTGGCGATCTTGAAATACAACTATTTCGTTCGGGTCAACACTTGTTAAATTTAACGTCTCAGCGATTTCATCTTCTATTATTTTTTTTACATCCTCGATAGAACCCGCAGATGTTTCCTCGGTGGGTTCCAACATTGACAGAGATTGTCCCCAAATATCGATCATTATTGTTAGCGTAACTTGTGTTTTCAATTTATTGATCCTTGTAATTTCCCACTCGTGTATTCGTTTACAATAATATGAGGTGGTTTCCACGGAGATCCAAAGGATTTTAATGAAATCTCCGCGAGGACATTTAATACTTCACGGCCGCATATCGGTGGATCATTTAATTGTTGTGTTGGCAGCGTGGAATAAAAAATCGGAAACCCTTTGAGTTTCATCGAGGAATTTATATACCGCATAAACTCGCTTGGCGGAGCTAACCCATATGAATCGAAATAGACAATCCCACGTGGATCAATCGCGTATGCAACCCAGTGAGTTCCCGATCCGCTGCTGTTATCAAGATTGATGATACCGGTTTCAACGTTATTTGGTTTTCTCGGTAATTGATCTCTCATAAAAACCCCTCTGAAGTTTTTTATCGCTAGTTTTTTAGCAGCATCAATTAAATCAAAATTGGACATAGGAACCATAGGTTCCTCAACCATAGGTTCCTCAACCATAGGTTCGGAAATCGAAGATTTTTCAACTAATAAACCGTTCCTGGTATTTTTCTTAGACCCGATCCGTTCACGGATTTGCCGCTGTACCATGAATACGGGGTTCCTGGTAGGTACAACCCCTTTCCCTTTTTTTTATACCCGGATCCACTCGTGGATCTACAGCGAGCGGATCCACCAGTTGCCTTTTTCAACGCCATCCCTGCTGCGGTCCCAACGGCTCCCAACGCTGCCGCCTTCGCCACCGCTGGGGCAGCCGCTGCAATCAATGCTGGTATTGCGGCTAACAATGGAAATATACCACCTGATTTTATCATGTTCGCGACTGCAGCTTTCGAAAATTCTATTTGAACTCCTCGCTTATTTTTCATTGCATCATTGAAATGTTTTATTTGACGATCCGTTAATGATATTTTATGTGTACCTCCGGACATCTGCGCTGGTTTTAACGTTATTGTTGTTCCACATTCCTTAGCGGATTTTGATTTTAATTTCTTGACCTGACCATCAGTCAGCTTGACACTAACAACACTATATGGCATTTTATTGTAAAACACATTTATGCTTTCAATTGATCTAATTGGGGAAATCCTATGGAAACTTTTCAAGTTTCATTTACATTTACAGATTTTCCACTGGTGCATCAACGAGTCTCATTCGTCCGCCAGCCCCTTCTAACAACATTGATTTGTCGCTGAGAATAACAGCAACCGCTCTATAATCAACACCACCATGATCTATACGAGCCCTAAAATGTATATCAACAACGGATTGCCTTGTTAAATCAAGATGTTCCAGTGAAAAGTAATAAATTGGATACAAGTTCTTAAAATCGAGCTGAGATATTTGCAAACCAGTATCAACATTTTGATCACGACCCATATATGACAGCATCCGATGATACACACGTGCTATTTGATTGTTTCCGTAATTAAGCTGTATATCCTCAGATGGTTCTTGTTGTCCGTTTATTCTCAGTGAAACCTCACTTACCCCTAACCGATCAAATATCATATGACTGCGTTCTTGGGAACCTAATCGATTCCGATTCTGCAGCGCTATAAATATATGACGTGGAGCTGAAACGCCTTGTTTTGATGCCAGGTGCCATGTAAATGTACCATTAACATTATCCTCTTTAGCATCAGTCGTTGTTGTTAGCCAACTTAGCAATGATTTACCACCGGTTTCCATAAATGAAAGTAGCCGCTCTTCCGTGGTAATTGATGGAGTCATTACTGGCATCCATAATACTATTTTACTCAAAACAACTTTACCTTCATCGGCACCAGTACGCCAAATTGCATCATTGTCATTGCCTTTTCGCACTAATGCGATTGTGTGTTTGGCTCCATAGATGACTTTTCTGACATTTCTGCAGAATCCAAATATGTGATGGAGTGGAATCGCACATGAAAACTTTTTCTCTTGTCCTTCCAATGCTAATTTTCGTGTTGCAAATCCTAAATTGAAATTACCATTAACGCCTCCGAGAATATCAAACGCAGCTCCGGGTCTAGCTCGACGTTCTGGATTAGTTGCTTCTCGTTGATTATCAACTGAAGTGTCTTGCGGTGTTAACACTTTAATGTATTGAAGGTGGTCAGCGTTATCAGAGGTATCCTTTGCAAACATCATAGATGGACCAGCCGATCTTGTATAATCATCGGAGTATCTTGCTAGTCCGATTATTGTTGTTGCAACATCAACCTCGCGGTCTATTGATTCAATTTCTTTTCCATCAATGAGATATCTTGCACTTTCAAATAACGCCATTATACCATTGTTGACGAAACCAACTCGGATATTTGAATCATTTGCATATGGGGTATCAGCTGCAACATTTGTTACAAGTTTTCCTTCTACTTCAATAAATGCTTCACATGGTAAAAAGTATTTACTGGTATCTTGAACTTGAAGTTCAATTCGCGATCGTAGGTCGGGTTGTATTGCATGATAGGAATAGTATTGATAATCGCGGACGGAATCATCTTTGCGCATCTTTGCTTCCATATCTAACGCGGGATCAGCTGTTCGTTTAAACATTTATAACATTACTAGCGTTTTCAATTGTGAAACTCGAAGAGTTTAACGCTAGCGTTTTAATTCTTTATAATCATCGTCGTTGAAAATTCTTCGAATTTCATTTTTGTTTCAAACCACTTCCTGCTATCGCGTTCATGATAGCGCTATCTGTTACCGGTGAAGCTGTCAATTGTGACGAAGTCAATTGCGCTAGTTTTTCTTCCACTGCGTTATTTATTACTTTGCTGATTTTTGCAGGCATCACTGTAGTTGATGGCAGCACTAATGACGAAGTCATCGATGACGAAGTCATTCGTGGTTTCTTTCGCACCAATGATGCTATTTAATCTTTCGCAGCAGAAAATGCCTTTCCAGCAAGATTTCCAACGAAATTGATTCCCTTATCACGGATAGCATCAATGGCTTTCATTGATAATTGTTTAGCTAACGGCGCCACCTTGGGAGCCATTCTTGTAAATAACCCCGCAATGGTATTGCCGAAACCATCTCCGTACCACGCGGGATAAACAGGCAATCGTGAGTTCACCACGTAGACGCTTACGGGTTTATCATGGTTATAGTGTATAATCATCTTGTTATAAAACTAGTAGTTTTTCAATTAGTGATCAATCGCTTACATCCATAAGATTTTCATCGTTGTGATTTTCAACTAATTCAGCAATAAGTTCTCGATATACATTAATGTCCATGATACCACCAGCAAATAATCGTCTACAGATATCAGCGGCCTCGTTAATTATCTCGACGGAGTTATTTCCGGCTCGTTTCCCTCCGATGAGAACCTCTAACCGTGATATATCACTGAGAATGTTACCAGGGCATGTCACGGTAGAGTCAAAGACATCCTTTGGATTTTTAATCGAATATCCTTTTCCGCTTGTTTTCTCAGTTGTACCAGTTTCATCATACTCTTCAATTCCCCTTCTAAATTCTTTATATCCCAATTCTCTTTTATTTAAACGGCCAACCCCCTTATTCGTTTTATACAACCAATCAGCCCATTCATCTCGGCTTATTCTACTGTTTTTATACTCGTCTTTTAAAAGTCTTTTCTGGAATGAAAGCTTTGGGCGGCAAAATCACCAAAAGTCGTATAATCTTTGGGTTTTATTAATTGAGGTCGTTTGATTTCCTTTATAGCTCCTTCGGTGAGTTTGTCTATAAAGGAAACACCTCTTGGGGTGACGACATCAACAGGTTGTGGTTCAGGTGCGGAATCATCAATATCAGCTAGTTGTTCATACTCTTGTTGAGTTTTTATATCACTGGATAACTGTTGTATCCTTGCGCGTGTTTGTCCGGTCTCTGCTGCTATCTTTTCAAGCACACCAAGAACAGGCACTTCTCGTCGCTTGCCTTCCTTAGGAATATCTCCGTATATTGCTCGTTCAGTTGCTGTTTTCACATCTTTGGTCGCACTTGTTATCGGAGTAAACAGTTGTTCACTTGACACAGAAAAGTCAGTCTGCGCTTGTTGTCGTTGTTGAAGTTTCTCGCGAAGTCTGTCTCGAACCGGTATAAACTTTTTAATTGCTGCTAGCCGCTCTCGGGCTAATTTAGTTGTAAGCGATTCACCAACCATATATTGTTTGTGAACTAAATTTTCAAATGTGAAATCCGGAGGGTTTCCATCATAATTAAAAGCTTAGTTATTAAATAACTTAGTTATTAAATAATGTACCATCAAGCTAACGTATTCATCTTCGACAGGGTTAAACTGTACGACGCTATCCGCGAGTGTTTCAGAAATAACATCGCTGGGGATTTCAGAATTGTAATATCTGAGAATGGCGATGAACGATTTGTGTTAACGACGCGGCAACAAGAACAATTACGTGAAAATGGAGGCGTCGCGGTGATTACTTGCTACTACGACCAGATCATCCATTATGCACATAACTGCATGAGCAAGTCCAGACTGATGAGTATCCTTTCAGGAGAAAATCCTATGTAACTTGTGTAACAAGTGAAGTGTAACAAGTGTTACAAAAAACGCTAAAAAAAAAAAAATAAATAAATTATTTAAATTATTTACGAAAGCCTATTATTTTTTTTTAGTAACACCCACGTGGTTAAGAAACGGGTCGCTCCTCGTTTAACATTTTTCTAAGATCACGAACTTTAGAACCAATTTCAGCTCGTTTTTGATATTCTTGGCCAAGCTTTTGACGTATTGCTTCAACGGTGCTAAATAGCGTTATAAATAAATTAATGTCGTTACCGTACAAACAACCATTGATGGATTTTTTAATTCCTTTCACGAGCCTGTACATCCTAGGTAAAACATAACGACCCTTACTAGACAGATATTCAATATCTTCATATTCCGAGGTAATCTTGTCAACGTCGAGACTTTCAGATAATAATACCCCTTTATTATTTAAATTTGAGATTTCAGCAATTATAGCATTTACATCATTGATATCCATTATTTTTATAAATATAGTATACTGTATCTCTAATTAATAAAAAAAAAACATATATGACAACACATCTTTGGAACTCCTTGGGTGCCTTCGCATCCAAGTAAGCCCAAGGGGACCCGAAACATACATCTCTGGCGGGAGGCCTAAGGTGGCAAACGCCATCTTAGACCGCCCAGAAGATATGCTTGAGGTATAACGTCACAACATAGACGGCACAATGCCATATATTTCCACTCGAGTGTTGTGGCAAATTTTAGGCATAACATTAATTAACTTAATTAAGGATGGATTATAATTCAATGGAACGATGATGGTATGATGTGGGCGTGGTAAACCAAACCAACATGGCAACCCATGAAATCGAATTCATGGTTGCATGAGTTAGAAAAAACACCAACCCACGCTACCGAGAATGCGATAGCATGGGTTGCCATGTTGGTTTGGCTGAGGGGGATCGCCCTCCTTCCCCCCCCCCAATTAATAGAAAAAAACATCTTCCGTTTCGCCATCAAATAATGTATCTGCTATGGGGACCGAACACGTAGTTGATAGATCTATGTTTACAAGACAAACACGATACCATTACACCACGGACTAGTCATACAGAATAGAGATTTTTTAATATATATATATCTGATATACTTAACAATAAGAGATTTTTAAAATAGACAATTTTATGCTGCAACAATGAGAAATATTTTAAACAAAATAATACAGTTGTTTAATAAAACAGCGTTTTTATACTCTGTTATAATTCTCTAGATAAAATACATTCACATACAAGGAATTTTAACCACGCCCACCTACTTCAATGAATAGGAAACACTCGCGTTCTGGCTGAGCGAACATAGGTAATGCGTTAGATTATAAAGAATTTTTGTACTGAAAAGAACGAGTTAGCTGTCTGCTTTACTGCTAGTCCACTTACCCCACACATGAGATATGTAGATAAATAAAAATAATAATGCAGTTTTAGCCCACAAGCGACAATAAAAAGTTTTATTCTCTATCGAAAACTCATGCATTATATCTCCATTACATTCACGTGGGCGCGCCTAGTCAAGGTATACAGGTAATATAGCAGGCGACAAATTCCTTTGACGTCATAATACAAGGGAACTTAGTAGGTAGAGTGTGAATTGTAGTGCGGATTTATCCATAAAGGATTTATCTCCCTTAAATAGTTTCAGTGTATACGAACTTTATTTTATGACCATTTTTTTTAGACAGAGATGTTTTAATGATTTTTTCAGCAACAAATCGAATTGAAGTACTACAAATATCGAAATATTTTCCAGCCGCATTTATCGACTGAAAGCTTCTCTCTTCATTATTTTCTAAATCAAACGATTTCACACCCTTGGGATGTTTTGCGTGCTTACCAGCGTTGCTTTTTAAAAGGTTATCGCGCTGCGAGACGGCTTGAAGATTCCCAAGACAATTATCAGTCTTCACGCCATTTATGTGATCAATCACAAGACCGTCTTCGATTAATCCGTAAAATGCTTCATAGATGGCTCTGTGACAGAGATACTTCTTCCTCCCAGCTGAAAACATCAAATATCCCATATTATTCAGATACCCAACCGGTTCTTTGAGTCTGCGGTGCCTGACAACACCATCACTAGAGGCTTCGTAATTAGCAAGCACTGGGTGAGGTCTGAAATCTTGGCTCATTTGTATAATAATACTACTTGTCTAATTTATTATCTGCTTTAATTATAAATCTCTGGATATAATCTTGAGGGGTTTTTATGACTTTGTCCTTGATTTTATCAAGGATGACGGAGTCAATGATTCGTTTGTCATAGTAGCGTTTTAGTTCCCTGTATCGTTTACCCCCACAAGCAAGGCATAATTGCGATTTTCCTCTAACACCCACCCCACATTGGAGGCATGGGAGAGGGCCTTTTGAACCGTTTCTCACGCTTTGCATATGATACCCACAGAATTCGCTTCTGCATGATTTGTTACACGGGGTTGTAGATCCAATCATTAGCCACTTGCAGTGATTCATTATACTATATTTTTCTATTTAAATACTTGTTTTAATTATAACATGGAGGAGTTCAAGAGATTATCGAAAATTAAGCCCTGGAAAAATACTAAATTCAATCTTGATAGGGAGTTCCAAAGATTATCGAAAATCAAACCTTGGAAAAATACTAAATTCAATCTTGATAGGGAGTTCCAAAGATTATCGAAAATCAAACCTTGGAAAAATACTAAATTCAATCTTGATAGGGAGTTCCAAAGATTATCGAAAATTAAGCCTTGGAGAAATACTAAATTCAATCTCGATAGAGTCTCTGATACACCAAAACGTCTAATCGGTGATAGAACTATACTCGGTAAAATCAGGGAGTGTTTTAATGAATTCTACCGAGACGGTGCAGCATACTGTTGGTCGACATTTCGAATTATCAACATCAAAGATGTTGTCGGTGTCAATGTACCCATCATCGATGCTACTATGAACGATAAAAGAGCAGCTGAGATAATTTCACACCTTGGTGAAATTGCAAAGCAATTTCCATCCAAAGGATTTCAAGCAAAGCAATTTCCATCCAAAGGATTTCAAGCAAAGCAATTTCCATCCAAAGGGGAAATTCAAAGATGGAAATCCAAAGGTGGAAATCCAAAGGATTTCAAGCAAAGCAATTCCCAACAAAGCAATTCCAATCAGAAGTATTTTTTCAGAATAAAATTCATTATCGAAGTCGAAGGCAAATGGATTATTAGGGATAAATTTGAACCAATCCTCAAGGATAAAAAAACTGTCATTGTAAGTAAAGATTCCAAACCAGGAATTCTAACTGGAATTGACAAACCATACTACGAAAGATCTTATCCCGTAACAGCAATGGTTTATGGGATATATCCGTTAAATGATAAACCCGATATTGCAAAACTAGCTCCTATGAAATATTCACCGTTGACTTCGTCAAGGCTCAATTGTGTAGCAACACGGGTAATGGAACACTTCACAAATGCATCCCGAGGAAATAAACTAACTGATCTGCGACGTAGGAAAATAACCGAATGGGAACTGACAGTGAAACAGCACGGTGCAAAGATTTCTGATATAGCTAAATTAGAAGCATCATTAAAATTCCCAATATCAGTAACAACAATAACCGGAGAAGTATTATACGAACCGAAATATCAATCGCGAGGGGCTCCAATACAAATTATTGATCATAACGAACACGCGTGGACACCTGCAGTAACAATATTTCCACGAGATAGAACCGTGAGATATATCCCCCCGGAATTTTCCGGGGAATTTTCCGGGGATGTTTTCTATGAAGAGAAATTATTTGATGCTATTCATGCGTTGTGTAAAGATGATCCTGTGTCAGTGTGGTTACTTAGTAGTGCTGGTTCCGAATCAGGATTTGATCAATTTGTAAGACCAAATGGTGAATTATATCGCGTTGAAGAATTAGATAACAGAATGAGAAAAATCGCTAATGATTTTTCACCGGAGAGTTCCCATGAAAAACTATTGACGGATAGTTTTACTATTCCATCAGTGGTAGCTCACTTCGCAAGAGAAAAAAACTCATGGCGTCCAACACGAAGTGATTTTCTCGAGGACGTTAAATTGAGTTGCATCGAATTTGGTCATGGAGGACTGTGGAATACAAAATACCATCGTGACGGTATGATTTCAATTGATATATCCGCGTCTTATCCTGGAAGTTTTCTCGGGTATGGGGAATGCGCTGAATACTTCAAACGATTTGGACACCCCACGCATGAAATGACTCGTGTTGCGATTAATGGATCATTGCCTGATTTTGATTTAACCGGATTCGCTCGTGTGATATCATTTGAACTCGCTACAGGGTTACATCCGTGTAGTTATGTTTGGCTCGGTAGACACCTATCTGAAAAACACTGGATGCCAATAGTGCTATTGAGATATATGATTGATTGTGGCATGCTGATATCGTTGATTGTTTCCGAAGCTATTATATGCTATCGAGCTCAAAAAGAAGTTTGGCTACCACAACCCGATCTAGATCGTATAATTAGCGAACTACGAAAACAGTTTCCAGAAGAACAAATCATGAATTGGTCTAAGAAGTTATTTGAAATTAAAAAAGAACAAGCAAAAGATCTCGGAAGAAGAATAATCGGTAAATTTACCCAGGGTGGACGATACGACAACGCAAAATACTCTTCGCGGTTGATCATAGATGTCGCTGAATACGATTTTATTGTAGCGGATTTAATGAAACAGGGAAAACTTGTATCCCGTAAGGATGCTTTTCTATCCAATGGTGAGAAATTAGGTACGGTTGTTACCTACTGTGATGGATATAATTCCCAGTACACACATTTGAGAAGTTCAATGCTAGCCTATGCTTGCATTAATCTATTTTCGATGATAAATAGATTTCCTAATACCGCGGTTAGAGTAGCCACTGATTCGATGTATATACACAATAAGTACAAATCAGCTGTAGCGGCATTCACAGATCCGGAGGAAGCGTGGGGGCGTTGGCGATTTAAAAAGGAGATGCTACATGAGTATTGTGAATCCGCAGACGTTGCCATGGATGATAAATATCTTTGTTGTAACCGTATTGAAATTCAATCAGAATTTTCTAATGCACCACCGGTATCTGATCCAGTATGTAGATATAAGACAGTTTATTTAAACGGTTGTGGTGGGTCAGGAAAGACAACTCGTGCAATTGAATTATTTCGTCGTGGAAACGCTAGCGTTTCTAACATGATTGTGCTAACACCGACTCACAGACTCGCCAGAGAGATGATACAACGAGGGGTAAATGCTTGCACTTACCATAGTTTTTTTCGATGGAAAGGTGACAAATGGACTCCTGAGCGTATGGGTGATAAATTCATTCCTGAAATCATAATTTGGGATGAAATATGCACGGTATAGTTGAGAGTATTACAAACATTTCTCGAGTGGTTGTTAAACAAAAACACAAAAGTCGTCATGTGCGGTGATCACGGCCAACCACCACCATTTGTCGGTGGATCTCCACATGAATGGCTAAAGGGTTCTGTAGACTATTATGAAGAAATTAATACCGACCATAGATCACTTGATGAACAATTACGCGAGTTCAAAGCACTGATTAGATTACAACCGGATAAAATCCAATGCGAAATAGCACGTGAAATAATTTCAGAAACTCCCATGAATGATTTCTGCGAAACGTGGAGACCAAATGATTTGATAGTAGCAAGTAGAAAAATAGTCAGAGACACACTTCAGATGAAGTTATTTGAAACGCATAAAGAAAAATTTGCAACACTTCCAGTACCGTTGTGTTATAGGCCTTCGGATACACGAAAGCAGAATATTGAAGTTGATATTCCAAGCCTCACAAAGTCAGGAAGTGAAAAACAAATTCTCGTATTAAATGATATTGTGCTGGTTGATATCGGTGTCGTCGAAAATGCATTGCGTGCTAATAAATCCCCATGGACGCTAGGATACGCAGCAACAATACACTCTTCACAGGGATTGACTATATCGAATACAATTGTTTGGATGGTGGATAATCACATCGAATGGTCGAATTTAGTCTATCTCGCAGTATCCAGAGTACGAAGAATAAATCAGCTTCGAAGAATTGTCCTGACAGAGTCAGGCGATGATGAAATCATTGGTGATGATAATGACACAACAATAAGTGATATTGATGTTAGCATCATTAATAAAAAACTCTCCGGTTACAAACAACAGGACAAAAAAAAACAACGAGAATTTGATATTGATGCTAAATTAATAATCACTTTGAAGAAACAACAGAATAATCACTGCGCGAGTTGCAATTGTATAATGCGTTGGCAGTATTCGGATAAGGATCCTCGCCAATTCACCGTAGACAGAAAAAATAACAATCTCGGTCATGTCAGAAATAATGTGATGTTGACTTGTCTTGAGTGCAATAGACGCCGGGGTGCCAGCACCCTGGGTGCTAATTAAGCCCATGTGGTGGTAATTGAGTATCCTCAGGTATCACTTGTAATTGTTGTCTAGTAAAACCCCGTTGAGGGGCAGTTGAATCCAGTTTATAGATTGGAAGTCTACCCGTAGATCGTGTTATACTAGATATCTTATGCGTAGTGACGCTCCAAATAGGATCAGTAGCCCTTTTTCTACCCCCTTCAAGCTCTCCTGGTTCGTATAAGTACCTAACAGTGACATTACTACCAAGAATTGGCTGGGAAACGCTAGCGTTTCTAGGGAAATCTTTTTGTGGTTGTACGGGTATTGACTTCTTTTTAATCGCGTTGATAGGTTTCATGTTGATTGTTCTAGTAATCTCGTTATTCAGTGCGGTAATCACAGCTGGTAACCTTTTGACCCATTCACGGGATCGCTTTTCTTGAATGAATTCTTTTGCGTATTGATATCCAAATAACCGCTCAGCAATCGTCCGATTAAATCGTTCGACAATGGCCTGATCGCGATGTAGCGCAGTATGCCCTCGTCGTATGGTGACATTATGATTTTTCATTGTAGATAGAACCGCACCCTGAAATTCCTTGCCAGGATCAACCTGCAATAGATTCGGCCAGTGCAGAGGACCTCGTCGATAAATCCTTTCAAATGCAGAAGCAACTTCAGTGGCTGATTTTGTTTTTAACGGTTCTGCTTCTTTGTATCGACTTGCAATATCAACTACGGTTAACGCGTATTTGTAACCACGATCATGTGGCAGAAATAATATATCAGCCTGATGAACTTCATTAGGAGCAGTCACATCAAAATGCGAGAATTGAATTTGTTTAGGTGGTGGTAGATAAATTTGCCATAGTGCCTGTTTGGATAACCAATCCGCCGCTGTAGTTTTTTTCACTTTTGCAGCTCTAGCGAGTTTATGTACTGCTGATTTACCCCTCCAGTATCCTCTTGGGGAATAATAAATTGATTCCATATTATTAATTACCAGCACCCATCATCAATTTGCCTTTCATAGCTGATTTTACCAACCACGAAGCCAACTTTTCTTTAAAAGATTTATCAGGAATAGCATTTAACGCATGAATTAATTTCACATCCGCGAGATGCCTGTTTTGCAGATTGCTGCTTTTATATGCAACATCATGAGCATGACACGCCTTATCAATAGCGTTTATCGGATACTCGCCGGATCGGGGTTGATTTTGATCATCAAGTCTGATATCTAATTGTGTTCCGGGACCACAGTAGCTATATCCTGGAAGGTGCTTTTCTCCGGGGTACTTTGCCCATGGGGTTCCAGGGAGCTTTGTCAATTTGGCTGCGATATCACCTCCTCGTTTTTTTTTAAAACATCTCCAGATTGTAAAATCTTTGATTTTGTAGAAATAAATCTAAACTTTTTTATACCACATGTTGCACATCTACCAGTTAGTGCTGATCTGTTATTTTTAGTTGTAACCGTCGTCACATCATTTGTGCTAGTACGCGTTTTACACTTCACACAATATAGATCCATAATTTATGTATAGAGATATGAATATAATTGATTTTTCAGCGACTAAAATAAGAGAACCAGTTAAGCATCATGCAGCGCTACCAAACTCTATCCGTGCAATTATAATCGGGCCATCTGGATCCGGTAAAACGCAATTGTTGCTCAATTTAATAATGAGATGGATGAAGTGGGATAAGTTGTATTTAATTGCCCCTAGCGTAGATGATCAACGATGCTATGAAGTGTTAAAGGATTTTAACGAGAATGCATCAGAAATTAAAGGTGAGAATACCATTGATTTTATAACTGATATTGACGAGGCGCCATCCGTGGATGACCTTGATGGGAGTATTAACAATTTAGTCGTATACGACGATGTGATGTTAGACAATCAAAAAAATCCAGCTAGAATATTTTCCCGGGGGCGTCACAAAAACACTGATGTGATATATGTCACTCAACGCTACACTCAGATTCCAAAAGTGATCAGAGATAACTGTAATATTTTTGCTGTGTTTAACGGCGTTGATACACATACGCTACGAAATATTTGGCAGACATGGTGTTCCGATATGGACTTCAATCAATTTAAAAATTTCTTTAGTCATGCTCAAGCAACCCCGCATGGATTTGTAACAATAAATTTACATGATCCTCGGACACGATATCGTATCGGACTCGATCAAATATTTGGTTGAAATCATTTATTATTTTTTGTTAACCCAGTGATGAAATCACTAAGCAGCAGAGAGGGTGGATGACCACATCGTTGCGACCAAAATTGATTAAAAAATCGTAAAGTCTCCGTTTGCTAAATGGAGACTTATTTTTTTTGGTTAAAAAAAGATTTCGTAGGAAGCATTATTTTTGCTTGAAAACGTGGTCTGTTCACCCTCTCTGCTGCTGAAGAGAACTTTATATTATTGTGAGACTTCAGCGCTAGGGTGGGTGCTGACCATGACTCTTGGCCTTCCAGTCTTGGCAAGTTTGGCATTGGGAAGATGAATGAGAATGGGCAGTGACTCCTAGAGATGTGCTTGTACCAAGATTTAAGCATCACCAATTCATTCTTTTAGACAAAACCACAACATAAAGTGTCATGGAGGCATCCCCGGTCCAAACACTGGCACCAACTGAACTTGATCATTACAAGATTGTCTGCCATGAAGGGTATGCTTTTTACCTGTACCTTCCACAGCACTGACTGCAATACTGACCACTAGCTGGGTAAACCATGCATTGACCTGAGCAAGACGTCATGTCCAGACAAGGCCAAGGAATTCACTTAGGCCATCTCCAAGACGTTTTATTCAGAACCTCCCAATGGCAGTGTCAAAGAGAGATGGGTTCACATCAGAGAGACTGTACAGCACAGCCGCATGGATCTTTGGCAAGAAGCAGTCCAGGAACAATGGTTGGTTTTAGGCGAACTCTGCCACACTCAAGCCAGACATAGAATAGCGTTGCAGTGCTCACCTGGAATATAAACGATCCACCTGCCAGAGGACTCCACAGGCATACAGATCTACCAGAAGCAAAGTACAGAGTTTATCACGACAGTGTGCCAATGAATACTGGCTTCAGCTCTGTCAGAGTATTCAGTCAGTAACAGATATTGGAAACATCAGAGGCATGTACGATGGCATAAAGAAAGCAATGCGTCCCATGAAGAAAGTCATAGCAACATTGAAGTCTGCCACAGGTGATACCATACACGACAAGGGCAAGCAGATGGAGCATTGGGTGGAGTACTACTCTGAACTGTACTCCAGCGAGAATGATGTGACCAACGATGCCCTCAATGCTATTGGAAACCTTCCACTCATGGTTGAACTGGATGTTGCAAAACTAAAGAAGGCTGTAGAGAAACTGTCCTTAGGTAAAGAACCCAGGGAAGGATGGCATCCCAGCAGAAGTCATCAAATACAGCTGCAGCGTGTTGATCACACACCTGCAAGACCTCCTCTGCTAGTGCTGGGATGAGGGTGCAGTGCCTCAGGACATGAGAGACGCCAACATCGTAACCCTGTACAAGAAGAAAAGTGAAGGAAGTGACGGCAACAACTAGAGGGGCATATCCCATCTCAGCATTGTGGGTAAAGTCTTCGCACGCATCATCCTGAACAGAATGCAGGCGCTTGCTGACAATGTATCCAGAGTCGCAGGTTCCATGCAGAGAAGTCCACAATCTACATAATCTTCTCCATCAGGCAACTACAGGAGAAATGCAGAGAACAACACAAACCCCTCTTCCTAGCATTTATGGATCTTACCAAGGCATTCGATCTGGTCAGCAGAGATGGACTCTTCACAATCCTGGTGAAGATTGGATGCGCTCCAAAGCTGCTAAACATGATCCAGTCCTTCCACAATGATATGAATGGCACAGTGCAGTACGATAGCTCAACATGCGACCCCTTCAACATCCACAGTGGACTGAAACAGGAATGTGTCCATATCCCCATGCTCTTCTTCTTCGCTGTCTTGCTCAAGCATGCCTTTGGGACATCCACAGAAGGGATCTACCTGCACACGTGACCGGATGGCAAACTGTTCAACTTGGCACAACTAAAGACAAAGAGCAAAGTGCATGAAGCACCTGATGGACCACTTTGCTAAAGCATGCAGCAAGTTTGGGCTGACCAGTAGCCTAAAGAAAACAAACGTGATGGCTCAGAATGCGGACCCTTCCCCCCCCAAAGCATTATCATCAACAACTACAAACTTGTGGTAGTCAGTCAGTTCACATACCTCGGCTCTACTATCACCAGCAACTTATCGCTTGATGCTGAGCTCAACAAGCAGATTGAAAAGGCATCAACAACTCACTCCAGGTTGTCAAAAAGAGTGGAACAACATTATGCTGACCCTGAACACTAAGATCTCCATGTACCAAGCATTCTAAGCACTCTCCTATATGCAAGTGAAACCTGAACTCTGTATGTCTCACAAGAGAAAAGACTGAATGCCTTTCACATGTGATATATCTGATGCATACTCAGGATCACTTGGAGTGATCGAGTAACAAAGAATGAGGTGCTTGCATTTGCCAAGATTCCCAGCATTGGTCACACTCATCTGCCAATATGGCATCGGATGACTGGGCCATGTACATCGGATAGATAGAGACTTGCCTCTGGCAAAAGGTCAGTCCGATGGCCACATTTCCGCTTCAAAGATGTCTGCAAGTGGGACATGAAAGCCCTGGATGTCAACACCTGAGAAGAGCTTCCTCATGAAAAGGCCAAGCTGGCGACATGCTCTGATCACTGGTTTGAAAGCCAGTGAGGACAAGCTACGCTTGCTAGCTGATGAAAAGCAAATCTTGGAGGAAGAAGAAACAGCTCCAACACAAGCCGAACTCAGCTTTCAAGTGCAGCAAGGACTGCAACTCCCATTGTTGGGCTACATAGCCACTACAGATGCTGCACCACCACCAACGGGGACATCTCTCATGAGCGTGCACTTCCATCGTCTTGAGAGACTAACAGATGCCAACAGACTGTATATTATGAATATACTTCCACATACTGTATATTATAAATGTACTTCCACATACTGTATATTATAAATGTACTTCCACATAATGTATATTATGAATGTACTTCCACATACTGTATATTATGAATGTACTTCCACATACTGTATATTATAAATGTACTTCCACATTCTGTATATTATAAATGTACTTCCATATAATGTATATTATGAATGTACTTCCACATACTGTATATTATGAATGTACTAGCACATACTGTATATTATGAATGTACTTCCACATACTGTATATTATGAATGTACTAGCACATACTGTATATTATGATTATACTACTGCAATATTACTGAAACATTGTTAAAGATACGATAAAATGCAAATTGTACTATCACATACTGTATATTGTAATTATTAAAACAAATACTATATATTTAGATTATACTAACACATACTGTATATTATGAATATACTACTACATACTGTATATTGTGAACATACTAACACTTACTGTATATTATGAATATACTACTACATATTGTATATTGTGAACATACTAACACATACTGTATATTATGAATATACTACTACATACTGTATATTGTGAACATACTAACACTTACTGTATATTATGAATATACTACTACATACTGTATATTGTGAACATACTAACACATACTGTATATTATGAATATACTACTACATACTGTATATTGTGAACATACTAACACATACTGTATATTATGAATATACTACTACGTACTGTATATTATGAACATGCAAACACATACTGTAAGTTAACTCCTTCACCCCTGGTGCTCATTTAAGCTAAATTGGTCAGTATTAAAGAAACTTAGATGTAGCTGGACCTTCTAGTTGCATTACAAAACACAGAGGGAAAAATGTATATTTGTAGACCCACTTTTTTTTAACACCCAACATTTGCTTATGACCCGAATCTGAATTTGTGTCTGGATTTTATTCTTTTTGGCCTCAGATCTAATGCTGACAGGTTTGTATTGCACAAAGACAGGAGAACCTTTGCGAAAAGTGGGATAAGATGTGGATTTGGAGTAAAATGGGTCCAGGAAAGGAAAAAGATTCATCCAATAAGCAAAACAAACCAACAAAAAATGTGCAACTTTTACCCTTCTGCTCATGTGCGAGAAACACAGCCAATGTCATCAATTGAACATTAAAACGTGTCATCCATATTGTTTCAGTGAGGAGTTTTTTTTAAAGCATTTTTACATTGAGTCCTTAACTGTTAATTTTTATCGCAACGTGTATTTTCATAGATCATAATTTGTCTAATTTCACCTTTGTGTGTATTTTTATAGATTATTTGTCCAATTTCACTTTTGTTTGTTTTCACAGATCATCATTTGTCCAATTTCATCTTTGTGTGTATTATCATAGATCATCATTTATCAAGTTTCACTTTTGTATGTGTTTTCTTAGATCATCATTGTCCGATTTCATTTTTATGTATTTTCATAGAGCATCATTTTATTTTATTTCATAAAAGGAATTATTTTGATTGCCTATTAAGTTGTTCTTTGGTTTCCATGGCAACCATTAGCAAAACAATATTTAAACAATATTACAGTAAAATGTTACCATTTGCATCTTAATGAAAAATATAAAAATTTCAAAACTTTAATTTTATATATTTATAGTAAAACATTAAAAAACACTTCATCTTTTTTATTTCTTTTTTATATTTGACTCTATGGCTCATTCATTGATAGGGTTTTTAATTTTCTTAGTTAAAACTCAGTGCCAAGAAATATGTTCTAAAACATGCATATTTGTGCCAAGACTTGAAAAATAACACAGTATGTATAATATTGATGTTAAATATGTTAGTACAAGTAAATTCTTGACACAAATGTTTGAGTCCTAGATTCCGGCACTAAAGAATATCTGTACATATCCAAAAGAATAACAGTCTTGTTGTATTTTAATTAATTTAAATTCATAGATTGGCAGTTAATATTTTCATTGTTAAAAATATATGTTGTTGTGGTAAAGTAGCTATGTAAAAAAAATAGGTAGTACTTTACCACTTTACACATATAGATAGGACCTTGTCAGTTTACATACATAGGTAATATATATAGATACTATCTTTCCAATTAAGATATATAGCAAATACCTTGCCAGTTTACATATTATATTGGTAATACCTTGCCACTTTACATTATATATTAGGTAATATTTTGCCAGTTTACACATATATAGGTAGTACCTTGCCAGTTTACATATATAGGTAGTACCTTGCCAATCTACATAATTATATAGGTAATACCTTCCCAGTTTACATATATAGGTAGTAATATTGTCAATTAAGAAATATATTCTTGGGAGATATATCCTTTAGTATAATAATAATAAATGAAGTGTAACCTTGTTTTGTCTCAGGCTGCTAAAGCCAACTGTTTTAATAATTATTATTCTTATAACATGATGTATTATGAGTAGGAATCGCTAAGAACATGACGACAACATGGGTAGATTTGCCAAACCATATTGTTATATTTGCCCTATAATGTCATACAATACCAAACCATAGTGTTATATTTGCCCTATAATGTCATACTATACCAAACCATAGTGTTATATTTGCCCTATAATGTCATACAATACCAAACCATATTGTTATATTTGCCCTATAATGTCATACAATACCAAACCATATTGTTATATTTGCCATATAATGTCATACAGTCGATTTGTTGTCACATTTTTTGTGTACTAGAAGTTATTAGGCAGATCAATGACTACGTTGTCTATTATAGTCTGAATACACCAACCCCCATTTGTACCTCAACCCAACTGATTTCAATAATAGTAATCTTTAATGTGATAAAAAGTGCACAGAACTTAGTCAATTCATTCATTGATTTATAACTTATAACCTGAATGTGACCAGAGTTGCATTAACACTGGCATTTTTGCACCTTTCATGCTGAATGGACTTTCCATAATAACATAGCATACACTATAAGTCTCTTTTCCTCAGACAACATTGTGATGTAGTTCATCCTATTTGGTAACCACTTATTAATATCTGTGGGAATGGCAAATTTGTAGACATTCTTTTCCTTTGCTTTATTTGACATTGTAAATATTGGAAACATTTGGCATAGCATTTTCCTTCTATGTATATACAAGTGTAGTCATGCATACACCCCTTTGCTGAAAATGAACTTGCCCAGAAACTGGAAATGATGGTGAGAATAGTCTTCTTTTACACTGAAAAATTCTGTTTTGGAGTGAAATGCACAGATAATAATGGTTTTAGGACCCCGTGGACATAATCAGGTTTGAAATTATAAATCAGTATATGAACTGATTAAATTCTGGCAAAATTTTATTTCATTTGTATTTTTTTTTAAATCGGTAGCGGGGTATAAACAAATGGGGAGGTATATTCAGACTGCAAGGTGCAAGGCAGTTCAGTAACTATAGTGTCATATTGTCTACTGGCAGGTATAAGACAGTTTAGTAAATATAGTGTCACATTGTCTTTTAGAAGGTATAATGAATTTAGTGTTACATTGTCTTTTAGAAGGTATAATGAATTTAGTGTTACATTGTCTTTTAGAAGGTATAATGAATTTAATGTCACATTGTCAACTAAAAGGTATAAGGCAGTTTAGTGAATACAGTTTCACATTGTCTACTGGTGGGTGTAAGACAGTTCAGTGACTATGGTGTCAAATTGTCTACTGATGGGTATAAGGTAGTTCAGAGAAAATGGTTTCACATTGTCTACTGGTGGATATAAGGTAGTTCAAAGAATATGGTTTCACATTCTCTGCTGGTGTCACATTATCAACTGATGGGTATATGGCAATTCAGTGACTATGGTGTCACATTGTCAACTGATGGGTATATGGCAATTCAATGACTATGGTGTCACATTGTCAGCTGATGGGTATAAGGCAATTCAATGACTATGGTGTCACATTGTCAACTGATGGCATAAGGTAATTCATTGTCTATGGTGTCACATTGTCTGCTGGTCATTTGAAGATCGTTCAATGACAATGGTTTCACATTATCAACTGATGGGTATATGGCAATTCAATGACTATAGTGTCACATTATCAACTGATGGGTATATGGCAATTCAGTGACTATGGTGTCACATTGTCAGCTGGTGGGTATAAAGCAGTTCAGTGACTATGGTGTCATATTGTCAACTGGTGGGTATAAGGCAGTTCAGTGACTATGGTGTCATATTGTCTACTGGTGGGTATAATGCTGTTCAATGAATATGGTGTCATATAGTGTTGTTCCGATTATTGATTATAATCGATCATCAGTTGGTTGAGCAAACCAATAAGATAATCGATTGTGAAACTCCATGATCGATTGTGTGTATAGGGAGACTACTTTTAGGTGTATGCAAAGCACAAAGGTTAGTAAAACTCCCAGCCACTAAAGTTGACCTGAAATTTATGATTCATAATTAGGAACATATAGTTATTATTACATGGTGAAGCTGTTACATTGTAGAGTTAATAAATTTAAACACATTTGTTGATTTGTTTCAGTTAAATTGCAACATCTTTTGTAGTATTTATAAACAATGACAAACAAGAAAATCATGTACTTCTTTACTTTAAATTATAGACACATCATATATGAACGAATTTTGGGGGATTGTTAGTATTTCAGTGATATATGACTGATCAGCCATAAAAAGTTGCGTTCATTTAACAAAGTCATTGAACAAAAGTAACACACAATATAATATTATTGTCAGGTTAAAGTATACATGTCATTAAAAGAGATTACTCCCGTACATTTATAAACATATTGAACTCTTGATCAAAGATATAACTGTGTAACAAAAAATTTAATTTGCTCTTAGTAACCGATTATAATCGATGATTAGTTGGTTAAGGTGAACCAATTATCGATTATGAATTTCTGACCGATTCCCATCACTAGTGTCATATTCTGCTAGTGTGTATAATTCAATACATGTAGTATTACATTTCATTACATTACATTACATTACATTACTGTCTTTCACACTACATATTTGTGACAGTATAGAAATGTTTCATTAGTAGAGGAATGTTATATAGATCTTGTATCAATAGATTATGGTACATTGTCACATTGACTCTTCCAGACTATGATGCCAGAAAACAGAAGTTGAACAAGGATCTCCCTGACCTTATATGTGTGATCACAGGTTGGCTGTCATTTATGTCTATTTTATCATCCATTAATTTGTAATAAACATTGACTGATGTTTATGCAGCAGCTATTTATATAACTCTAAAGAACCATAACTCCTTAATGAATGACAGTACTACAATAATAATTTGTTTTTATTTTTTATCATAAACATGTCAGTAATGTACACAGTGATTACTTAACATTCAAATGCTCAGATTACAAGTCTTTAGTCTTGTGACACTTTCTTCTTAGTTCTTAATTTGTTAAATACAAATTTTCCATAGACAATTAACAACTTAATTGTTATTATTTTAAATTCTGTACAATTCATACAGCATAGACTTTACCTTGCACAATCTTTTTTCATTATTTTGGATATTGAATGAATTTTTTTGTTGTTCTCACAGGCAAAGGTCCTCTCAAGGAGTACTATAATCAGAAAATAGAAGACCTCCATTTAAAACATGTTCAGTTTTGTCTTCCTTGGCTTTCTACAGACGACTATCCTCTTTTACTGGGTAAGATTATTTAGATACAAAATACACTCGCAAACAAACTACCTAGACCCAGATCTGCCATGGCATAATATGCAGAATATATAGGTGTTAGGAGTAACTCAGTAGCTTAAAAACAACGATACAAATATGATGGTCGTAAACTAAGTAATTGAAAAAATCCAAACCAACAGGAATAAAAATTCAGCAAATAATTAATGTCCCTAGAGTACATGAAAATTTAAAAGGATCTTTATGAATTAAATCCCAAATTATTCTAAAAGTTCAATAAAAAAAAGTCCAATAGAGTGTTCCAAATAAATTTGTGGTGTTCCAAATAAATTATAATCTTGAACGTGTTTATGTGCTATTAGTCTTGAATATGCTAATATACTAATAGTCTCACTGTATCTCTGATATAATTCAGATTTAACTTGAATGAATTCACAATAATTTTAAAATGATGATTTAGTCATTAAGGCAATGAGTCAATGAGGACTTTGTAATTCTAATTAATACTTTAAATCACCTCAGATTACAACAGAACACAACTAAAAGACTGATTCTGCTGGAAAGATGTTAAAATGTGAAGATGAACTAATAATTCTGATGTAAATATCTAGATCACCACTTGACCTATGTCACAGTAACCATATTATGAAGATACCATGTCATCTTAATGGTGATTTCCATCACATTTGTAATCAAGACCAGGTTTATTTACTTAAATTTTAGTATTGTGCCTGTCAGAAGTTAGGTAAACCATCTAATTTCCAAGAGGAAAACTATTATCTTTTACTCAAATCCAAGTAAACATGTTTACTAATTTAATCTCAAAATTAGTCTACACTTATGGATAAAAGTTAGTTATGTAATATATTGGGTACAAAATGACTGTACGATCTACAATCATAGACACAAGTTAAACACACAGTACATATATACATAACAACAGTAAGCTTCATAATTCGCTTCTTATCTAATGTTTTTATTAAGGATAATCACTTAAGACAAATTTGTGCTTACTACATAACTTGAGAGAGCATTATCAATTCATTGTTATATCATCATTATTTCAGCTATTATTGTCTATATGTTTTGTTGAAATTTCTGAGAGTGTGACAGAATACATGTCAGCAAATGAACCGCTCCGGTGGCCTAGTGGTTAGAGCGTCCGCCCCGGAAGCGGGAGGTCGTCGGTTCGATCCTCGGCAGAGTCATACCAAAGACTTACAAAAATGGTACTAACAGCTGCCTCGCTTGACGCTCAGCATTAAGAGGTTAGTGTTAGGACTGGTCGGCCTGGTGTCAGGATAATGTGACTGGGTGAGACATCATGCTACATGTCTGCGGCATGATGTCTCAGTGCTAGACATCACTATAAACTGCCTTACTGCAGACATCGTAGCGATTAGACTGAAAAATTTTTAAAGCTACGTTAAAAATCCTAATCAAACAAACAAACAAACAAACATGTCAGCAAAAAGATTCTTTGTTTCTGTATTGTTTTATTCTTTGAAATGGAAAATATCTTGTTTCCAGAATTTAAAAATTCTTTTAATTCCTGTTATCCTTAAGTTATATATTCATTGCCATGATTGTCCTTTTAATATTTCCCTTTGATGCTTTATAGGACCATCATAAGCAAGTAGAATGTATATCAGTTAAAATGTTCCATCCCAGTTTATCCAGTTAAGGACCAAAATGAGAGTGTATTAACTCTAGTACACATGTAAATCAAAACTGAGCCAGATTAAGCCTTGAACCTAAGACCCGTCTAAAGCCTTGAACGTAAGACCCGTCTAAAGCCTTGAACGTAAGACCCGTCTATTCCTAATCTTTTTGTTTTGTTTTGTTTTTTTCATGTCTTTTTGTTTTGATACCCCAGGATGCGCCGATCTTGGTGTTTGTTTACATAAGTCTTCCAGTGGCCTTGACCTTCCTATGAAGGTTGTTGACATGTTTGGCTGTGGACTTCCAGTTTGTGCAATACATTTCAGTTGGTAAGAACATTGAAAAGTTTGGGTACTGACTAGAATAGTACAAATATAGTATTGTCAGGCTTAGGAATTTTTAAAAAAATTCATTTTTGAACATTATAAGTTTATCTGAAATTCAGAGAAATAATAATGACAGTGTAGTTGTTGTAAGAAGATCATATGGTTGCTATGATCCAGTTCATGTTACAGTTGTTAGAACTAGTCAGATTGATTAAAACTCATTTGAATAAACAAGAAATTCCCAATATTTCATTTTCATCTGTTAATATATGAATTTTCTACTCAGTAAATCTCAACCATTTAACATTTCTAAAAATGTCAATCTGTAAACAAATTATTCCTTTGATTTCAGTGTATCTCTACCATTTGATATTTCTAAAAATGTCAATCTGTAAACAAATTATTCCTTTGATTTCAGTAAATCTCTACCATTTGACATTTCTAAAAAATGTCAATCTGTAAACAAATTATTCCTTTGATTTCAGTGTTTGCACAGACTATGATTTATACAAAATATATTTTGAGATCTTTTTTTTTCTTTCTCCAGTTTACCAGAGTTAGTGATACATGGGGAAAATGGAATAATTTTCAAAGACAGCAGAGAGCTGTGTCAACATTTACAGGTAACATTTACCCATCTTGTGCACAAATCATTAAGAAAACATTGGAAACTCTTTCCCTCTAATTTTCAAATTCATACCATTAATCAAGTCTGTCACAAAGATTTTCATAGATTCTAGATTGCATGGAAAGTGCCCCTAATGAGATAAATACAAACACATTATTGTTCAAAACAGGATGTAAAGGAATATTTTGAAATTTTTAAACTAACTTTTCATATCTTAGTGCTGTGCTTGATGATCATTTCCACTGATACTGATAAGCTTACCCGAGGTTCATTCCATTCCTTTCTAAAGATGTGGAATTGAACCTGATGTATCTCTGGGTGGATATAACCAACTTTGTCTAATACATACTTGGATTTTGGATGAGGCTATTTTTGTGAAGGGTGATTATTGCAGTTAAGGCACAGTTTGCTAAATAGTCACTTAGTGACACAACAAACACTTCGCCAAGTTGTTGATAAAAACAATGCTGGCAGGTAAATAGGTTCTCACGGAAGTACTCACGGGTTTCGATGTGATGTTTGATTGACTCTTTTTATGTTTTCTTAGAAAAGAATATGTTGCAATTATAATGTTTACACTGAATCAGAAATAAAGGATTAGAATGTGACATTCACATAACAAGATATTTAATTGCTGTTTATTTCATTATCTGTTGCCACCTGTTAGCATTTACGGGATGTTTTCATTGATCGCTATTTCACCAGACTGTTTATTTATGGTGTATTGATGACTATTTATCAACAAATAAACCCTAACATAATATGTGATACAATGGACACCACGTTATAAGTGGGTTCGTGAATTATCAGGGTGCAAGTTATCGAGGAAGCAGTGTGCAAAGCTCACATCATATAGCAGGATAGAACAAGTTTATGGGACATTAGTTATGTATATTTTTGTTGAATTGTCAAATGGTGAAATTTTTCAAGAACGAAAAAAAAAAATTCTTGATATATCTCAGAATATCCAGAACTTAAAAGTATGACTTGTTTGAAATAAGTCAAAATTATATACTGATGCAACGAATTTGAATACATCACGATTTAAAGTATTCATGCATGACATTCTTGTTTCAGGACCTTTTGCAGAACCAAAGCAAATTGAAACAAATGCGACAGAATCTGAAATCCTTCCAGTGTAAAAGATGGCATGACTGCTGGAGGGAAACTGTTCTGCCTTTGTTCATAGATTCAAGTTCCAACAAAAGAGACTGAATGGAATTTTGTTCTGATTTGTACAGTCAGAATGTCATACTTTTTTAAAATAAAAATCTTTAAACCATGTAAATGTATTATGATATAATAAAATTCAATCAGAAAAATAAATCCATGTGCTGGATGGTTCAACAGAATTGCCTCCAAAATTAGTATCATTTATTGCACAAGTATATAGGATCATGAATAACATTTAAATCTCAACTACAAATGGGTAGATATAACTAATTTCTGTTAATTAATTGCTGCTTGATATGTTTATAACAGATTGTGTGTTCATACAGTAACCAGACTGCTCTGGTGACCTAATGGTTAGAGCATCTGCTTCAGATGCAGGAGGCTGCAAGTTCAATCCCCTAGTTGAGTCATACCAAAGACTTATAAAAATTTGTACTCGCAGCTGCCTCATTTGGCACTCAGCATTAAGAGGTTAGTGTTTGGACTGTGTCAGGATAATGTAGCTGGGTGGGAAACCTGAATTTGTTATGGCATCATATGTTACATAATCTGGCATGATTGACAACCTGAATTTGTTATGGCACATCATATGTTACATAATCTGGCATGATTGACAACCTGAATTTGTTATGGCACATCATATGTTTACATAATCTGGCATGATTGACAATCTGAATTTGTTATGGCACATCATATGTTTACATAATCTGGCATGATTGACAACCTGAATTTGTTATGGCATCAAATGTTACATAATCTGGCATGATTGACAACCTGAATTTGTTATGGCACATCATATGTTACATAATCTGGCATGATTGACAACCTGAATTTGTTATGGCACATCATATGTTTACATAATCTGGCATGATTGACAACCTGAATTTGTTATGGCATCATATGTTACATAATCTGGCATGATTGACAACCTGAATTTGTTATGGCACATCATATGTTACATAATCTGGCATGATTGACAACCTGAATTTGTTATGGCACATCATATGTTACATAATCTGGCATGATTGACAACCTGAATTTGTTATGGCACTATATGTTACATAATCTGGTCACCATGTATAGAGCCTATCATATGCTGAATACAAAGCTTGGAATATTACAAACAGGCAATAATATACGTAGCAGGCTCACTGGCTCATGAAACAATTATTCCCATGAAATTTTTGTTTTGGGATTTTACCAATCAAATCCATTCATTTTCATAAATTTGTTGGGTTCCGATGGTATGTCTGACTTTTGGACATATACCCTTTTCAAAACTTCACCCCTTCCTTGTTTTGCTTTTTTTAAAAACTTTTTTTCTACTTTTTTCAAATGGTTATATTTTCTTCATGATAACATTGATTCATCATATTTTGTTTTATTATGACTGTTTGATTTTCTTATTGCTATCAAATCTGAATTTTTGCTCTTGTGCAAAATCATTAAATTATTAATTGCCAGCACAAGAAGTTTTCAGCCGATCATGCCAACTGTTCTTGAATGTTTGAGAAAACTATGAATAGGCTGGTCTATGTGACAAACGTTACAATTATAAATGTCCACATGCCACAGATGCCCTCTCCAGGATGGTGGAATTAATGGGCAAGGTGCTTGTGAAACAAGGTCCATAAGTCCTTAAAGTTTCCTTACAACAGTAACAAGAGTGCTAGGGCCTGCATTTCTGAAAAACTTGAACCAAAACTTCAATGCTCTATAACATTACAATATGGGCAATAGTGAATATCAACCAGAAATGGTTTGTGTAAGTTCAGTTGTTGAAAATATGCTTGATTCATGTGGAAAAACTATTTTAGAAACAGTTAATACTTGAAGCTTACTTTTTGTTGTTTTGGAGTTCAAATTTAGGCATTTTGTGATGGCACCGCCTTTTTCATTACATAAGGTATACTACAGTCTTGGAATATTTCAATGGATCCCAGGTTGATGAGTGGCATAAAGTGCTAGCCTTTACAGATCACCAACATCTCAAATCTACCTGTGTGGGTTTCAGTCTCGGTTGACCACTATATGTGAGCAAGCTTCCATTGGGTTGTTGGTTCTTGTTTTGTTTTCCCAGTTTATTCCTCCATCAGATGTTCTGCTTGTCATTTATAGTCTATTAACATGTGCTGAAAAATGACTTTAAACCTATAACCAGCAACCAACATATTTTAATATGTTAATCCAAGTAGAGAGGGATAGAGAGAGAGAGCAAGGGAGGGTTTGAGAGAGTAGAATAGAAGTAAAATTAGGCCTAAATTTTGAAAGGGCAGATATATTTACTAAATGGGAAAAGAAAGCAGTTCCAAGAGTGATATTACCACTGTGGTGATAAAAATGCTACAACTGTGATGATAACAGTACTACAACTGTGGTGATAAAAGTGTTATTACCACTGGTGATAAAAGTGCTACAACTGTGGTGATAAAAGTGCTATTATCATTGTGGTGATAAAATGACATTGTCACTGTGATGATAAAATTACTATTACAACTGGTGATATAAGTGCTGTTACCACTGTGGTGATAAAAGTGCTATTATCATTGTGGTGATAAAATGACACTGTCACTGTGATGATAAAATTACTATTATAACTGGTGATGTAAGTGCTGTTACCACTGTGGTGATAAAAGTGCTATTACCACTTGTGATAAAAGTGCTACTACCACTGTGGTGATATAAGTGCTATTACCACAGTGGTGACAAAAGTGGTAATTCCACTGGTGATTAAAGAGCTACTTCTCTGTTTTGTGTGCATTTGCACAGAAAATATTCTTTCCAATTCAAGGTAGAACTAAACAAAATGATGAAAAAATCTCTGCCCCTTGTTGGATTTCAACTGGGGTCATCTGCATGTGAAGCAGCCATATTTACCAATATACCACATTAGCATCTTTCACAAGTAAAAAAAAAAATTTATTGGTCATTATTTCGTCAATGTTTTATGATGGGCAGTGGAAAACTAAACTACTTATCATATATCACTTCAGTGAAATATCAAATTACATATCGAGATTTTGCAGAAAATCCAGTAATTCACAGCCTGGACAAAACTATTGTTATCAATGTATACCTTATATGTTTTGTCAGCTAAGTAGAGAATTCTCAAGTTAATTTATCTTTATGCTCCTGTTAGGGTATATAGCGTTTCCCATTTTTTTTTCCCATCATGTTCCCTCGAGTAAGTTGGGTAGATAACTCCAAAGTTGATGCACTTTTAGCTCCATATTAAGAAGGTGAAGGCTAAATTTGATTTCTATCATGGCCACACTGTTATGAAGGAAGACATTGCAACAGTCACATTTGTTGTCACTGAGTTTGTTACACGCCATTTCAGATGGTACAAGTCTTTAGGGAAAAAGTCTTTGGAAAGATAGTAATAAAACTGTGTAAGAAGCAATTTAACTCTCATCACTTGATTGAAGATAATGGAAAAATCAGGTATTGATGAGCGTTGATTGCAAATTGAAATTGTGACAATCAAAATTTGGGTGCAGCATCTGTTATTAAACTACACTGTAGAATTGCCAAGGTCACATAATTTACATCTGAATGCATACATAACCAAAATAAAGAACATTATCATGATAGGCAACCAAAATGAAGAACATTATCATTATAGGCAACCCCACGGTTAATAAAATGTTTTGTTTAAGATGTTTTACCCTGAAGTCTGTTAGATAAGACCCCTCTGTAATGTTACCATAGTACCCACATGCCAGCAGTGTTTATCATATCAAGAAATGTGTTGAAGAAAAAAACAATCTCTTCATTTTAGTATGAAAATGGTTTTCAATTTGACAAACAACATAAGTGGAATATTTAGGAGCTAAATTTGTAAAATTATTGCTGTGGTACTTGTGAAATACAAGGTTTCCCCATCACTCATGAAATATTTCCTTATCATCTCAAATAAATATCCTTTCTCCAGAGATGTGATGAGGGGCATAACAATGCCTCAACTTTGGGATTCTATACCCAGCTTTCCTGACGGGACATGATAGATGTTCCTAAGTAACACTTGATAAACCATCTAGAGATATGGAAGGAGTATTTAAAAAAAAGTGCATTGATTTGGGGATTCTCTGCCCTGCTTACCTCAACTTAACCTTGCCAGATTTTAAAAGATAAACCTTTTCACTGCCATTGTGTCTTTCCACTAGTCTGGTGCTTGATAAATTTTCGTTTTTCTGGTTACTTTTGCAAATGTGTTACACATTATTCCCTACAGTTACCCTTTGTATATAGTGGCATTGCAGAAATTTGTATGTGATACTTTTCATATATTAGCTTGGTTTCTGAAGATGGTCCAGAGTAAATCCAATTCATACATATAAACCTTATGCCTGCTTTTCCTCCTGAGACGAGTGGTGTCTTTCAGCCCTTTACATCGCTTACTGAAATCTTCCAAGTGTTCAAAATTATTGACAAAAAATTTTGAACAGAATCTTTTAATTTTTTCTTTCTTCTTTCACACCTGGATTTCAGTGCAATGTAGTACCATTATAAGGACTTTCTGTTGTCATCTGACTCTGAACTTTCTGTGGCAAACATAATACTTTAATTGCCAATTTGTTGTCATTGGATTATGCTATGTACAATTTCATTGGGTTATGCCATGTGTGACATCATTGGATTATGCTCTGCGATATTGGATTATGCTGTGTATGATTTCATTGGCTTATGCTGTGTGATGTTGAATTATGCTATGTATGATTTCATTGGGTTATGCCATGTGTGATATCATTGGATTATGCTATGTATATGATTGGGTTATGCTGTGATATTGGATTATGCTGTGTATGATTTCATTGGGTTATGCTCTGTGTGATATTGGATTATGCTGTGTATGATTTCATTGGGTTATGTTCTGTGTGATATTGGATTATGCTATGTATGATATCATTGGGTTATACTGATATTGAATTATGCTATGTATGATTTTATTGGGTTATGCTCTGTGTGATATTGGATTATGCTATGTATTATATAATTGGATTATGCTGTGTGATATTGGATTATGGTACGTGTGATATTAGATTATGCTATGTATGATATCATTAGATTATGCTGTGTGATACTGGGCTATGCTATGTGTGATCAGTACTAATTTGAAAAAGATTCAACATGCTAATGAATTTTGGTTGGAATACCAAAGAGCTCAAGCAGTACAAAGCAACCAACATTATTTGTATTCTTTTGGCGGAGTTGTTTGAATTTGATGTTTAAAGTTTGTTGAGATGGATTTATTTAATGTGATTACCGATTTCCTGCATGACATACAGTCTTTTTGTTATCAACATGTATGAACAGATGGGACCCGATATCAATTCCAGCTTCTCTAGTATGACAACACAAACCTTGTACTTTGTTTACATTACTATCCATATGATGGAATACATGTATGAAGAAATAAACAAAGTCAATATTAATAAATATTTTTTAATACCTGCAGTATAAAAAGTGTACATGTCAACTGCATTATACAAAATATTTATGGGTTACAAGTTTCTCTTTAAATATATTTGGGTATCTATAGCAGCAGTGGTTTTATAAACAAAAGAAATATCAGGGTAATTGCACATACATTATACAAGGCTCACACCATGGTCCTATACTATGTCTAAAAAGAAGACATCACATTTATTTAAAGCAAAAGAAATGTCATTTATCAGAAACAAAGTAATTGTTACATGATACAAAAGTAATTTTGATTTTCTAAAGATATTATCCTTATATATATATATTAATTTTGTGTTTCTTTTCTTCATGATCTGGAAATAATTGTCACAGCCACAATCCTGAAGTAAAAATGTCCAATCTAGGAATGTGGCAAATAGTAATAATACTTGCACAATGTCTGTGGTAGTCCATATTATGTAGGTACATTTATTTTAATTCTGTTCCAGTGTTCAATGTATGCAGAATCCAGTTGACAGTTATGTAAAATTTACATCCTGTTCATTTTTTCTTCTTAAATACATTGCATCCTTTTGTTTGCACTACCTTTATTTTGTTTATAAATAACAAACTAAAACCAATCCAGCAATTTCCTTCCAAGTCCAAAACATTGAGATTAAAAATCAGAAGTTGCTGTTTTTCTATTTTAAAAAAACTAAATACAGTCTCAATGTAGGGCAGAGTTTTGGAGTTTGTATTGCCGTATCAGTGATGAGGTTTTAAATATGACTTGCATCTTGTATAAAAATAACCATCAAGTGACAGATTTTTTTCTTCTGTTTTAAGTTTCAATCTTACTGGAAACAACCTGTCCAGTTAACTTGCAAGTCAACTTGAATGTTCCTTTTATATATGGCTGTTCCTCTATCTTCATGGGTTTGATTCTCAGATTTGGCCAATGTGGGTATGTGAAAAAGATTGCCAGTTGCCTCTCATGGGTCGGTGGTTCTTTCTGGGGATTTCCCCAAGTTCTTCCTCCACCATTAATACTGGCTGCCATGTATAGCCCATCATGTCCTGAAAAAAATGGCGTTAAACCCTACAACATATATGTCTATTTTCTGTAGCATGAGCAGCTATTAGGCAGGCTATTTGCCTGACCAGGCAGCTATCATGACTGTGGATACATGTAACCTTAATGTGTCATAGCAAAGGATAATTTATAAGGTGGTGTTGCTCCTCACTGAATATAACACAAGCATCAAGATGTTGCTTTGTTGATGAAGTAAAAATTTATCAACATACTTTAAATATGCATGTCTAATTTGCTTGCTATTTTCTTTAGTATAAGGTTTCAGATTTCATATAAAAGAAAACCTCTTAGTTAGTGCATCATATACTTTCTGAGCACTAATTGCTATTCCCTAGTTGTGAATGTATTTTTAGAAGAGGCATAATGAATTTTGTAAAATACGATACTGGACATAAATCTTAGATATACATGTAAATGAGGATAAAATATTCTGGGAGAAAATAATAACTGTTAACGAAACAAAAGTTAATAAAAATACACTATTTTTGGAATTACCTTCACAAATATACATGTTTAGTTGAAAGAAAGCTCACTTCTGGCAGTGACAATGGGCACTAGTTGACAGTTTCTTATCAATGCAGTGAACTTCCAACATCCCAGTAACATTTGTTGGGAAAAAAAACCCAAACTATTTTAGTGAATTTTTGCAGAAAATATCGAACTAATAATAATGTACAAAATATAAACAGTTACTATTAACACATCTGTGTTGATGTTCTCGCACATGTTGTATACTTTTATTTCACCTCACTGTCGGCTTAAAAAAAAGAAACAGTATTTAAATTGTCACGAGAAATCTTGCTTCAATAAAATTAACTCCAACTCTTTAGATCTAGGAATGATCAAACTGAATAAAATTAAAAAACTTACCTAAAAACAAATATTGCAATAGGAAACAATCCTGTTTCTTTATCTGAATTATGATATATCTATATATTATTGCAAAATATAGATACAATAAAATATAACTGGTACAAATCATTAGTACAAAAAGGTTCTGGAATGTAATAAAAAATATTTCTAAATGAAAAGCCAATATACTTTTGATTTAAGAAAGTTATAAAGCATCCATAACCTTGACAAGAGACATTAAACCTGTCACAGGCAAGTATTATAAACATTATTTATAAATATATTTACAGCATTTCTATTTACAAAGAGAAAAGTTTAACTGATTATAAACTTTGAGAAATTCAACAAATCTTCATTATTTTCAAACCCCAAAAAATAATGCATTAATCCAACAGATCATTAATACATGTAGTGAAGAATGCAATGCATAGATGTGTGTATATTTTTAAAAACAAGCATCAAAATCCCTTTGTAATTTTATATTACTACCACAGTAATATAATCTTTATTTCTAAATCATGCTGAGTTGCCAGAAAACCCAGACCATTTCAAGATGAAAAGCTCCGATCGTGATCCAGATGTTCTGTTGCTGACAACTTGACAAGATATCATAATCCAGATTGAATTACTTTGATAATGGTCTTTTTTTTTTGTTATATACCTATAAATTTTCAAAACAAATTAATAAAATCCAAAAATATAACTGAAAAAAAATCCAAATTGCTTAACATTTAAACTTTTTTTAAATAACTTTATCATCTTAAGTTCTAAAACAAATTTCATTCAATATATGCATCAATATCAGTTTTATGAAGAAAAGTATGTAACAGTCGCTTATTTTCACTTGTGAATTAAAAAAAACTAGTTTGTTTGCACATGGGGGCAGCGGACTCGTATGCAACTTATAGCTATTGTGCAGTGCCAAACTTTGCATTACAAAAGATATTCACCAGTTTCAGGTGGAAGATGTTACAAAGGGGACTTCATATGGGGAATAGCAGCATTATTTCCTGTTACTTTCAGTGGAAAGAAGAAATTGTTGGAAGCAGATGATACAGATCTTTTAAAATAATGCAACTTATTTTCATTTCTGTGTCAAGTGAGGCTACAGCAGAATTATTCATGTTTGTTCAGTTGTAAACAAGATACCTTCAGGAATGAGTAGTTGCAGCCTTGTTTGTGAGTATGGTAATGTGGAATCCGAAAACGAGTATCATTTCCAACTTTTTGTATTCGATGGAAAATTTCTGGGTCTTTTATGAGTAGAAAATGTATAGGTATATAATAAAAAATTTGAGCATGATTTATTTAAGAATGAAATAGAAAAGCCAACTACATATTCCTATTTTAATTTTTTGCAATGTTTTTGATACAACATTCTCTCTTTTATCAATAATTAGTTTAATCGTGTGACTAAAAATAAAATTTTATACTTGGAATGAATATAGATATATCTATCTATATAGAGATATCTGTCTATTCTTGCTTATAAATTGGAGCAAACTGCACAGATCCAGATCTGACAATGTACTAGCAGTTCGTAAGGACTAATAAGTGGAGAAAACCACATAGGCCATGATTTGCTGGAACGCTATGTGACAGCAGATAAGGGTCTAAGTTGTCTGCAGTTGACCTTGACTTTTAAGCTAGTACATTGGTAGTTATATATTTACTGTTATTGGTATACTGTTTCACACACACGTACTAGCAGATCATGTACACAAATATATGCCTACTGATGTGACACAGAGCAACAATAATAAAATCACTTTTTTTTTCTAAGGGGATAAATTCCTTAAGAGCCATTTCTTCAATTTGAGATCCACAGGCAAATGGATTCATAAGGTCAGGTTTAATATTTAAGTGTAATCACAACTATAAAAGTAAGGTCATTTGATAAATATTCAGGTGAAATCACAACTTGAAGGAACATTAATCAGTAATAAATGTTCTTGTTGCCAGTTTGTGGTCACCCATCATCAATGAAACACTGATAAAATTTGTGCCGAGCAGTATGACAATTTATCCACACACAAAAAACACCCATAATACTTTCATCACACAAGCATACATATTTATATTTATTTTTTGGTTCATTTACATTAAGGGTAACATTCTCCAATTTTGGCATTTCATATGGACTCAACATTGCTTGTGTATATTCCATCATCATTTCAAAGATTTCTTTTGAAGGTCGAATATAATTAAGAAAAGATACATTTAATTCATTTCTATATTTGTAGATCAGTAACCAGTTTTAATAATTGATTGCAAGAGATACAAGTGCATATATAAATTATGTGATATAAAAAATATGTTTAATCTGAGATAGTACATTTTATTTGGTTAAAAACTTCACACATGTTGAAAGAAATCACATTAAAAAATAAATCCATAGTGCCATTGACAATGAATAAACTTGTGCAAGTTGGTATGATAATCAAATGTGTAACATCTGTTAACATGATGGCACATACAGTTATGATAAAATGATGTAATCTTTATGGCCTGGCTTTCCATGTTTTGCTCTGTCTAATCTATACCAATGTGATCAGCTTTTACAGTTAAGGACTTTAAGAATTCAAAGAACTGCAACCAAATGTGTTAATACAGACAAAATTAGAAAGGGTTCACAATCAATCACTATAAAGGTAAACTTCAATATTTGGCTATCTTCCTGTTGGACTAGCCTTTATTAACTTTTGAGAAATGTATTCTCCACACCCCTAATGAAATGTAAACATGAGCTATTTGTGACGAGTGCAACATAGATGGCCTGTTTGTTACAATTTTGAGATAAAGATAAAAGTTGTTCAACAAGGGCCATTACTTCATCCAAAATGAAGCAGACAAGACACAGAGGATCAAAGAACATCAAAACATGTTGAATGATTTAAATTATGCCGACTACAAATAACATCCTATGAAAAGAGATGAAGCTAACCGGGGCCATGACTCTGTCCAAAATGATGAGAAAAATCTCATAGTGCGCATCTAACTCTAAGAGACAATTCTCTTACCAAACTCCTTCAGTTCAATCTCAAAACAATACTTAAAAGTGTGCCCAACTTGGCACAAAATGAAGGAGACTAGACTAAACCCATACAATTCACATGCATGTCTAGAAGACATTGTTCATATCAAATGGTTCTTGAACAATGCTAGGTACAAGCACCATTACAAGTGAAGACAAAAAAGTCAAGGACCATAACTCTCTCCAAAATGGAATTGACATGATAAAAACCTTACCATGCACATCTAGATCAATAAGACAGGTTTTAAGTCTATGTTAGAATGTTCACATCAAATTTTATAAGTACCAGTCAAATTGTTTCTGAACTGTGCCAATTACAAGAAGCATCCATATGAAGCTAAATGTCAAGGGTCAAAACCCTATTCAGAATGGCACAAACAAGACAAAGTGCATTAAACACAATCTTTTAGACAGTTTCCACCAAATTCATCAGAATATATTGAATGGTTCTAGAGCTGTGTCAGTTACAAGCACCATCCTATTCACAGATGCAAAGTTAATTGTCAAGGGCCATAACTCTAAAATGGAGTTTAGACAAAACTCATAGGCACATCAAGGTCTATAAACCATACATGCATTAAACTGAAATCAGAATATGTTGAATGGTTTCTGAGCCATGCTGGTTACAGGAATCTACTTTAGCTGTAAATTAGATCTATTAAGAGCAAGAATATTATAAATATTTTTGACCTGAAAATAGGAAACTTGTAAATGGTACTTATCCGTCATAGGCAATTCACATGCCAATGGTATCCATGTGTAATGGTTACCGTGCCTTGGTGGGCCCTAAATATCCACATAAAAATGCGTTTGAATCTTGTAGTATAATCTACCACTGTACCAGAAGGGAAGTGAATACACCTTTTACAATGGACCATGGTATTAGGACTACTATTGATTTAGAGGATCATGTTACATTAAAGAGAGTCCAAGATTTGAACATAAATTGTGAAATATTGACAACCATTTCAATTTTTATGATTATAAGTAAATACCAACATCATGCAAGAGATAAAATCTGGACTTGAAATATTTAGGTCATTTCATCTCTTAAAATGGAATTACAAATTCATACCAAATGTTGACACATATTATTGAAATGATTCTAAATTCAAAATTGTCAATTAATACCAGGATTGGTAACCACTTCGAGCACAATCACCTTTTATAATTGTCTGGGTTATGTCCCTTTACACTATTTTATGTGAAAAAGGGACAATAGAGATGAAATGAAGAAAGTGACAATTATAAGACATAACCATTATTCTTTGTAACCAAATTCAAGTCAGGTCACAGGCTCGCAAGATAATCCCTTCAAGGAGACAAAAAAGACAATAAAAAATAAATGCAGTAAAACCAAATTTTACAAACAAGTCCAGTGTTCAATATCACAATGCAATGTACCTTGTTTCACTCTAATTCTATAAAAATCATGGTATGACAAAACAATTACTTATTTGTGCAATATATGCAAAACCATACATCTACAATATTGCAATATCTACCTGATATGTATTTTTGTACATATATGTGTATTTACAGAGTCATTCTTCAATTGAGATAAATCCCATTCCCAGTGACATTTTATACTGCAATCACTAACAACACTTTCAATCCCATTCATCACAAGACTTCTAGTCAATGAACACAAATCCTTTATGTCCTTGGGGTCAGCATTTTGTCAGAGGGACGCTTTCTATGTCGATTGATGACTTGCATGTATTGACTTATCAAATTGGAAATGTCTGATCCCTGAAAAATGAAAATAACCATTTGGCATTACTTGTAATCAATCATGTAGATCTATGTAACTTGTCATAAGCATCATTAAGTACTGTATATAAGCATGAAAATGGGGGTATAGATTACATGTCTGATGATAAAAGTCTAATGATACAGCCATGCTTCTGTCAAAATATTGATATCAACAAATGATGGTACCATGCAGAAAACGGATGAAAAGCATTTCTGTGAGTGTATCAGGTGCTATTATGACACTATGCATGTGCAGAATTGGTGAACTGATGAACGGGAAGAAAGAAAATAAAACTGGATGTTAAAACTTTAAAATGTAAAAAAAAGATAAGGTGCAGCTGCCTTCAATTGCTCCAAATTGTGTTTTCAGGTAAATATAAAAGCATGTTTATGTAAGTACAAATTGTGAATTTTCAGGTATGTATAAAAAGCATGTTTATACAAGTCCATATTGTGTGTTTTCAGGTACATATAAAAGCATGTTTATATAAATAAAAGCATGTTTATATAAGTACAAATTGTGTGTTTTCAGGTATGTATAAAAGCATGTCAATACAAGTTCATATTGTGTGTTTTCAGGTACGTATAAAAGCATGTTTATACAAGTCCAAATTGTGTGTTTTCAGGTATGTATAAAAGCATGTTTATACAAGTCCAAATTGTGTATTCAGGTATGCATAAAAGCATGTTTATACAAGTCCAAATTGTGTGTTTTCAGGTATGTATAAAAGCATGTTTATACAAGTCCAAACTGTGTTTTCAGGTACATATAAAAACATGTTTATACAAGTCTGGCATGTTGATATATTTGTGTAATCTCAGGCAGTTTGTGTTTTGATCTTCTAAGATGTGATTAAACATCACTGTAGAATAATATAAGGGCACCAATATTAATCTTGTGCATTTGGTACAATGATCAACTGGTTTTGTGTCATGCCAACATGTGTATATTAGTCCAATAAATCAGCTCCCAAACAATATCAAATCATGAATGTATTCTGGCTGCTTCATCAGACCATGTATGTGATTCTGATGTGTGTAAAGGTATTATTGATACATTTATAAATTTAAATTGTGTAATTTTAAGACTGACAATGATTATCAAGGTCTTATAAACTGTTTGTCAAACAGTTTAATACAGACTGCCAACACCTGCAAGTCTACTGAGGGATGATGCTAACTTTTCAAAAACCAATTCATTTAATTTAAAAACTTTTTTTTTAATTTAGTATTTATCTGAAGCAATTTTTCTAGTCAACATAACCAAGACTTTATAGCTTGGTTTTTAATATACTACACGTACATGCAGTGAACACCAAAACAGAACAATGGAAATCCACAACGTGGTCTTCCACTCAGGTCAGAGAAACCAATGCAAGAATGACTTTTGTGGCACACACATTTAAGCTCTACTATCTTTAACCACTGATCAAATCTTTGTAATATTTTCTGGTTCTGTATAAATCAATTTATACAGCCTGTGAAAGCATTTGATTTCAGGTACTCAACTCTATCTTTATATCTCCCAGTTATAAAACCTAACTGCCCATGTTTCAAAACTGACTCCCCTGATTCATGAAGACCTATAGGAGTGATGCATTCATTTATAACATGTCATAATATGGAGTTTTCTATCAAATTCATAAAATATAACCCAAATGTACTACTAGGTAGCTATAAACATACCTAAAGGGTAGAAAACGAGGTTTTCGGATACCAAGGCTTTAAACATGGGAGAAAGCTCCATCTTGCAAACAACAATACCATAACATAATCAAGGACAGTCTTGAAAAAGACTAAGTATTTTTCTTGCTCTTTGCCACCAGCTGATCATATCTCCTTGTGGAAATAAACTTTCTACCATATAAACATATCCATGTGGGAAAAAATTATGTAACTTTCTACAAATAATATCCAATAGCAGAGTTATTACCACATTTTGCAATTTTTCTTTGATATTTGCATGACAAGGGAGCAAAAGTGGAGTTAAAGCAATGGGTGCATAGCAAACAGCTCCACTCACAAGCATTTCATAAAGCTTCAAACAAAGTAACTTGTATTAAGAATTTAAATTTAGAAATGACTGACATTAAGGGTCATCAACTTTTCTAAATGAGGTTGATTTTTTAAAATCCAAATTCAATGTCTCATCATTACAAGCAGCATCTGTAAAAAAGATGTTAAACTGATTGACAAGGGCTGTAACTCTGCCAAAGTAGAGTGGATGAAACAAAACCCATAAAAGACAGATTTGTGTCAATAAAAAAATTTCACAACATGAATTTCATTGACAAGAGTGATACTGGAGCAGAGAAGACAAAACCCATAAAAGACATGTTCAAGTTTATCACACATTATTCATACAGAATATTTACAGGTTTATCACACATTATTCATACAGAATATGTCAAGCAAAGCTGTTAAACAAAGCCAAAAGTAACATCCTATGTTTAGAAATTAACTTAATTGTCATGGGCCATAACTTAATCTTGTTTTAATGATGTATGTTATGCTAAGCCAAAAGTAACATCCTATGTTTAGAAATTAAGTTAATTGTCATGGGTCATAACTTAATCTTGTCTGAATGATCTTATCAATGACAGACCTTCAAATAATGAAAAGACCAAGTTGATATTTGTATTGATAATGTATCTTATTTTAGGCTCTACATCATGAATTGTACTGATACACTGCACAGGTGTATAGTTTCACCGCTAGTTTTGGAGTTATTTTCCAGAAAAAAAATTCTGCTTGATGGAATTATGAGTGGAAAGAACCCATTTCTATATCCCTGTGCCAAATTTGTTAAGGAGCATGGGTATTTAAAATATCTTGTTCTGCCATCACAATCCTAAACTTAAATTAAAGGTCTAACAGATCTAAGCTGTTTGTTTGATAACGGCAAATATTGTAATTATTTACCTGGTCAGTCTCAATTCTGACAATTTTCTGCACCATCAAGTTGCCCAACTTCATATCTAGGTAGTTCTGATTACTGTCACTACGGTAACGCCGTGTGGACAGTACCTCGGTAAATGTGTAGGCTAGGAATGTATCCTGCAATAAGGATAACTCAATTGCTCTGAATCAAATACATGTTTGAAAATTTGGATAATCTACAATATTTGTGACAATATTTAAAGATGATTTAAATATATAAGAATACTTTACATTTCTACTAATTTGTATAAAATATCTGCAAGATTATATATTGCTAAATTTGAAGACAAAATACATACCTATGATATTGTTATTACTCTATCAAGAGTTACCTTATACATTTCCAACTTAATAATTAAGAGCCCAATTGCAAACTGCATAGACCCAGATCTGCCATGATTGCATAATGTGCCAGCAGATCTGAGTCTAAGCATTTTGTAAGGAGTGCTCAGTGTAAGGAGTACTCAGTGTATGGAGAACTCAGTGGAATAAATAATTCTGATCTACATTAAAGTTACATTATGAAATGGTAGATGATGTTCTATGTTGTTCGCAGTTGGACTCGATTTGTAAGCATGTATACACGGCAATCAACAGCAATGTATTCATGCATGCAAAATAATATGCCACAAAAATGTAGTATATTATTAACTTCTTGAAATAAAGTGAGAGTAAAGTGTTTGATGAATGCATGAATACATATGATATATGTATATTCGACACCTACATGCGTTGTGGGATCAAGCAACAGAACTCCAGTCTTGTTGACTGCCAGTATACAGTGACCAAATGGAGGCTGTGTCAAGACTTTCTGCAAATGAAAATTATAAAAATAAAAATCACATGTCTTTACTTGGTAAACATGGAAAATAACAGTTTCATGTCTTTACTTGATAAACATGGAAGGTAACCAAATCACATGCCTTTACTTGGTAAACATGGAAAATAACAGCTCCATGTCTTCACTTCATTAAAACAATCACATATCTTTACTTGGTAAACATGGAAAGTAAGTTTCATGTTTTTACATGGTAAACATGGAAAATAACCAAATCACATATCTTTACTTGGTAAACATGGAAAATAACAGTTTCATGTCTTTACTTGGTAAACATGGAAGGTAACCAAATCACATGTCTTTACTTGGTAAACATGCAAGGTAACCAAATCACGTCTTTACTTGGTAAATATGGAAAATAACAGTTTCATGTCTTTACTTGGTAAACATGGAAGGTAACCAAATCACATGCCTTTACTTGGTAAACATGGAAAATAACAGCTCCATGTCTTCACTTCATTAAAACAATCACATATCTTTACTTGGTAAACATGGAAAGTAAAAATTTCATGTCTTTACTTGGTAAACATGGAAAATAACTAAGTTTCAAGCCTTAACCTCATATGGTACTAGAGTAAAAGTAAAAGCAGAAGAGGGGAAGTTATTCTATATATTCGAGTTAACAGAATCTTCTGAAAGACAAATTTTTCTTTGTGACCAACATGTATCATGACTATTATGCTACATTCTACTGTTATAAATATGTTTTATTCTGTATTGCCATTATGCAAGCTATTGATCTTATATGTATCAGACTATTTTACTACATTCTACTGTCATAAAATATAGATTTTATTCTGTATTGCCATTATGCAAGCTATTGATCTTATATGTATCATGTCTATTCTACTACATTCTACTGTCATAAAATATGTTTTATTCTGTATTGCCATTATGCAAGCTATTGATCTTATATGTATCAGACTATTTTACTACATTCACTGTCATAAAATATAGATTTTATTCTGTATTGCCATTATGCAAGCTATTGATCTTATATGTATCATGTCTATTCTACTACATTCTACTGTCATAAAATGTTTTATTCTGCATTGCCATTATGCAAGCTATTGATCTTATATGTATTATGACTATTTTACTACATTCTACTTTCATAAAATATAGATTTTATTCTGTATTGCCATTATGCAAGATATTGATCTTATATGTATCATGGCTATTTTACTACATTCTACTGTTAAAAAATATAGGTTTAATTCTGTATTGCCATTATGCAAGCTATTGATCTTATATGTATCATGACTATTCTACTACATTCTACTGTCATAAAATATAGATTTTATTCTGTATTGCCATTATGCAAGTTATTGATCTTATATGTATCATGACTATTATACTACATTCTACTGTTATAAAATATGTTTTATTCTGTATTGCCATTATGCAAGATATTGATCTTATATGTATCATGTCTATTCTACTACATTCTACTGTTAAAAAATATAGGTTTAATTCTGTATTGCCATTATGCAAGCTATTGATCTTATATGTATCATGACTATTCTACTACATTCTACTGTTATAAAATATGTTTTATTCTGTATTGCCATTATGCAAGATATTGATCTTATATGTATCATGACTATTATACTACATTCTACTGTTATAAAATATAGGTTTAATTCTGTATTGCCATTATGCAAGCTATTGATCTTACATGTATCATGTCTATTCTACTACATTCTACTGTCATAAAATATGTTTTATTCTGTATTGCCATTATGCAAGATATTGATCTTATATGTATCATGTCTATTCTACTACATTCTACTGTTATAAAATATGTTTTATTCTGTATTGCCATTATGCAAGATATTGATCTTATATGTATCATGACTATTATACTACATTCTACTGTTATAAAATATAGGTTTAATTCTGTATTGCCATTATGCAAGATATCGATCTTATATGTATCATGACTATTTTACTACATTCTACTGTTATAAAATATAGATTTTATTCTGTATTGCCATTATGCAAGCTATTGATCTTATGTAAACAATATAGGAATTTAAAACAAGAATTTAAGCTTTGATTCAAACCGATCTGTGCAAAAGGTTTTATGTTTTTTTCAATCATATTTGCTGTGATTACATAAAACTGATTCAATAGATAAACAATGTTTAGTTTATACAAGTACTTACCTTCACTCTAAAGAATGTGGATCCAAATAGTGGCCATCTTGATAGGACCTCTGCAAAATAATGGCATTCTTTTTAAACAGTTATCAAAGCAGAAATTGCTCTATTACCAGTGCTCAGTTTTCAGTTTGCTATTTATACTATAATTCATATTTTTAAAAAAGAAGAGAAACAATAAAGCTTGCAGCAGACATGAGAACATTCTATCTCAATTATATTTTAGTTAATATTTTCTAATATTGATTATAAAGTTTAATAACCCAAGTGTTCCTTAACCAGGTGATGAAATGTTCGATTCAGATATTATGTGACCAAATACTCCACTGACATGTTTATTATGTTCCTCGACAGTGAGATCCATCTATTATCTTGTAGGGAAATGTCATGCTTCTTTTTCTACCTAGTTTTGTTTACTTGCTGGAGTACGCAAACTAATAAATCCCATTATTATGTTATGCCTTTTTATTCACCAATAAAACCAACTCTTACCAACAAATTTGGCCATGCTCTCAACTGATGATATTCTGCCAATGTTACCCATTTGATCATGTACCCTGTTGAGCCACTGCTGGGGACGATAATCTGGCATCTTTCGGACTAGGTCTGGCAACAGGTGCTCCAGGTCTTTACTGGGAAAAGAAACAAAGTCATTTTGTCATGACAAATATCATTTAAAAATGTATAGTCTCAACGCATGACTTATGTTTGTGATATTAAACCCTAATGGTGATGGCTTGTGATTTATGTCAACTGTTGTTGCTACTCTGCATTGTGTTCTATATCATATATTGAACAAGTATTAAAATTACATTTCTAACATGACTTTTATTGTGTTTTTATTATTAAGATGGAATTGTACATGTTCTTCATTTTTGTCATACTAAAGATCACCATACACATGTACTATGTCAGGGTGGCTCTGTTTAGCATCCCATAGAATACTATGTCAGGGTGGCTCTGTTTAGCATGCCACACAATAGTATGTCAGGGTGGCTCTGTTTAGCATCCCATACAATACTATGTCAGGGTGGCTCTGTTTAACATCCAATACAATAGTATGTCAGGGTGGCTCTGTTTAGGATCCCATACAATACTATGTCAGGGTGGCTCTGTTTAGCATGCCAAACAATAGTATGTCAGGGTGGCTCTGTTTAGCATCCCATACAATACTACGTCAGGTATGTCAGGGTGGTTCTGTTTAGCATCCCATACAATACTATGTCAGGGTGGCTCTGTTTAACATCCCATACAATACTATGTTAGGGTGGCTCTGTTTAACATGCCACATATATCTATGTCAGGGAGGCTCTTTTTAGTATACCACACAATGCTATGTCAGGGTGGCTCTGTTTAGCATGCCATACTTGTGTGTGTGTGTGTGTGTGTGTTTAAAAATTTTTGGCTTTATCTATAATGCAGTTGTGTACCTTGCAGACGTGAAAATCACAAGAACAAAGGTCAATAACAACATGTTAATTATAAACTGTGAAAATCAAAGGACCAAAGCTCTGTAACAATTATGTCAAACTATGAAAATCAAAGGACCAAGCTCACTAACAAATCTGTCATAAACTGTGCAAATCACAAGACCAAAGCTTAGTAACAACATGTCAGTCATATAAACAATACAAAAAAGTCACACACATTTGTTATTCCATTAGCAACCACATCATCACAAGTGTTGTCATTTTCATCCCCATTTTGCTTTTTAAAGCTGATAAACTTTCTTCTCAGAACTTACTTTGTTGGCATGGCAACTTGATCAGCGGCTCTATGGAGGAGGGCAGCCAGAAGAGAAATGTCCATCTGGAATTTTAATAAATCAAGTTAACAAATCATTGAGCAACATATATTAAATGTGGCTACAGTGCAATATTATCTTAGATCATCATGCCATGCATAATGTAAAAATACATTACAGAAGATGAATTATGATACAGATTTCCTACAGAGCTTAAGTAGCATCAGCGACAACATATCATACTGCTACTCATGAAAGATTTCTCTCCCTTGTTGGAAACTATCAATGCAAGATTATAACATAAGAGCTTCATGCAACAAGTGATTATTTCTTGTGTATTTTAAAGTCTTAGCAATTCGCCATATAGTATGCTATTAATATCTCTGTTGCCTATTATGCAACAATGTGCATTGTGAATTTTAAACACTTTATTTATGTTGACCATGTATGGTAATATCATGTGAACAAGTTTAGTAGAATTTAATTAAAATATTGTTGAGATCTCAAAATAGCCTTTTTCTTACCTAAAGTACAAGCCATCTACAAAGTTGGTAAAGACAGATGGTCTAAAACCAAAGTTATAGTTAAGTTGTCGAAACAAAACAAAAGGCAATAGATGGACAGATGTTTCTGAATGTACACATGAATTAAATGATGATGTCATAAAACTATACAGCAAGTCTTTTGGTGGACTTGTAAAAATAATACCTCATATTGTTTTGTCAGCACACCATCCCTCATTGTGACCAGCAAACCTTCCTTGTAATCTGGTATACACTGTAATGAAAATGGTATTCATCAAAAGTACCAACATATATATCCAGCTAAAATAAATTTACAGCTGAAGAATTATGTTCCCCACAGTACATTCACACATAGATTAATCTGATTAGCGTATGTGTACATCTAACCGCAAACTGCACAGACCCAGATCTGCCATTGCACATTGTGCCAGCAGACCAGAATCAATGCTAGTTGTCATTGGACCAGACTTTATATATATGGTACATCAAATACACTGTGTGTGTGTTTGTTATACACAAACAATGCCATCTGTCAAGAAAAAATGCACTTCATTTCCCTTTGTGTCAGTAATATACCTCAAAACATATTTTTTTAATTACTTTTATTTAAAGAAAGTTTTGTATTTATAGGTAAACAGGTAATTTAGAAGTGGAATAAATCATTCACCAATCTTCAACAAAGAACCTTGCAATGGTAAATGAATTGTATTAAATATATTTTTTAAAAGCATATCTAGACATGTTTATTGCAAAGTTAGCACATTCTATGCTGATTAGAAGACAAGTTTTAAAATGTAAAGAAAACAAATTTGAAAAACTAAGAAGATAAACCCTTTCAAATAAACATAGTCCTACAAGATAAAACATAACTGGCAAAAATGCTATGTTTTAAAGGTAAATAAAATAGATAAAGTTGTGTATGCATATGGTTTAATAGTACATCAGCATGATTATGGCTATACAGTGACAATCAAAAGTTAAGTTCTAAAATTGAAAAGATAAACATTTGCAATTTTTCTGAGATAACTTATTATTAAAAAAAAGAAACAAATGTAGTACTAAGACCTAAAAGTCCAAAGGTAAAGACCTTAGCAATATTATATAATAAGAGATAATAGTAAAATAGTCTTTAAATTAGAGTGTCAACATTTTATACAAACTTCATTCTTTAAAAAAGTACAATTTATTTCTGGTGATACATAATCATAAAGCTTCTTAATTAAGATGACCTTGAACAAAATTATGTGTCACATGGTGGAAGTTGATATTCCTGATAAGAATGTAAATAAAGCATGAAAAATACTGACCACAGTGATGTATCATTACGTACTGGTTGGAAGTTGCATTATTTCTGCTCAAAATATGAACTCCTATCAGACCCTACACCTCTAGGTCACAGAATGACCAACACAGTCTGTGATATTGAGCAATCACAGGATTCAACAACAAGACTTTCTGAAGGCATAATGTATTAAGCAAATACTTTTCAAACAACTTGACAAAAGAACCTACCTGGGAATACAGTAGTTCATTGTACAATACATTATCTATGGATCTGAAGGGGAAGTACCATACAGTTCTCTGGAATACTAGGTCATATTCTTGTTTGGCCCGCAGCAATTCAGCTGTTACATCGAGAATGTATTCATCTGATCGTAACCTTGAGAATATTCCACCTGCTGTTGGAAGACATAAAGGAACAGTGGTGAAATTTTGACAGTTAAGTTATAAGATGCTAAAATATTGTTTTCACACTAAGCGCCAATCATACTTTGCACTATGACAAAAATATTGTCAACCGTCATAATTAACCTGGGAACTTTGTTAAGCTATCATTAATGACAAATATGCCCTTTTTAAGTGACATCATTATTTCAAATGTGTCTGTTGCTTTTATGGATCCCAGCCCATTTAAGAGACAACAATTTCTTCAGCAACAATGGACAAAACAAGTTGTTATGAAGAAAAAAAACCCAGACTTTTCCACCAAGGGAAGTCACTGTAACAGCTGTGCCTCAAATAAGATCATAAAGACAAAATAAAATTGTCTGCTTACCTGTCCTAAGAAACAATGTATATTCTTCTACTTCTACTGGATCATGGATCTGTAGCCTGCTACAAACATCCTCTATAGCATCATGCACCACCTGGGTAAAACAAATTTCAAATGAGAAGCCTCTTAATCTTACACAATATATGATATTCCAGACCAAATGAAATATAAATAATTATCAAGGTTCTAAAATTGGCACCAGTGCCAATATCATCTGTTAGTGCTCTAAACAACAGTTCTTCTTGCAAAGAAAAAAATTCTGACTTGTTTTCAAAACTTGTTTATGCAACGTTTTATCTTGACAACAGTAGAGCATTTAATCTGCATGATATAACCAATATTGTACATACATACATACATACATACATACATACATACATACATACATACATACATACATACATACATACATACATACATACATGCATGCATGCATACATACATACATACATATCAAAACAGAGTAAGGAGATTGTAAAAACAAATAGTGGTTGCTTCAACTCTTTTAAAATTTGTGCAAGGAAAATGCAATGACCATGAAATTTAGTGTGTAACACCTTTATAATGCTTGATAACCATGATAACAGAAGATCATACTGTTTACAATGTTTCAAAATCAATAATAAAACACACAACACTGTAGATAGTTGAATCAAATGCAATGTCTACATTCAGTAGAAATGCATTCTGTGTGGCAGATGTTAGTTTTAATTTAATGCAGTCTTACATCCTACCAATTGTTTAATTTACTAATGAGATCTACTACAATACTGACTGGTAGGTCAAGCAAAGAGCTTTAATTGTTGGCATTATTTTGTTCTTTTGTATTGTTTTTTTTTTGTTTATTTGTCTAAACCATTAAATCAATTCAAAACTCTAACAGTCAAATCCACAAATTACGAACCCATGAGAATATACTTAAAATGATACCCATGGAAACAAATCAGTCAACTGTAATTCTCAACCAGAACTTGTTTAGATAAGCTGATCAAGTTGGGAACATGGTGATCCCTCAGAAATAAAAATCTTCCAATTTGGTTATCTACTGGCATTTGTCCATGGGCAGTGGTCCAGAGAAACATTAGCTCTAATTAGTGAACTCAAAGCGCTAAACAAGTCAGTCATCTGTTTTTGTTTGCATTCCAATTTTAAGTTATTTCTCATTTGCTTAATAATAAACATGATTTCCAGAGTTTTCTCTACTTTCAACAACAACAACAACAAACATTCTTCAAAAAGGCAATTCTGATTTTCCTGTCAACCCATAGAAATGAACACAAAGTTGGCACATATAGTAGAAAAAAGATAGGTTGAAAGGACCTAATATAAAGGATTTACAAGACAAAATAAAATAAAAAACAGGATTTTTATAGGATCTTATATTTTTCATAAGAGTTATATAATAAATATGATCCATTCAGGACTCCATGCATAATAGTTTATGTGCCTGTGCATACATCATTCCATTTCTTACTTCATCATGCGTAATCAGACATGATGTTATAATGTACTTTCCTATGTTGTAATTCATTACTACAGAAAGTATTTGTGAGCTTCAAAAGAAGACTGCAGGTGCCAGATGAATCAAAGCAAAAAGGTTTGGCTGTAGGGTAATCTGAGACTCATCTTTTCCAAAAGTACCCATTTTATTTCTCATAACAGAACAATCCATGAATGATGTGGACAAAGTTAGCCCAGCATTCAAATTTAGGCATACCGGTATAGGTAAAATGCATTACCTGTGATCAACATAAATCTTGATAATCACAATTATAAATAGTAATTATTGCCACAGTGGAGAAGGTTTGGAAAGGTAATGTGATGTTAATTTAATGGTTAGGGGAGTAACCAATGAAATCTCTACATCTGATGGAGTTTCAAAATGGTTAGATCCAAGATTTTCAATGACTGGTGCTTGGAAATTGTTCCATTGGGTTGGTTATATTATCTTTTTGTAAATAAACAGCCATGAAGTTTCTCAACATGTATCTTATTCTTTGCTTAAACTAAAAGGAGGAAGGGGTTGGGGTGATGAACATGAAATAACTATTTTTATGTTTACCTTAATTTGTAGAAGAAACAAAAAAGTTATATGCCAACTGACAGGGCTATAACCACATCATAATGTATAGTGCTTATAATTTAACTTCCTTTTGGAATGTTTATTTTATACATTTTTAACCCAGCAGCAATTAATGAAAATGTTATAAAACTGTACATTTTATGCTGGCAATGAATAATGGTAAAATACTTTAATTTACAGCATTATGTTTGTGACTTTAAAACAAACTTCAACACTGTTAAGGTTTTTTCTTCTGTTTCTGCAAAAAAATCATTACATTGTTTATTTTACCATGCCATGCCATCTTAAAATGCAACCAAGACAAAAAATATCCTCCCTCCATTATATCTGACCCACAAACATGGATACTCACCATGCATGGTCGCACATGCAGCATGCCTTCCCTCTCGGATCCACTGTAGATGAAGGAGAACCGCTTGGAAATTCTTCCATCCTGGTGGCAAGAATAAAAAAGAAAGTTATTTTGTTATTTCTGATGGTAATAAGCAGAAACTGACACACAAAACAGAACATATGAAAAGGTCGTCTTGCAATAATAAAAAAATTAAAATACATTAAAATAGTGTAAAATTTACCATGAAGACTTGTCCAGATTCATACTGCATCAGTCATCTACGATGTAAAATGCAAGATTCTAATCTGTGAAGACTGATGCATGTATATCATGTTGTGGCATATGGGCAGCAAATGGTCCAAACAACACAGCACTTTCAACATAGGTAGTAAATGGTCCAAAATAACACAGTTACAACATAGGTAGTAAATGGTCCAAATAACACAGTAATAACATAGGTAGTAAATGGTCCAAAAAAACACAGTAACAACATAGGCAGTAAAGATCCAAATAACACTGTAACAACATAGGTAGTAAATGGTCCAAACAACACAGTAATAACATAGGTAGTAAATGGTCCAAATAATACTGTAATAACATAGGTAGTAAATGGTCCAAATAACACAGTTACAACATGGGTAGGAAATGGTCCAAATAACACAGTTACAACATAGGTAGTAAATGGTCCAAATAACACAGTAATAACATAGGTAGTAAATGGTCCAAATAACACAGTAACAACATAGGCAGTAAAGATCCAAATAACACTGAAACAACATAGGTAGTAAATGGTCCAAATAACACAGTAACAACATAGGCAGTAAAGATCCATATAACACAGTAACAGCATAGGCTGTAAAGATCCAAATAACACAGTAACAACATAGGCAGTAAAGATCCAAATAACACAGGAACCATAAAGGCTGTAAAAGGTCCAAAGAACAGTAAACATATAGGCATATGGTAAAAAGAACACTAACCACACAGGCAGTAAATGGTCCAAAGAACACTGCAACCCTGTAAGCCATTAATGTTCAAAAGAACACAAGAGACCATATAGTCAGTAAAATGGTATAAAGAACATATAGTAACCACAATAGGAAGTACATAGTCCAAAGAACACTGTAACCACAATAGGAAGTACATAGTCCAAAGAACACTGTAACCACAATAAGAAGTACATAGTCCAAAGAACACAGTAACCACAATAGGAAGTACATAGTCCAAAGAACATAATAACCGCAATAGGAAGTACCTAGTTCAAAGAATGCTGTAACCACACTAGGAAGTACATAGTCCAAAGAACACTGTAACCACACTAGGAAGTACATAGTCCAAAGAACACTGTAACCACAATAGGAAGTACATAGTCCAAAGAACACAGTAATCACAATAGGAAGTACATAGTCCAAAGAACACTGTAACCACAATAGGAAGTACATAGTCTAAAGAACACAGTAACCACAATAGGAAGTACATAGTCCAAAGAACACAGTAATCATGATAGGAAGTACATAGTTCAAAGAAGACAATAATCACTGTAGGAAGTACATAGTCCAAAGAACATAGTAATCACTATAGGAAGTACATAGTCTAAAGAACACAGTAATCACAATAGGAAGTACATGTCTAAAGAACACTGTAACCACAATAGGAAGTACCTAGTTCAAAGAACATAGTAATCACGATAAGAAGTACATAGTCCAAAGAACACTGTAACCACAATAGGAAGTACAGAGTTCAAAGAACACTGTAACCACAATAGGAAGTACATAGTTCAAAGAACACAGTAACCACAATAGGAAGTACATAGTCCAAAGAACACAGTAACCACTGTAGGAAGTACATAGTCCAAAGAACATAGTAATCACTATAGGAAGTACATAGTCTAAAGAACACTGTAACCACAATAGGAAGTACATAGTTCAAAGAACACAGTAACCACAATAGGAAGTACATAGTCCAAAGAACACTGTAACCACAAAAGGAAGTACATAGTCCAAAGAACACAGTAACCACAATAGGAAGTACATAGTCCAAAGAACACAGTAATCACTGTAGGAAGTACATAGTCCAAAGAACACAGTAATCACAATAGGAAGTACAAAGTCTAAAGAACACAGTAACCACAATAGGAAGTACATAGTCCAAAGAACACAGTAACCACAATAGGAAGTACATAGTCCAAAGAACACAGTAATCATGATAGGAAGTACATAGTTCAAGGAACACAGTAACCACAATAGGAAGTACCGAGTTCAAAGAACACTGTAACCACAATAGGAAGTACAGAGTTCAAAGAACACTGTAACCACAATAGGAAGTACATAGTCCAAAGAACACTGTAACCACAATAGGAAGTACTTAGTCCAAAGAACACAGTAATCACAATAGGAACTACCTAGTTCAACGAACACTGTAACCACAATAGGAAGTACACAATCAAAAGAACATTGTAACCACATACATGTAGTATGTAAATAGTCCAAAGTACACTAACTACATAGGTACTAATGGTCCAAAGAACATATTAATCATACAGATAGTAAATGGTAAAAATCCCCACAGTAACCTTATAGGCAGTAAATGGTTCAAAGAACACAACAAGAAGTTGTTGAAACTTATAGGATTATCAGCTGCATATAAGGAAAGAAGGTTGATGCATTGTTTGTCTATAATAAGAACTTCATTAAAAAGTTTGCACTCTTTACACCACATGCTAAATCTCTTAGTGGGATTCACCAATTTTAAAATATGCAATCTAATCAACAAATAATGCTAATTTCTTATGATTTTAATACTTTTTATATTTAAAAAAAAAATGAATTCATCTTAACTTAAATTTAAGAGCAATCACTGATGTGAAAGTCCTATCATTCTCATCAACAACATTCTTGGCATTTATCAAACCCATTTTCTTTTTATCCCCCATTATCAAAAGATTCATATACATGTGGGAAAACGCTTGCATGGTGCAGTTTTAAAAATTATTTCAAGTATTTAATTAGCCAGTCAATTTAGACTATAATGTTTATTTCATTGATTTTTGACAGTCAAACAGCTTCCTCAATTATCCTACAAGACTGAAACAGCATCCACAATTTGACACACTTCCCTGTATGATTTTACTGATAAAAAAAGGCATATAAATATTGAATGCATTTGCAGTTTAATATATTTAATTCTAGGTTCAAGGTGACAGAAGGACAGGTAGACAAGAAAAAAAAGTGGACTGACAACATCACAGAATGGACCAGGAAATGTTTTGCGGAGACACAGGCATTGGCACATGATCAAGACAACTGGAGGGAACTGGTCAGATGTTCAGCAGCACAGTGCCTCATTGACCAAACTAGGTCAAGAGAGTGATGATGATGATGATGATGATGATGATGATGATGATGATGATGATATTTAATTCTACAGGTAAAATAAACATATCCATTAAAGCTGTTGTCCTACAAAGACATCTTACCATATCTATGTGGAACAAAAAGCTGCCTCTCAAATTTAAGTCATTTTATTCCCAGTGTAATAATGGCAAGCAAGTGTCACTTAAAATTTGTCAAGTAATTATGCTTCAATTAAATGTCTGGGAAAACATCTACATGCAAGAAAACTAAGTTTTCAATAAATGTACCATAAATTTACAGGCATGAAATACACTAAATGAATTTTCCATTGTTTAGTCATCAAGTAGAGAGAATAGCTAAAACCTTACAAGATGTTTTGGTTTTACTTTTCTTTTTAAGAAGCCTTTCACGCAGCAAGCTCAAAATTCATCACTTACAGACAAAGCACTAAGTTCCTCTGCTAAGGGCACATTTTTCCTGCCTCCATATTTAAACGTTTTACGAAGATTTTGCAGACAGATGGCAGCAGCTCCACTGTGCATCCTGGATGGGTCCGAGGCTGTGGTTTCCAGATATTTGAACAAATATGGTCGCAATATATCTGAACAGTCACAATATGCTCCAACTATAGAGAACAGTCTCCATCCCATAATGGCACTCTTTGGTTTCATGCTTCTGTTACTTGTTGTCTGCTTGGCCAGTTGACAATACACCTCATCCCTAATCTCCGGGTATTTGTGACACATCTGAAATAGCATTTATGTAACATTTTATCAATGTTTAAAATCAACTGATTACAGCCAAGTACTACAAGTTACCTCAACTCTGACAAAATTCTTTATTTCCAATGGTAAAAAGTGTATTATAACAAGACAGGATGTAAAAGACTTATACGTAGTGATTCAGTGTAGACATGACATTACAAATTATATCATTTTCCATTAAATTATTCAAGGTTTTTAAGGTACATCAATCCAGGTACAAAAAACACAAATAAATTACATTCTATCATTAGCTGTATCTCCAAAATTCTATCATACTTACAAAAATGGAATTTTCACTAATTATTGAAATAATTTCAAAAAACACTGAATGCTTGACGTCTCTTAAATATATGGCCCTGCTTCATTCATGGTTGAAATGTAAAGAATGAATTGATACAGGACTTCTGCATGCCTATAAGTGTGATGCTGTGCTTTTACCTTGAGAATTTTCAGTGCGCAATCATTCTCTGTCTCTCCTGAACTCGTAGGGTAGTCTCCCATGTATTTCATGATATCTAAATGGAAAAAAGCAAGTTTCGACAGCTTTTTCTACGTCATCATAAACAACCAAAAGAAATGTATGATACTTTCTCTCAAATTGTTGAAATGATTTTCAAGTATTATTGACTACTTATTTAAATCACTCTGCAATTGTACCAATAAGAATTTGTTCTCCAAACTAAATGAATTAAATAAACTTTGTAAACCATTTACATTTAATGATGAAGATAAATACTATGAATTATCAGGAAATTTCTTGGTCTATATGATATATTACTGTGACAATTATTTAACTTTGAAAAATTATGTTATAAATTGATTATAGTATACAAATTACAGGTGATGTAGTAACCTTAGTTTTTACACTTCATTTCTCATTAAAATCACAATGACGTAAACTTAATAATTTTTAGTTTCCATGACTTTTTAGAAATTATTTAAGCTAAAACAATTTCTCTGATGGTTTGAATAATGTAAAAAAATTTAATGGAATCTAGACAGTATGTTTAAATGCTGTTTTTGTCCCAATAATTGAAGAACTCTCAAAGAAGGTGAGGTAACTCACAGAGGAAGCATTCCAGAGCCATTTTGTTCATCTCAGGGTTTTGGAGCTTGAGAAGGGAGGCCTGGATTGGAGACTAAAAACAGAAGCATGTAACTGATTATGTGAGATATTCATAACAATTATCATCTCAGCACAACCTCATTAAGTCATATTATGATGTGGCTCCTTTCTTATTAGAAGTATGGAATGTAACAGACTAGTATAAAGTGTGTCTAATCATGGGTCCAATTCCATTAAGTGGTATTAAAATTATATGTATCATTTCATTGTAGTAGACTATTATAAAGTGTGTCTAGTCATGGGTCCAATTCCATTAAGTTCTATTATAATTATGTGTATCATTTCATTGTAACAGACTAGTATAAAGTGTCTAGTCACGAGTCCAATTCCATTAAGTTCTATTAAAATTCTATGTACCATTTCACTGTAACGACTAGTATAAAGTGCGTCTAATCATGGGTCCAATTCCATTAAGTTGTATTAAAATTATAATTATCATTTCATTGTAACAGACTCATGATAATCTGGTCTCATGGATGGAATTATTATGACTAATGTATACACTTGGCCTGAAATTTTATTAAACTTCCTGATAGGATGCATTGAAACTAAAAGGATTTGATGTACATGATCATCCTTATCCTGATGGAAAGTGTGGAAACTATGATGGCATCTTACAGATGTGGATTATCAGACAAAATTTATTTTGGCAACTTACTCGTGTCCACTTCACCAAATCTGCCTGCTCCTTCCATGACCAGTCATTGGAGCCTGGAGAGAGAAGTAATATAGTACTGATATTGCTTGAATTACTATATGAGATTTGAAGTAATCATTTCATACAAGAGAGAAATTTATAACCAAAATACATTTCAACACTTAAAAAATCATGGATTAGAGTGAATTTTATTGCTTGAAGTATGCTATTTCATTTTTTCAAACTATGTTATTTCAATGCTGATTATGTATTGCATTGGCTTTAAGTTATTTTCAAGATTGTACTTTTACTCTATTGTTGTTCCCTTCTCGATACATTAAAATGATAAGACAAAATGTGTTCATCTCAAAACCAGAATAAATGACATCAATGTACAAAATGTAAGATTCTTATTCCTTGCACATTCACTCTGTATATGTTAAGTTTTACTACATTCCTTCAAACAATTTGAAAAAATTAATGTATCAAAATAAAACAAGAACAAATTATATCCCATCACAGATAATCATGCTATCTTGCAGTCTATCTATAAGTACCAGTCTCTATAATGGAAACAAAAAGAGGTCACGGGAAAAAAAACCATTCCGAAAAGCTTGACATTTTTACAAAGAGCACTAGGCTTAATAAGGTTGAAGCAAACATTGCTGTCAAAACATAGCCTTGACCTCAAGCTTAATAGGTTAATCTGGTTGATCAAAGAATGAACTTGTCTTGGTTTCATAATAGTTCACCTCAAATATCAAGTGAATCTGTCATGGAGTTAAGGAAATATAAGCCGATGAAAAAACTTGAATGCAAATTTTCTATGATTAAGACCTTGATCCCAAGATAAAAATGGCATGCTAACATGCCTCAGAATGGTCTTAGTTTCAGAATGTAAAAATGCCAAGTATGATGAGAATCTATAAAAGGAGCTTAGAAAATCTATGCAAGTGACATTTTTTTAAAACTAAAACTATAAACTCTTTGTTGATAACATCACTAGCCAGTAGAAAAGTAACTACCCATGTCTCACTTTGCACTAATGTTGGCTTGACATAACAAAAGCACCATTCTTAGGACTCGCTGGAAAAAAACTATAGCAGTTATAAGAATGAAATTATAAAAAATGCTCTTTCTTAACATGATGGGAAAAAAAGCATCAACACAGACTAAACAAAGCAATCTGTCTGAACACAGATTATAAATACAGCAATCTGTCTCAACACAGATTATAAACACTGCAATCTGTCTGAACACAGACTATCAACACATCAATCATTCTAAACACAGACTAAACACATCAATCATATTAAACACATATTCTAAACACTGCAATCAATCTAAACATAGACTATAAACATGGCAATCATTCTAAACACAGAAAACAAATACAGCAATCTGTCTGAACACAGATTATAAACACTGCAATCTGTCTGAACACAGACTATCAACACAGCAATCATTCTATTCACAGACTATCAACACAGCAATCATTCTATTCACAGACTATAAACACAACAATGTCTAAACAGACTAAATACAGCAATACATCTAAACACAGACTATAAACACTCTAAACAAAGCATTCTGTCCAAACACAGACTATAACCATGGCAATCATTCTAAAGACAGAAAATAAATACAGCAATCTGTCTGAACACAGATTATAAACACTGCAATCTGTCTGAACACAGACTATCAACACAGCAATCATTCTATTCACAGACTATAAACACAGCAATGTCTAAACAGACTAAATACAACAATATGTCTAAACACAGACTATAAACAGACTAAACAAAGCAATCTGTCTAAACACAGACTTAACTCAGCAATATATCTAAACACAGACTGAAAACACTGTAATCTTGTCTAAACAAAGAAAGAAAAACAGAAAAAAAACAAGTAATCTGTCTAAACAAAGATTATTAACATAGGAATCTGTCTAAACACAGACTATAAACACAGCAATCTATCTAGATAATGCAACAAAAATATCAGCACCAAAATAGACAAGCATTTATCTTTTAGGTCTAATTGAAAGGAATCATAATTATTCAAATTACTGAGAACACAGATTACTGTTATAGCATCAATGTTCAGTCCATATTGAAAACTGTTATTTTTTTAAACTTTCTTTTTAAAGTCTTAAATAAATGTCAGAATTTAAATGAGAAAGAATAGACTGTATACTGTTGTGGAAATGCAACTGAAAATTAAGTATTAGCCCTTCACCAAAGCAAGAAACCAGATTAGTAGGAAGCATAATTTGTTCATCCTGCATTCATTTCTATTCAACAGTCAAAAGATAAGTTAAAGACCCTCCCCCACCCCTTAACTCTCACCCCACCCCATCCCCTGGCAAAACAAAATCTCCAGGATTTTAAACATCCTTTGACATTAATAATGTACAAGTTGACACATGTCACAGATATATTCACACTTCACACCCGAAATTTAGCAATTAGTTCCACAAAGAATTTGACATTAAAAGTAATAGACTGACACATGTCACAGACATATTCACACTTCACACTCCTGCTTTAACAATTAGTTCCACGAAGGGTTGACATTAAAAATAACAGACTGACACATGTCACAGAGGTATTCACACTCCATTAGTTAAACAAATCTACAATAATTGTTCTTGGATAATCAGGTTTTTCTTGCCCCCAAAGCATATCAGAAATGACCCTGTTTTATATTAACTCTTAAAATATTTATAATAAACTTGTTCCTAGTATACACAATTCATTTGTTTCATAATTATCAATCACTGTCATATACAGCAATATTGATACTTTTGACAGGACTTAAATTCATGGATCATGGAATGAATCCAATTGTTTAAACCAAAAATTCATGGTTGGTCTAAATGAAATTTTGTATCCCGTGAATATTGAAATCCCATGAATTAATGGAAAACTTACATTAATAGCAAATTTAGACAAGATGTCTTTATGATGGACATTAACTAGCCAGTACTACAGTTGAATCTCACTTCATCCTAATCTTTGTTTGCTACTATGTTATTAAGTAAGAGCAATCAGTCAATTACATACAAGACTCTCCCGAATCTGTCTGACATCAGGTATCAATGAATCATTATTTAACAGAATATGGAATAGAATGTATGCAGGACAGCTACATTAGTTGATGAAGCTTGGCTGTTAACACACAAAATCAGGTTAGTACAAGCCAATGCCCTTCACCTCCATGTCGATTTTGTTCATGCTTCTGCGCGTTGTGCAACTTCAAGCTCTCTATCTTTTTAATAGTTCCTCGTATGGAGCCATCCTCTGTCCTAAGCATCTCAAACCTTCAATACAAAGGCAATTAATGAAGATAATGGTACTAAAGATAAAGTGTTTTCCAACTAACACTTTGGGTAGACAGCCTCATGTGATTGCAAAACGGATGAAATGGTAAAATCAAGATCCCTCTGCAATTTATAGATAGCACGTCTTTTGTAACTACTGGTTCCAAATACTGTCAACTATGTATGGAACCTTATCCGGTCAAGGTTTAGTAAAGCTAATGGTGCCATTACAAATTACCAAGTTAGCAGATATTGCCAACTACACCATTGTTTTAGGTTTATCTGGAACTGCAACAATAGATGAACTGATGATGTCTTTGATTGGTTAGTGTCAGCTATATAATAAATTCTATCAATTTTCTTTGATTAATGTTAGCTATTGAGTTTCTTTCTATGTCTTTGACAGGTTACTGTCATTTATGGAGTTTCTAAGAATTAAGTACTAGGAAATTTGAAACCACAATGCAAAAATAACACAGCAACTACTTTATTCTAAAGTGCATCTGTTAACTACAAGGCTTAAGCAATTTACAGTATTTCTTCCAGGATTAGTATAGAAGGGGCTGCCAGGTAAATTTTTAAACAGTATGGTGGGTGGATGGTCTTAACACTGGAAAATACTTTCTTTTAGAAAAGATTAATAAATCTGAAAAACTTGTATAAATGTGTAAATCAGTTGAGAATTACCACAATCATGACTAATGAAATAAATCTGTGACTATGCTGGGAAGATTTGATGCCAGTTTTTAGTTTTTGTATTTTTGGTTCATCTCAATAAAGGTCATAAACAGTAGTCTAGTAGTTGAAGTTCAGTAACAGACATGGGGTACTGTATTTCAAATTACATTCAATGGCGTATTCTTGGGCAGAAAAACATATTTCACCTCACATTTCATGTCTGCTTTATTACAAAATAAAATCAATACAAAGGTAAGGAAATCCAGTTTGAAAACATAATAAAGCTTCAACATGAAAATAGACAGCAAAAAAGAAAGATATTAAAAAGTTCTGGTAGCCAAATGATTAAACACATTGCACACAGAACTGTCCTGGAGAAGCTTGTGATGACTTTCGTCTAATTTCAAGGCTTTAAATGTATACCTGCCTATGCAAAATATCAGTAAAATCTTAATATTTAATTCATATGGAAACTGCATTCATACCACAATCTAGTTACAGTACTACCCACTTATGTTGACATCATTAAATATTGATATATTTATCAAATATTTTAAGCTTATGTTGATGGCAAAATATAAAAATAACTGTACATGTTGACAGAAACACTTGGTCCGCACTTGAACAAATTTGTTTTTTTAAAATCATTTTTCTCGACAAGCCACAAGTTATTTGATGCTGCCCTCAGGCTTTGGTTCTGCCACTGCTGTGGGCATGTGTTTGGTATTTTGAAGTTTATTTTCTCAGTTTGTGTGCACAGATTATGAAAACAAGCCAGCTACAATCTTTTATAAAAACATTGCACACTTCATCAAAACAAGCCAGCTACAATCTTTTATAAATATGAAGCACCCTTCATGAAAACAAGGTAGCTAAAATCTTTTATAAAAACAAAGCACCTTTATTAAATGAAGTTGGTACCAAATTTGTATAAAGACAGTGAAATCTGATCAATTGTTGCATTTCTGAAGGTTATTGGAGATTAGAACAAACTGTGTCATGCAAGTTTTCTTTTCTTCTGGGTAACAGTAACTTTATCTAATAACAGCAGCAGCTTACATCACAAATTAAATTTACAATCTCTAGAAACTAAATATCTGGCTGTGAAAAAAATTGAAGGTGGGGCATCTTGAAAAGATGTGTATGACAAAGTTTCACTGAAACACAACACTATCTGGAGGCTGAAAGCTGCCAAGTCAACAAAAAACAGACTATACTGAAGGCAACTGTGTTCCCAATTGGAAGAGGCAGAAAAACTGATAAATTTTAAGATGTGGAGAAGGTCACAGCAAAATGGTTTCATGAAACACGCACTGCAAATTCTTCCAAACCCATAGATTGTGACACAATTATTGAAAAACCAAAAGAATTTGTTAAAAAACTTGGTGTGGAGAACTTCACTGCCACAAGTCAAGTGGTTGGTTCCATTGCTTTGAAGTTTGTAAAAACATTTCTTACAATAGGATTTGTGGAAACTCCAAGTCAGCAGATACATCACAGCATAAAACCTGGAAAGCCAAACTTAAAGCTATAATTACAAATCTGAGGATATGTACAATGCAGATGAACAGCTTTATTTGTTAAGTGCACTGCAGATAAGACTTACTGCATCAAAGATCAACCATGCACCTGTGGGAAGCAGCTGAAAGTTTACAACTCTATTCTTGTCACACTGAACATGACTGGCAATGTCAATTAAAAATGTACATCATCTTCCTATAGATTACCATGCAAACACAAAAGCTTGGATGATGTCTGTTTTTTTTATGTAGTGGATAAGGAAATTCTATAGAAAGATTAAAGTAAAAGGAAGACAAATTTGACTCGCTTATGGATAATTATTCAGTGCATCCACATGTGACTGATCCCCAGCATGTCTAGACAATTTTTTCCCACCTAATACCACATCACTCATACAAACCATGGATCTAGGAATCATCCAGCAACTAAAATTTATCAAAAACTTCTTGCCCACAAAAGGCTGGCTGCAATTGATCAGCGAGAAAAATTTAAGGAAGATTTGCTTGAGGCTCTGTACAAATTGAGGAAAGCATGGAGATCAGTGAAACCTAAGACTGCTTAATGCATGAGTTCTTTCCTAAAAATAAAGAATTTCATGGATTTTCCCAATCTGATATTCCCCAAAAAGATTTATATGAAGCTACTGGAGTTCATTTAGAACTCTGAACTGATGCCATAGAACAGTGCCAAGTAGTTCTAGCAGATACTACTGCTTCGGTTGAAATGAAATTCTTTTCAAAATATGACAAGGAAGACAGGGGCAACTGAGTGGTCAAGTGGTCTAAAGCGCTTTCCATTATGGATCACTGCCATCTCACCTCTGTCTGCATAGGTTCAAGTCCCAGATTTGGCTAATGTAGTTATGTGAGAAAGATTGCCAGTAGCTTCTCGTGGGTCAGTGGTTCTTTCCAGGGTTTATTCCTGGATTCTTCCTCCACCAATAATACTGGCCACCATGTATAGCCTATCATGAGCTGAAAATGGTGTTAAACCTTAAAACAAACAAGGAAGACATCATGTATTGGAAAACGATGCTATTAACACATCTGAAACAATGCCTTTTCTATGCATTTCATGCAGAGAGGCAGTTTCAATGTGTGATAGTTTGACCAGAGTTTTTACACAATCAAGTTCATTGGTTATATCGGAAGAAGCACATGGACATTTGGAAAAATGTTTCAGCATCTCTGACAGAGGGAACAACTTTCAAGGCTAAAGGAGAAGAAGCTTACATAAAATTCAGAAACTATCATTATCCCCCATCTCTGCCCATTATACTAAAACGATCTAATTTTAATTACCTTAATTTTTAATTAAATTGCATTATAATTAAATGTATTGAATATGCTATAGATAACCTTATACATGCATTATTCTATTTCAGAACTGAGTGTTTTACAAAAGTAAAATTTTGTGCTTAATTAATTCAAACCATGGTGACATTTTGTTTTCATTTCCCATAGAGTAACCGCTTTCCCTTGAAAACCTCATTAAGTTTACCTCTGTTGTCTCAGGCAGCCCAAAACCTAGGCCAATTTATGTACATGCAACCATGTGCTGCTGGCATTGTGGTTGACAATGGATTTAATTGTATATCACTTTGGTAACAAAGATGTCATTAAATAGAACTGGTTTTATATTTCATAGATCTTACACACTGATGTAATGTTACCTCTTACCAACTACTTTCATGTACATGTATATGCTAAATTTATATTTTTTAAACTCCTCCCCACCCACCCATAACACATGTCTTGATAGCCACGTATGTCAACAGTATTATCCCAAACCGGAGGATGTCTAGACCAATGGGTAGTACTGTATTAGTCTTTCTAGGAGAAGAAATTCATTGTGGAATAATTTTTCTGATTTCTTTGCAAATGCAGGTATAAATTCTCAGAACCTTTTGGGCTTTCAAGCAAAACCTTATTAAAAAAAATACTTTGAAGCAAAAGTTGCAGGTCCGCTTTGATTTTTGTGTTTCTAGAACCATCAGACGGGCAGCTGTTGTGAATATTGTGTCAAAATATATTACCAAGGCATAATATATGCCATATTTGTCACAAATCTATTGCTCAAATTGTATTATTTGTGTAGCATTTGAAAATCTTTTGTTTAGGAGTTTTTTTAAGAATCATATTTGTTTAGGTAACAATTGTACACAGTTGAAAAACCTTAATTATGAAATGATGTTGTCAAATTTGGTAAAGTTCTGTTTTTAGCCATTACCACGCTTAGCTACTGTCATGCTTTATTATGACTATTGTTACGATGTTGAATGAATTGTTTCTCATAATACATCCTGATTATTGTGTTTCAAGACACTGTACATCCCTTAAAGTTCTCAAAGACACATCTTTGTGATCTTCTCAACAACAAAAATGTGATAAATAAAAATAATAACTAGGTTTTAGTAGAATAAATAAAGTACAACAGTTTTGCAGGCATAACATATATCATGCTAAGGAAAGCGGAGTCAATATGGTCAGACTCGTGCAAATTATTATCACTTGTTGATAGCTATTTACCTGCTTTTTTACGCTTTTTAATTATTTCTCGTCTGAAAAGTGTTGCAAAAGGTTAAATAAGAATTGTGCATGTTTATAAAACATTTGCAATATGCTGTGAAATCACAAAGTTTTCAAGTTATCACTTTTGATATTTTGTATTTTTAATGCTTATTATTACAGATCAATCTTGACAAGATCCTCATTAATATTAATGTATTATGGGAATGATTCAAAGCCAAGCGGTTCGACAAACAAACCAAAAAACACACACATCATCATTCACTAGTGTGAATAAAATATGACTGTCATGGTCCCACCACTCACATTAACATGAAAAAGAAAAACAAAAAATTATATATATATTACTAAAGCAGTTTACGTAATGACTACTGAAGCATATTTTCATCATGTATTCATCTAATTTATATCGTTACAACACTGGTATTGTTTACATTCCATTATCCATTAACTGTTTCTTTCTTACAATTTCCTCCAGCTCATACAAACGAGGATGGGTTAAACACATTACCTTCAATAACTGTGACATCATGATGATGATTATTATTATAGCAGGTAACCTGGTAAGGTATTGATACCAACATTATTGAACACCAATTACGTAAATGTACATGCTGATATATCAAATAAAATTAACAGACATTACTTTTTTTTTTCCACTTCTCACAGTAACCTTGGTAATCAAAATGCTGCTGGTGAATTATTAACTTATCTAGATAAGAATAAAAAAGAATTTATGGATGAGCATTAAAAAAATCACATTTGCTGTTCACGGACTGCTTGTAATAGTTTGATGTTAATGTTTTTTTATATTTAAAGAAATGGTTTTCTTGATCTAACAACAGAAATGTGTTTCCTTATTGCCCACTGAACTTAGACACATAGACAGTGATCCCTTTCAAGAGTGATCTTAAAACTAACCTTTTTCGACTGCAAGAACAAGCTTAAAGACCTAATAATGTTTCCTACCTAAAACATTTTCAGCATTTTTGTTATGTTTTCTAATTTCATTGTGGTTTTTTTTTTTTTTTTTTGGTAGTCATATCATAATATATGTAATATAAAGCGTTTAGAGCTTCTAATGATTAAGCACTACAAAGTCCTCATTATTTTCACAATTCATAGTCAAATCATTACATATGTTGTAAAGCACTTGGAGCTTCTAATGATTAAGCAATATACAAAGTCCTCATTATTATCACAATTCTGATGAACAGTCACTCATACTGTCATACTGCAACTGCCCATTCTTAAAGCTGGAAAATATTGGAAGCATAAGTTTGATGGATTCTAGCATTTTTCATTACACATGGGAAAACAACAATATTTGTTTTGCTCATGAACATGTTCAGGGGTAACCATCAATGATGCAATTGCATGTGCCTATGTTAGTCTTATTATCACCCTAAACACCCGAGGTTGTATACATGCATGAATAAATGGGATGAACGGTCTATAGGACTCCCCCAGTCCTTGGATATACTACTATTACAATCAGTATCTTGAATGATAACAAATTTTATGGCAAGTGTTCCTAGACAAAAATTCATTAAAGCCCAGCATGATTGCTGTACATGGAACCTGTTGTTACATGATACATCCATGCAATGATCTATCTATAATGGATTCCAACTTAAACAAAAATCTTGAAATGAAAACTCTAATGTTGCCACCAATGCTGGAAAAGTGATACATTGGCATGAAAAGCAATAAATACATCTGTAATGATACTAACTGAAATATTTTAGTAAGAAGTCACATTAGTGAGTGCCCGCAGGTAATTATAGGTAATTAACTCGATTTTGCATCATTTATATTGTGGCTTAATCTAAAACAATTTCACCAACAAGTAACAGGTGCCATTTAAATCTTCAACCCATAAGACTAGAATTAACCAAATACATTACACAGTTTAAAAGTTACAGGTTTACAAAGTGCTAGACAGAAGCTTACTTTTCTATCGTTTCCCTGAAATGTAGTATGGCAAATTCAATCATCGAGAATTTCCCATCAGGTACCACTGTTCCTTGACTGGTTTCACTTCTGTTATCTGCATGACCATCCTATAATGATAAGATAACTCAGTTCTACAATACAGTAATATGTATTTTAGTCTTTAACCTTATTGATTACAGATTTCAGTTCTAAAGAGTCATTTATTAAGCTGTACAAAGGTGAATGAGGGATGTTTCTGACCCAATAACTTTGTCAAAAATTTAAAATTGAATTTATCCAACAGTTACATGATTTATGATTGACTATGATCATGCTCTCTGCCCATGATGGCTCTAATTCTGTTGAAAGGCTTGAATTTTTATTGCCAAGAAGATAATAATGAAAATACATACAAACTCCCAAAAATTTGAAAAACAAACATTTTTTGCAGCCCTCCAAATCAAAGCTTGTACATGAGCAACATTTTGATCTAGAATTATACTGCACTGATATGTTATAGGACTACCTTTAAAGTTTAAACCTGAAAAAAATCTTTTTGCTTTAATAAATTAGTGCTCCAAAATGATAAAATTATATTTAAGGCAATTCTTCCCCTAGATCATTTCAAGTTTTAAAGTAAAGCAATCACCATCATATTTATTTCTGAAACATGTTTAGCATCTAAAATATGACGTGACTTTTCACGTTTTATTGTAGTTGTATTCAATGAAACAAAAAATGAACAAAAGCTAAGTTATGAACACCTTTACCGCTATTTAATGATAAAAGCTCATAAACTATGAAAATACTTTATTTCCATACTGATTTCCTTTTAAAAGTAATTAAAAGAAGCTAGAGAGACTTTGGCTATTCCTGAACAAGGGCAGTTACAAAATAAATTCATCCAATACTCAATTTACTTCATTTCTCTTGAAATTTTGTAAATTTTTAAACCAATGGTTTGAAGAATGTAGAATCCTTTTCTTTGCTGCATGCAGTATCACCTCTCAGGTAAACATGCTTAAATCAATGTGATGAAGACTATCAACCACAACAACTCTTTGGCAAGTCAGCAAGTCCCACACCAAGTTAATAATTTGTATGTTTGTGATTTGGATTTTTAACGTAGCTTTAAAACAAATCAGTCATATCACTATGATGTCTGCAGTGTGACAGTTTACAGCAATGTCTAGCACTGAGACATCATGCCACTGACATGTAGCATGATGTCCCACCCAGTCACATTATCCTGACACCAGGCAGGATCACCACTTAATGCTGAGTGCCAAGCGAGGCAGGTGTTAGTACCATTTTTGTAAGTCTTTGGTATGACTTGGCCAGGGATCGAACCCATGAACTCCTGCATTCGAGGCAGATGCTCTAACCACTAGGCCACGGGAGTGGTCATCAAGTTAATAGTACTACCAGAATGTGTGATTCAGCTAAAATCACTTCTAAAATAAGAAATGAAGACATTCCTGTATTTTGAAATTACACATGGTGCATATATAAACTAGTATATTCAGAAATGTATTTCCCAACTTTTTTTACTTGACAGTTTTGAAATCTATAAGCATTTAACAAATAATCAACTTTGGCACAAAATATATAACAGATATAATTCAAAAATTATTTTCAATTACAACAAAAAAATTAAACAATAATAATAATATCTAAAAAAAATAACTTTCTAAATAATATGTTATTATTATTATTATTATTATTATTATTATTATTATTATTATTATATTGTAGATTTTTTCCAGAAAGATTCAGGCTTTCTATTACCCACAACATTTTTCAAAAATTTACTTCATTTTTCTCATTTTAAATCTAAATTAACCTTTTCAATTTAAAAATAAACATTAATACGTTCAAATATAAAATAAAAAGTTTTTTTAATTATTAAACAATAAAATGAAATACAAAAATGACATTTTACAATGGACATACACTGCATTAAGTCTAGTTTATTTAGAAACAGTATAATATTCTTTTATGAAACTCAATCCTGGTCACAAATACATCAAAACCAAGTCAATTGTTAACAATACATCCACAGCATGTCAATCATTAAAAAATATATCAATATCATGTAAATTGTTAACAATACATCCATAGCATGTCAATCATTAACAATACAGCAATAGCATGTCGATTGTTAACAATACATCCACAGCATGTCAATCGTTAACAAATATATCAATAGCATGTAAATTGTTAACAATACATCCATAGCATGTAAATTGTTAACAATACATCCATAGCATGTCAACTGTTAACAAATATATCAATAGCATGTAAATTGTTAACAATACATCCATAGCATGTAAATTGTTAACAATACATCCATAGCATGTCAACTGTTAACAAATATATCAATAGCATGTCGATTGTTAAAAAATATATAAATAGCATGTCAACTGTTAAAATATAAATCAATAGCAAAGTCAATTGTTAACAAATATACCAATAGCATGTCAACTGTGAACAAATAAATCAATAGCAAGTCAATTGTTACCCAATTTGTTTTTTAAACTTGCACAGCTGTTCATATATACCCTTCAACTGTATTCAGCACACTAAAATGTTTTGGTATTTGCTGCATTTTTCTTACACGTTTTTTTTTTTTTTTAATTCTAGAGTTTAACACCATTTTTCAGCACATGATAGGCTATACATGGCGGCCAGTATTATTGGTGGAGGAAGAATCTGGGAAAACCCTTGGAAAGAACCACCAACCCACGAGAAGCTACTGGTGAGCTTTCTCACATAACTACATTAGCCGAATCTTAGACTCAAACCCACGCAGACAGAGGTGAGATGGCAGTGATCCGTAACGGAGAGCGCTTTAGACCACTCGGGGCCCCATCTTACATGTTTCAGATAGTGTATTAAGAAGGTTAGATTTTTATATGGGAAGCAAAAGGTTAATTGTATGTACATATCGTTCACAGAATATTGGTCATGTTTGCATACAGTCTGTATTGTTGATTTTCAGGAATAACCGATGTTGCTCTCAGATGACTTTAAATTTTGACATACAGGTACTAAGTGTAATTTTCATCCAGTTTAACCATGGTTTCAACAGACATTATATCAAACCACACAGATTTTGATGCATTAATTGTGATTTTAATCCCATTTTCAGCAGATATCAATCAAATCACATAGATTTTGATATACATGGAAGTATGCAATAAACCTTGTGGAAATTTGAGTCTGAATCATCATTCACCACGTTCATCATAACTGACTGATTATTTAATGTTCAGTGTACTCATTAATAGGTACATAATGTATAATACAAGTCCAACTGCACAGACCCAGACTTATCATCACTTAATACACTGGCAGATCTGGTTCTGTATGGTTTGTTAGGAATAATTAGTAGAACCAACAACATAGATCCTATACTGCAGGCACATTATGATATGGCAGATCAGGATATCCTTTGTTTTTAATTTGACTTGATTAATAAGCTGGTATATTTAGTATAAATTTTTTCTTTCAACAGTTATGTCCCTTGACATCACTCTGTAGTATGTTGTATAAGAAACATTTTGTGTGAAGTCTGACAAATTTGTTTTGGTTTTGTCTTGTTCTTAAAAAAGGAATGACCATATGTACTTTTTCAAGACATCGTTTAGAGGCATGATTCTTTTGACAAGTGATGACTAGAGATTAATAGTACAAGTATATTTGAAGGAAATAAATGAATATGACCAATGAAAATCTGGTCACAATAATATGGTTAGCAGTTATAAGCCTTTTCATATCATGCCATTCGCTTATCAGTAAATTGGTTAAATCAAAATCAGCCCTTTTCATATTATGCCATTCACTTATCAGTAAATCAGTCAAGTCAAAGTCAGCCCTTTTCATATTATGCTCTTTATATACCAGTCATGGAAAGCACCTTATGAAAAGCAGTAAGTTAGATCAATAATTCTTTAATTGCCTGAATATTGTTATTATGTGTACATTGGACATGTGCTGTTTGCTTATGTCTCTACTTTTCTTGTGAAGAATTGGGAGTAATCTGAGACTAGAACCAATGCAGACAGAGGTGAGATGGCAGTGATCCGTAAAGGAGAGTGCTTTAGACCACTTGGCTACTAAGGGCCCCTTAAAAAGACTTGAGAGTAAAAACTGGAAGGCTTCTTGATTTTTATATTTACATACCCTACTGGGGGGCCTCGTTATTCTCTGCACCACATGTTCTGTCAGCTGAGCCTGAAAGAACAATACAAATGTAGAGCATTATACAGACAAGCTGTGATGTCTTTACCAATCTTGCAGGTTTAGAAATGCAGATAATTTAACGTGGCAAATGTACAAAATACTATGTAACTTTGTGTAATATATGTATGCTTATTACTTAGTGTGACATGTTATACTTCGTATTTTAATTACTTCTTTGGACATGTAACATTTTCTTTATGCTGATTACTTAGTGTGACGTTATACTTCGTATTTTAATTACTTCTTTGGACATGTAACATTTTCTTTATGCTGATTACTTAGTGTGACATGTTATACTTCGTATGTTAATTACTTCTTTGGACATGTAACATTTTCTTTATGCTGATTACTTAGTGTGACGTTATACTTCGTATTTTAATTACTTCTTTGGACATGTAACATTTTCTTTATGCTGATTACTTAGTGTGACACGTTATACTTCGTATTTTAATTACTTCTTTGGACATGTAACATTTTCTTTATGCTGATTACTTAGTGTGACATGTTATACTTCGTATGTTAATTACTTCTTTGGACATGTAACATTTTCTTTATGCTGATTACTTAGTGTGACGTTATACTTCGTATTTTAATTACTTCTTTGGACATGTAACATTTTCTTTATGCTGATTACTTAGTGTGACATGTTATACTTCGTATGTTAATTACTTCTTTGGACATGTAACATTTTCTTTATGCTGATTACTTAGTGTGACATGTTATACTTCGTATGTTAATTACTTCTTTGGACATGTAACATTTTCTTTATGCTGATTACTTAGTGTGACATGTTATACTTCGTATGTTAATTACTTCTTTGGACATGTAACATTTTCTTTATGCTGATTACTTAGTGTGACGTTATAATTCGTATGTTAATTACTTCTTTGGACATGTAACATTTTCTTTATGCTGATTACTTAGTGTGACATGTAATATTCGATACGCTCATTTTCTCAATTGATGTAAAACGCCATATTCTTACCCTCATACTAGGTGTTCTCTCCACTTCATGCCTATGCAGTGGTTTCACATATTCTGCTGGGAAGTAACCAACATTGCCATTCAGAGAACCATACAACCAGCCTGGATTAAAGGGAAAGAAAACATTCATTAATAATTTGCAAAAAAACACTGCCATTCAGAGAACCATAAAACCAGCCTAGATTAAAGGGAAACGAAACATCATTAATAATTGGCAAAAAACATTGCCATTCAGAGAACCATACAACCAGACTTGATTAAAGGGAACAAAACATTCATTAATAATTAGACAAAAAAATAGACAAAAAAATTTTGCAAGTCTAAGAACAGAGATGTTCTTTATCCAAGTTTCAAGATTTTTGGCAACAGTATAAATTGAAATGTAATATGATAGGACTACCTCCATTGATATTTGTACTGGCTATGCTTCATGTAGGCGAACAAGAAACTTTTTGTACAGCCTGCCTTTCATTTAGCCAGAAAGTAAAAACACTATCATTGACTTTAATCTATATATATACATGTGCACACACATACATACATTCATACAAATCATACATACATACAAATCATACATACATACATACATACATACATACATACATACATTGCTATTATCCTATTCAAAATGGCACAGCTGTTCTGTCTAGATTTTATGACAGCATTACAAAAATGATATGTCATTTGATATTTTTTCTCTGACCGCATTACAAAAATGGCATCATGTCATCTGCTATTTTTTCTCTGCCAGCATTACAAAAATGGTATCATGTCATCTGCTTTTTATTCTGACAGCATTACAGAAATGGTATGTCATCTACTATTTTTTTTTTGTTTTGTTTCAGAATTCAAGGTCAGTGAGTACAGTTGATTGTAAATACTTCAGTGCATCAATCTGCTCTATGGTGCTGGACTACATTATATTTTCTTCTTTTGTATGTGAAAAAATGTCACTGTTGTTTACAGAATAGCTGGTGAGTGCTGTTTTTATTTTAACTTTGGAAACAACAGACTCCACCTTATTTATTTATGAAAATATTTAAATTCTCTTTGGTAAAACTAAATTTAATTTTTATCATTTTTTTCTAAAACTGGATGGAATTTTATCATTGAAATATTTTTTTTTACTCCATCTAGTTATTTCACAAATTAACTAGCTCAACAAACAAGGCACAGCGAGTCTATGCTATCCTAATATTGGAACCATGGTGATCTACTACTCAACAGATCTGTGCAATCATACAATATTCCCTTTGCAATACAGTTGCAGCTTTTGCCATTATTTATATTATAGATCAAAATTTCAATAAAAAATGTATCACCAAAGACCTCGTCTTTCTTTACAGCTTTCCTGAAAAGGATAATGATCTTTGACAGATCATAAACTGTACCCTCCATCCATAAGTAGTCTAATATCATTTTAACAACTTTTCTGTTTATACCAAATCTTCTATGTTTTATCCAATGATACAAAATATTAAATGTATACTTTGACTTCTTCAATGTTTTAAATATATTACTGGTGCTCCTTTTTGTTTAAAATTCATGTTGTTTTTTTACCTACAGATGTGTTTATTGGTCTGTGCTTTCAAAAGCTTACCAATACTGCTTTAAATTTGTAGCAGGAACTCAGCATATTATCATTTAAGTCCCAAAATAACCCTTCAAGTGGCATTTTGCTAACCAGACTAATATAATATCTATATTTGCATACATGATGGATCCAAATGCAAATTTCATGGACTTAGATCTGCCATGATATTATGCAATGACAGATCTGAATCTAAAGAGTGATCAGTAGAACAAACAAAACTAACCCTGATTTGTCAGCACATTCTTCGATCGAAGATAGGGTTTTATGCTGTTTGCAGTTGAGTTAGCGAGTATATACAGTATGTGACAGATTCTTTTAGTCTTGCATGGATACAACCTTACGATGCATGACAAGTGACTGAAAATCATAAACCTTTACAATTTTTTACAATCATCCTGAAAATATTACCCCGGACAAAATAATGTGTGTGCCTCTCTGAACTATCTACATACTCTGTCATAAAAAAAGATAAACACAATCTGAGCTGTATGAACCTACCATCCTCTACATCAGCATCCATTAGTTTGATGACATCTCCCTTTCTGAAGGATAACAATGTGGATTCCCTCGTGATGTAATCCTTCATTGCCACAATGTAGCGGTTTACCTGTAAGAAAATCGTACTCATCACAGAGCCTATTGAGTTAAGCTAAGATATATCTATATAAAGCATTCACTAGCTAGGTAAAACAGCAAATTTTTTTTGTGAGCGAAAAAAGTGAAAATCTTCATCAATCAAATCATTTAATTTACCTCATTTATGTTTTCATGATTTTCTAATATACAAATGCAATATCAAACAAGGTTGCATTTTTATAAATTTCAAATCAATTACATGTAATTAAATTTAAATAATAACAATTATCTCCACATCTTGTCATGGATATTTTAGAACATACAGACAGACATAGTCAGGTAAATTCTTGGTAGCCTACCTTGTCACTGTCATGCAAGTACTGATCAATCATCTCCTTCACCTGTTTGGCCTGAAAAATAAATGAACCCTTGTATACAATGTATCTATAAATTTCATGCACCATCAAAATATATATTATTTACCCAAGGAGTAGCATATAACCACTATAAAATGTATGTTTCTACTGTCACACTGTCACCCAAAGACCATTCCATTGACTTCTGTGCAAAACCCACAGTAAATAGAATCTGCCTAAAGAGATGTACAGTACTTAATTCAGACTGTATAGAATAATTAAAAACACTATACGATTAAAACAGTGTTTAGTGCCAAGAAAATGTCTGTACCATGGTATACTGCTGTGATTTTGAACAAACCACAATATGTCATACAAATGTATAACCCAATTACTGGCTAGCAATTTAATTTTAAGCCAGCTACCCAAACTACTTGCTCTTACTTACAGTTTAAATGACACCATATTACATCCATCATATGAATGGCTTCAGATAAAAGAAAATAAAACTTCTCAGCTCAAAACAAAGTCATAGAGACACTAAACCTTCATTAAAAGGTCAGTACCTAAGAGTAAATTAATTTGCTATGTGTATGTTAACTATTATAAGTTATCATCTAAAAGACAACTAAAGTGAGATGATTAAGTTTACGCTATACTGTACACCTTGTAAAAGACATTATGCTAACATTTAAAGAGTTTGTTGATAAAAGTAGGAAGAGCTAACACTAAAGCCTACAATTTACCAGGTGTATTACTGACATAACAGGAAGGGAAACTTGGAGTAGGATGCCAACACCATACAGTATTTATAAGCAAGGGCCAGTAAACAAAAACACACAGATTCAACAATGTGAAAATATTCAGTGGAAATTTAAAATTATTTAAAATTTAAAAAACAGCTGCTCACCTGAAATCTTAGGATGATTCAGTCTTATAAATGAATTTAACACATTGAAATGACTTAGAAAATAACTAAAATTACATTTTGTTGCCTAAAATTTGGATTTGGCCTGAAAATATCTTTAGCATCCTATCTGGTTGCTATAAAGGCATATGCAACAGATGTCAAAACATATGAATGAAGGTTCCTAACTATAACAATATTTATAACATTCAAAATTAATTTGTCTCAAATACAACAATTTTGGAAAAAATATATTTTGAAATGATTAAAATGAAAACATGCTATTAAGATCATTAAATTTGTAACAAATAACTCACAGAAAGACAAAGCACATATATTATAATGGGTACACCATCCAATGTTGGCAGACAATGCACATATTATAATGGGTACACCATGTAATTTTTTTTCTGGCAATGCACAGATATTATAATGGGTACACCATCCAATGTTGGCAGAAAACGCACATATTAATGGGTACATTATCTAATGGGGACAGACAAATCTCATATTAATAGGTACACGATCTAATGTTGGCAGACAAAGCACTTATTAATGGGTATAGTATCCTATGGGGACAGACAAATCACAGGTTCATGGGTACAGTATCCAATGGGTGCAGACAAATCACAGATTAATGGATACAGTATCTGATGGGGGCAGACAAATCACAGATTAATGGGTACACTATACAATGTTGGTAGAAAATGTATGGCTAAAATTAGATGACATTTTTCCCACTTACCCTGTGAGTGTAAAAGACCATGTTCTTGTTCTTGGTGCTTATCTGTATGGAACTCTTACTGGGTAATACCACATCAATCACGTCCTCAAATCTACATTATAAAAACCACTTTGTCATCTCTTATTAAATCACAATACATGGAAAAGTGTAGGGAAAAAACTACAAACATATTTATTAATGATTCTGTCTGACAAGGAGTTACATGTATTCAAACATGAACTTGTAGGATCAAAAATCTTTATTGTATGCATTCTTAAAAAAATTATCAAGGTATAGGAACATAACCTTGTAAAACATTGATACTCACAAATCTTCTGTTTGTAAGATCATGAAAATAACCCTGTTTCTTTAATACTGTACTCCCCCAATATGCTGTCCATTAATGAGGACTCTTAAAAACAAGGCCATCTTACTTTGAGATATTAAATAATAAAATGGATTCATGACCATATCTGCCTTGTAGAAGGACCACAATACAGTAGAACCTGTCTTGAAAGATCACCCTTTCTGCCAAAATATTATGGTCTCTCAAGGTAGGTGGTCTCTCATAACAGGTCACAATGCTATATAATCAATAAATTTGTGCATTGAGAATATGGTCTCTCAAGACAGGTGGTTTCACACAGCAGTGGTATTTCAAGACAGGTTTCACTGTATAACCATACCATATATGAGGGAGTACTGTATTGAACTCAAAATTATTATTGTAATCTGGATATACAAATATATAACAATTTGCAACTGAATGCACACAAATGCTATCATACTGTTATACAGTGTGTGCCAAAATATTAAACTTCATATCATATACCATATATACTTGCTTATAAGTCTAGTCAAACTCCATAGATCCTGATTTGCCTAATTATCATGCACCTGCAGATCAGAGTCTATGTTGTTTTACTGATTGCTCCTAACAAACTGCACCAACCCAATTCTGTCAGCATATAATGAGCCAGCAGATCTGGATCTGTACGGTTTGCAGTTGGGCTCAAGTTATATATATATATATATATATATATATATATATATATATATATATATATATATATATATATATATATATATATTTTTTATAAATATATATATGAGAGAGCGAGAGAGAATGAGTCAAATTAAAAACATTTTAATCTAATTACTACCCATGGAAATGACTAAATCTAGAACATTGTTTACTTTCTGCCTAAATATTCTTCAAAGTTTTAATTTTTTTACTTCTTAACTTCTTTAACTTCTTTACTTAAACAGTAGCTATCAGAAAGATCAATTTTGAGGATCTGAACAACTAATGGATCCAAAAATGTAATTAAGTCATTAAATAAAGAGCAATGGAGTTTTTAAAAAAATTCTTTCCTAAAATCTGGCTCAATAAATCAATGAAACAATTGATGTACAACAACATATTTACAATAAATATTAGACTTCTGTAGATGTCATCCTGTGATATATACAGCATGCTGCAAACTCTTCATGAAACATATTCTGATCATAAACACATCAAAGGTTAGCTTAGAGATTTTGATTTAATTAAGAATTTATGTAAGGCACAACTAACTTTATGTATTCCATGACCTTCAGGTAGTCTTCCACTAGGCTTCGGACCCGCTGTACCAGGTAGATTCCAGAGTGACTGACTCCAATATACTGAACTTCTGACAAGTTACCACTTGACTGCACAACAGAAACAAGAAACATTATAGTGTTTAAAGTGGCATTAAACACTTTAATGTAAAAAGAATCCTGAAGGAATCTAATATTAGCAACACTTATTACTAATTAGAGCAAACTGCTGGTTTTATTGGGGGGGGGGGGTTATGGCAATTTTTAACACAAGGTAGGCTACATGTGGCAATCAGTATAATTGATGAATAACCTATGAAAACCCATGTAAGAACCACCATCTAATGGAAAGCACCTGGCAAGCTTTCTCACATATTAACATAGATCTGAGTTTTGAACCCATGTGGACAAGGTGAGATTTTAGTGATCTGTAAGCACTTTAGACCACTTGGGCGCCAGACACTGTTAGAATTTCGAGGAATCACTAATGACCAAAATAGTAAGAATTTATTCACAAGATATTTTGCATAAATTTTCAGAACAGTTGTCCTTCCTGATGACTGAAGTTGCAAACAAAATATGAATGAATGGACCCCAAACTGAAATTTATGTGATATCTACAGAAGAGAACCATAATGGCAATTACCAACTGTTAAAATAGGAGTCAAGAGTCTGACAAATGTATCAAAGCACTTTTCCATTTTTTTTAAAAACAAAATTTACTGAGGTCGTGAAAAGTTGATGTTGGTGCTTCTATTTTTTCTATCATTTCTTTATCTATTCTGTTTTTACATTGTAACAAAGCTATCAAATGGTTCACAAAACAATTTCTAATTCTACATTTTATTTCTAATTCTACATTTTCTATCAAAGACAGCTCTTTCTGGCATCCTGTCAAATAATAACACGTACCATAGACAGTGCTCATTTTGGCATTGTGTCCAATAATTTTGTATCAAAGACATTTTTTTTATATATTTTTTGCACTGTGTTCAATAATATATTTCATCATGGGCAATACTCATTGACATCCTGTCAATATAATAATATTGTGTACCATTGATAGTGGTAGTTTTAGCATTGTGTCTTATATCAAAGACATTACTCTTGCATCATGGACAACACTATTTTTGGCATTCTATCTAATATTTTTCTATCAGTGCTATTTTTGGTATTGTGTCCAATTTGTTTAAATCAAAGACATTGCTAATTTTGGCATTGTCTGATAATATGTTGTATCAAACAGTACTCTGTTAGCATCCTGTCTAATAATACTGAGTATCACAGATACTGCTCTTTTCAGTATTATGCTCAATACTATCTTGCATCACAAACAGTGCTTTTATTGGGCAAGATATCCAAAAAATACCTTGTATCAGAAAATACTCTTTTTGGCATTATGTCCAATAATATAAGTAACATAATACATTCATCTGCATGAGTGATGTTATAATACAGTGAAATCTATAGTGACTCTTCCATATATAGGACACCTGCTTATAAGGGACAAAGTCATTCTCTAAAGATCATGCACATTTTATCTCAATATAAACAATATAAAGGTCACATATATACACTAAGGACAAAATTATTTCATCTTATGTGTATCCCTTTCACACTGATTTAACAGATTTAAATGCAAGAGACATTCCATTGGAAATGTAGCTTTAGTAACCTAGTAGGAAATGTGAACAAAGAAAGGATCAAATGCTAATGAGAGATTACTCACTGCAACAGGAAACAGGCGACAGAAGTAGGTGGGCCATTCCTTGGCAGTGTCCACGATGATTTTCTTAACCTGGCTTTTGAATGATCCTGTCAGGTAATTGGACATGGTAATACCATGGCTCTCTGAAAAGAAAAATAAACACATAAGGAGAAAATATGGTATTTGGACTGTTGATAATAAAATTATGACCATTAATCAAAAAGATTGTACATCACAGGTATGGTTGAACAAATCAGTGATGATCACACTATAGTGAATATTAATAAACAATACAATGCTGATGCTTGTATATTTATTTAGCATACATATTTAATAAGATGTTTTTAAATAATAATCTTAAACGTCCAGTCACTATGTATATGATAGTAAGTAATACTTTGGAGATGAGTTAGTATATAGGCATCACCATAAATCAATGTGACTAGTAACTCTACTGCCTAACACTTGTTATTAAATCTTAATGGCCAACTGTTCTACACCATTCCAGTGTATCCCCTAGCAGTGCAAGACTGAGAGTCAAAACTCTCCTTGATGTCAAAACTGAGAGTCAGACTGATTAAAAAACAAATTTTGGTATCAAAACTAGGGATCAAATTAAAAGTTTGGGGGTCTCTGAAGCACAAATGAGGGTAAAGGGAAACACTGCCACTCACTAGTTGAAGAAAAAAAAACAACCTTTGCTTCAAGCAGTCATTCATTAAACTATTAACAAATTTCCACAACATCAGATGGCTACACTGAAAGAGGGACTACAGCCAATATAGCCATCCTTCACCTGTTAGCTGTAAACATAAGTTTGTCCAGTGAATCGCTTTCTTGATTCTATGAAGGAATGGGGAAAAAGAACTAGACTGAAGTTGCCTCATATATGTGTGTTCAAAATATCTTAAAAGTTTGCCCATGCAGTCAACTGATGGCATCAATTCAAAGTAAATCAAAGACCATTGCAACATTATTGATGCTAATCTGACTGAAGGGAGCTGAACAATACAATCTCATTATGGTTGCACACATGAGCTCCCTTAGAACCCCCACAGCAGATGTCTCCAAGACAGTCAATTTCAGTTTTGGTTTTTCTGCTGGTATCAAATGTTAGATCTCTATAATCAAACATATGTATGTAGCATAGTTTATTGGGCAGAAGACAGTAGGCGGTGGATTTGCTGATGCCAGTCGCAAACTGAAAATGTTGCAGTAGATCTTGAAAAATAATGCCAGATGACCTGGGTGTTTTGTCAGCAATCTAAGAGGTGATCTAAGCAGGGCAATGCAGTAATTGGTATACAATTATTGGGATAGTGAATATTGGAAAGACAGAAAATACATAGAGGAAGTGCTCAGTGTGCATCACATCCATGTAAGTGAGCATCTCTGTGAGAACCTTATTAAGTGCTTGCCATATATTGATCTCTAATTTGCAGAAGTATTTGTTGCATTTTTGCACTCAATTAAAAACAAAACTGCTTTGTATTTTCCCATTAATAAGATATGATAAAAAGTCCTATTATCAATATTTGTATGATCAAAAGTCCTTGCTATCAACCTTCCTTGTGATCAATCAACATTCCCATGATTAAATTCTAGATACCAAAAGTATAATGCATTATCATCATTTATCAAATAACATCACAATGACAAATCATTAAATCTAAAAATGCTTTGGAAACTCAATTCAGACGAATCTGAAATTTACACAAAATCTAAACTCTTCATCAGAACAACAATACTGCCAGCTAAACAGGATAAAAACCCATGACCCCAACAAATGGTAGCCAATGATGCCATCTCATTTCAGTTTTAAACATTTTATGTCAAACCAAAAAGTTATATTCAACAATCATAAATCATAAGATCCTGTGCTTGCCTTCATCTGGATAACAAAAATAAATTAGTAAATTACTTTGAAAGATGAGCGAAACATTCATATATATTTGTCACCAAATGCTATGTTTTGTGGCTACTCTGCACAGTCTATGTGTCTGTATGTCTGTGTGTCTATGTGTAATTTCAAATTGTTTAGCATAGCATTAACAATTTTTCAGTCCCACTATTGTGATGTATGCAGTTTGGGCAGTTTATGGTGATGTCTAGCACTGGGGCATCATGCCAGAGATGTAGCATCATGTCTGGTCAACCAGTCACATTATTCTGATTCCAGGCCAACCAGTCCTGACACTAACCTCTTCATGAGGAGTGCCAAGTGAGGCAGCTGCTAGTACCAATTTTATAGTGTTTGGTATGACTTGGCCAGGGCTTGAACCCACAACCTCCCACATCCAAGGAAGATGGTGGCCTAACCTATTAGGCCACTTGAACAATCAATTCAAAATCTAAGATACAATGATCCATTACTACTGGTTCTCAATGACCCCAAATCATGGTTTTCATCAGCTATGAACCTAAATCAAGTGAAATATTTTATGTAGCAACAAAGAAATAAATTTGGCCAATTTACTGGTGTCAATAACCATACCATATACACACAGAAGCTGTGTTCAACTGCTGCTAACAACACAGATCCTGATCTGCTGTCACATATATGCCAGCATATCTGGGTCTAGTTAGTTTCTTCTACTGATAACTCCAGCATATCTGGGTCTAGTTAGTTTCTTCTACTGATAACTCCTAACAGACTGCCTAGAAACAGACATGTCGGCACATTATGCTATGACAAATCTGGGTCAATGCAGTTTTTATAATCAAGTATTTGCTAGTATCTCTTGGTTTAAACTTTATTTTTTTAATAATTTACCATGAGTTTTCTGGATCACTGACGTCTCACCTGTCTGTGTGGGTTCGAGTCTAAGATTCGGCTAATGTAGTTATGTGAGAAAGCTTGCCAGCAGCTTCTCATGGGTCAGTGGTTCTTTTTGGGGGTTTCCCCGGGTTCTTCCTCCACCAATAATACTGGCTGCCATGTATAGCCTATCATGTGCTGAAAAAATGGTGCTAAACCCTACAACAACAACCATGAGTTTTCAATGAAGTTTTAAAAAAAAGCATTATATAAGGGAACATTTGGAAAGCTATGGATCTTTTGGATCATGTACATCCTGACTTTTTGTTCCATTACACATATTCACAAATAGATCACATGACTAATAGGTATATTTAAAAATAATTTTCTTTGAAATGTTAGTGATTTAGCATAGATTATGTATAACATGTTCTTGAAAACAGGAGTAATACAAATTTCTTGATACTAAGGGGCAGTGATATGGACTGTAGGATTGCAGTATTGAAGAAAGATTGTACCAAGAATTGCAGGTATTTAAAGTTGTACACTTACCCAGCATGCCTCTCATCTTTATGCGTTCCTCCTTGCTGATGCGGATGCAGCCAAAATTATGGACATCCTGTACTATCTGGCAGAATACCAAATGCAGTGCAAGCTGGTTGTCCAGTCTTTCACGTGGATAGAACACCTGGAATTACATATCAATGTAATTAGAACTGTAAACCAGACAACACAAGTTCAACTTTTCTTATTTAAAAACCCCACAGCGAATAAAACTGTCATCATGCTTATCCCATGTACATGCCTTCCACCAGGGATCCCAAAATTCAAATAGCTATTGCTGGACATTTTTCCCAAAACTTGATGTGACAGCCAGATAAATGTAATTTAATACATGACCTTTCCAAAGCAGTATAACAAGCTACAAAATAACACTGATATACTTAATTATTACATGTACGAGAAAATGCATCAATTTCAGCTTTGGATTTGCTGATTTTTAAGTGTTCACATTACATGTTTCATTAGTTTCTTCCTCAAATGTGGGGATGATACCACTAACATATTCTACATAACTAACCTCCCAATGTTGTCATGCTATTTTTGTTGCTAATTAGAGTCTGAAAATTAATTAAAATTCACAGACTCTTGCTAATAATCAAACTCAACCTATTTATCAAATTGAAGCTTTATTGTGTGTGTGAGTCACATCGCTACGATATCAGCTGTGTGGCAGTTAATAGTGATCATGCCACAGACATGTAGCATCAAGTCCCACCCAGTCACATTATCCTGACACCAGGCCAACCAGTCCTTACACTAACCTCTTACTGCTGAGCACCAAGCAATGCAGCTGTTAGTACCATATTTATAAGAGGTTAGTATGACTCTGCCAGAGTTTTAACACGCATCTTACCACATCCAATGTTGATGCTTTAACCTTTAGGCCCCTGGAGCAGTCTTGAGTAACATTATTAAAAATATAGTTTTAGATACAGTCAGGTAACAAGCCAATCAGATGAAAATTTAACTCATTTACAACTGAACTTAGATGATAATATAAAATTAATTCATATATCTAACTAATCCTCAGTTTCCAGAGTCATAAGTTCTGCCAATTAGATACAAGAAAAATACTCAGATCTTACTTATGATAATATATATCCACTAATAATATACGATTATTTAACAAGTCCGATAAGCATCTCAACAGAAATATAGTAGATATAGTATTAACAAGCTCATCCAATCAAATCAAAGATCACATCATTAATACAATCTCATCATAGATCACATTATTAATACAATCTCATATGTAATCATGCTCAACCAAGATCTTGAACTGATCAGAACTTATTTGCCAGGCCCGATGCCATAAAAATATGATTCATAGTGTTGTAAAAAGAAAAGTCTCAACCAATCAGATGCATAATCACTTCATAAATAAGCATAGGTATTTCTCATTATAACAACACACAAATAAGCATAGGTGTTGCTCATAATAAATCAACTAGCATCTTGAAAATGCTAGTCTATTTGCAGAGTCTGATTAAATTGAGGTGAGAAATAAGATCATGATTGATGAAAAGCTCTGCCAATTATATTCAAGATCACCTGATTTCTACGCATAGATCACTCATCATACAACTTGGATGACATAAGCCTACTGGACAGGATTGATAAAACTTAAATAGAAATAGTTACAAAATTGTTGACAAGGACAGCTGAACAGAACCAATGGATCGGTCTTATAATTGTACCTATCCACTATCTACTTTAGTTTTAAAGTTTAATCAACCGTGAGATGCAATAAGCTCAGCCAATCGACAGCAAAGTTAACTCATTTATATCCATTATTCTCACTTCATCCAAATCAGATCAGAAGAAAACTAAGCAGTGGTAACAATCAGATGCAAGATCACCTCATTTATGATGCCTAGATCTTGCACAATATTGAATTTCTTTCATACTTTTTAGATATGAGATCTCCAAGTCTGGTCCTAACTAAATTATAAATATTGCCTCCAGAGTGTTACCCAGCAATTATCAACAGACAAATGACGGGCAATGCAAAGTAGGTATTGCATGATGGAACCTGGACCATACCATATAATAGACAATGAAATGTGCTGAAAAATAGCGTTAAACCATAAAAAACAAAACAAAACAAAACATAGACCAATGAACCATACCATCTATTGGACAATAATCTATACCATATAATAGACAATGGACCATACAATCTATTGGACAATAGACCATACCATATAATAGACAATGGACCATACCATCTATTGGACAATAGACCATACCATCTATTGGACAATAGGCCATACCATTTAATAGACTATGGACCATACCATCTATTGGACAATAGGCCATACCATATAATAGACAATGGACCATCCATCTATTGGACAATAGACCATACCATATAATAGACAATGGACCATACCATCTGATGGACAATGCATAACAGATATTGCATGATGGACGCTATACCTTATCATCTTGGACAATACATGATGCAGAACAGATATTGTATGATGGACACTGGACCATACCACCTGATGGACAATGCACAACATATATCACATAATGGACACTGGACTATACTATCTGTTTCACAATTTACAACACATATTGCTTGATAGATACTGAGCCACACAATATGATCATGTGAGCCACACAATATGACCATGTGAGCCACACAATATGACCATGTGAGCCACACAATATGACCATGTGAGCTACAAAATTTAGCAAAAATTTTTTGAGGAAAATAAATCTACAATTTTCCTTTAAAAACACTCCTGAAAGGTTTCATCATATAAAAGTATGGTCATCAACATTTATACTAATGATTTAAGAAACAGAATGATAAAGTAAATCTGTAATAATAATACACTTAAAGACTTGCCTCCTTTCTAATTTGAAGGGTCCAGGGTACATTGTGGTAAGTCAAGAAGACAGCATTTTTATCTTGCAGGAAGAGCTCTGTCAGAACACGCTCCAGGGCAGCATAGTCTATCACCTGCCGATCTGGCTCTGGCTCTGGTTCTGGTTCCAGTTTGGGCTCCACCTGAATAATCTCCGATATCTTCTGCTTCATACTTGTCTGTGTTGCTATAGGGCGGGTAGGAGGTGGACGCTTGGGCAAAATGGGAGGTGGTGCTGTATAGGTAAATATTTAACTTAGTTTTGTACTTGCATCAAGAAATATTTCATAAATGGTTCTAAATTTAAATTGATAATTTTAAGTTGCATTTTTTTAATTCTTATCTCCTCATTAATATAATTATCATAAATTGTCATGTGTATCATATACAACAAGATAACTGATGGAAATATTCTAGAGATAGCTGCATATTTAATATGCTTTTTAGACAATATTTTAAATGGTTCAATAGTTACATGATCCAGGCTAAGAAAAGTAGTCTTTACTTACATCTCACATTAATACCAAACATTACACTCTACATTAGAAACCAACTTTATTACAAGATATTTCACTGTTTTGTAGAAAATACAAATTATCTACTTTTTCAATAAAAATGGTAATTTGCTATATCATGTTTACAATGATTTTCTAAATGCTGGTAAAATGATGTCAAGATCAACACTGTGGTTTCATGAATCATGAACATCAAAGAAATCGAACGTCACCAAAGTTTGAAGATGATAATGAAATTGAAACATTGGAACCCTTAGTTTGTGGCAGCTTCATGTGCAGACAGTCTTCAGCCAATGTATTTGAGAATAAAAAAATATCACAAAGAAGAATTAAAATCACACTTCCACAACTGATATGCTAAAAAGGTCAGGAAGACCATCAGGAAAAAGGAACATGTTACTGTTAATGATCAGTACACTGTATAAGCGAACCTTGCAATCTCATTAATCAAGCCAATTCACGTTGAATGGTTAATTATAGCTCATACAACGTTGAGGAAAACTGGAACCTAATTACTAGTGGTTTTGAGACAGCTGCATTCTACAATTTGGGGGTTATTTACCTGACATGCATTTGTGAGTACCATATGATTTGATTGACATGATGTTGATACGGTGGCTCTGTCCTAAAATCGGTGATGTGTGAACTTTAATACTTGTCTACAGTTAGTGTATATAAATCGTGTTTCATTAATAATCGAACTTCATGCAATAGCATTTTGCAGGCTGTTCTTTTGGATGAAAATTGCATTGATAACAAGACATGTTCTTTCAAGAGGATTCAAATATTTTGATCAATCTGAATAAATATTAAATTTAAAGTTCATATACTAGTATTTTTTTTTATAATTCTTTCTATCATTTTCAGTATAACTAGTAGCCTCAATACTCAATGCTTATTTTCATTTCTCTATGTCCTAATTCTTCTTGCATATCAATTTAAGCCAGTCAAAGGAAATTACACCTACCAAATACCTTATCACTATGCTTATCTCATATATCAATTTAAGGCAATGAGTGGAAATTACAGCTACAAAATACCCTATCACTATGCTTATCTCGTATATCAATTTAAGGCAATGAGTGGAAATTACAGCTACAAAATACCCTATCACTATGCTTATCTCGTATATCAATTTAAGGCAATGAGTGGAAATTACAGCTACAAAATATCCTATCACTATGCTTATCTCATATATCAATTTAAGGTAATGAGTGGAAATTACAGCTACAAAATATCCTATCACTATGCTTATCTCACATATCAATTTAAAGGAATGAGTGGAAATTACATCTACCAAATACCCTATTACTATGCTTATCTCATATATCAATTAAGGCAATGAGTGGATTACAGCTACCAAATATGTGTGCATGGAAACAATTCAAATACTTTATAATTCTTTTTCTCAAAGGGATAAAATAAAACAATGTCAGAAGATACATGTTCCTAGAAGCCAAACAAGTGTTAAAACTAATGACCTTGCCTGTAAATGTAAGCTGATTTACAATCAAAATATAGGTAAATTAGGAAAATATACAAAGGATTCTTCTAAAAAAACCAGACAAAATAAGAATCTTGAAACTTTCCTCAAATTTCACAGTGCCTTGGTTGGAAAATGTACAGTCTGAAAACTCTGGAATGCAAACTTTGTAACTAAACCTTAAATGCATAATGACAACCTGAAAAATCCAGAATAATTTGCAATCTTGACTAAACCTTGCAAGCCATCTGAACCAATAAAAAAACTAACAGACATCACACAAAATCTTATTGGTCTCACCCTCCACTTTAGGTTCTGGTACTGGTACTGGTGCAGGTACTGGTACAGGCTTTGGTGGTTCAGTTTCCACAGCCACACTTGACCCACCCAACTTCTTTTCTAAAAGTTGAAGCGTAGCAAGATGGACTGTTTCTGCAAGGGATTTGGTCTTCTTTGTTTCCTGAAAAGCAACAGAAAAGTATAAATTGTCAAGCATCATATAATTTTAAAAAACGTAGGCCTTGTCTTTCTATTGAGTACATATGTAACAGCAAGATATTCACATGCACAGACTATTAAATAAAAACATTTTAAAAGAAACTAATCCTCCAAATCTTGATTATATCACACAGGCTACAGTACAGTTTCTGATGGTTAAAAACACTTTGAACCAATCTAACCCTGCAACCCATTTCTGGTAGGTTAAAACATTTTCTTAATAATGGTTTTACTGTGCATTCTTCATGAATTTACCAAATGATATTATTGCAGATGTCACAAAACTACCATATGTACTCATTTATAAGTTGACCTTCTTACTAAAAAAATTATTAACACAGAGTAGAAGGTGTCTTTTATGTGAGATATAACACTAAGTTTTCAAGTCTGACCTACCATATATAAAGGGACACAAAGTCTTGGGAGACCCTTAATTATTTTCAAAAGTAATTTTTTATGACCTAAAAATGTTGAGGTATGAAATCAGCAATTTTTTTATTTATCATAAGTCTTCGGACCCTTAATTATTTTCAAAAGTAATTTTTTATGACCTAAAAGTGTTGAGGTATGAAATCAGCAATTTTTTTTATTTATCATAAGTCTTGGGACCCTTAATTATTTTCAAAAGTAATTTTTTTTGACCTAAAAATGTTGAGGTATGAAATAAGCAATTTTTTTTATTTATCATAAGTCTTGGGACCCTTAATATTTTCAAAAGTAATTTTTTTTTACCTAAAAAATGTTGAGGTATGAAATCAGCAAATTTTTTATTTATCATAAGTCTTGGGACCCTTAATTATTTTCAAAAGTAATTTTTTATGACCTAAAAATGTTGAGGCATGAAATCAGCAATTTTTTTATTTATCACAAGTCTTGGGACACCTTCAACATATTCTTCTACTAATAGATTGATGTTTTATCAATCATAATGACACATAAAAATGAGTTCATGGCTGCTAAGGGACTATCATTATTAACTGTCATAAATTAATATAATTTATTTCTAAATGCAATAAATTTATAATTTTTTCTGTTTTCTTTGTAATTGGTTAAAATGTGATTTCAGAAACATTTAAAACTTATGCACTTCTGTATCATTTAGTCAGCTGTTACTGATCATACCCTAAGGAGACATGCATGTTAACATTGAATTTTCTCAGGAATTTTATTGCAGGATATATATATATATATATATATATATATATATATATATATATATATATATATGCACACACACACACACACACACAGAGCGTTTTTCTTAAGTCTTTTCGCAGGTAAGACATGGGTGCAGATTATACCTGTATGTTTGTTTGTTTATTTGATTAGGATTTTTAACGTAGCTTTAACAATTTTTCAGTCATATCGCTACGATGTCTGCAGTGAGGCAGTTTATAGTGATGTCTAGCACTGAGACATCATGCCGCAGACATGTAGCATGATGTCTCACCCAGTCACATTATCCTGACACCAGGCCGACCAGTCCTAACACTAACCTCTTAATGCTGAGCGTCAAGCGAGGCAGCTGTTAGTACCATTTTTGTAAGTCTTTGGTATGACTCGGCCGGGGATCGAACCTACGACCTCCCGCTTCCAGGGCGGAAGCTCTAACCACTAGGCCACCGGAGTGGTTAATACCTGTATGCGTGTTACATATGTGAAAATACAATGTGTGCTTTATATAAATTAAATGCATGTGCTTTTTCATAAAGGTTTCATCAATTTGTAAGATTGATTAAATCACTGAAAAACAGAAACTCCTGAGTGCATGGATCAACTCTAGCTGAAATGCAATACATGTAAGAAGAATGTGATTTGGTTAAAACAATAAAGCAAATTCTGCATCTAATATTTGTGGAATGAATACAGATACAAGTGATGCTATCAGTCCAAAGAGTGAATTACAACATTGTTTAAGTACTGTAAAATATCCTGATGATACTTTCTGATTTATCGGGTAAACTCTTAAAGGCCCGTGAATTATGAAGTCTTTATTTAACTTTATTTAATTTCATGTCTGAGAAATTGAATAAATCTTCCCATGCAAAATAATAACAAAAATAAGCATTGAAATTTTCAAGTTTATTGCACTGCTTTGTTTTCCCCAGTAGACAATTCTTTGGGTTTGCCTTGATACTTGTTCAATGTCATGTCAAGCTCTTTGATCATACCGTGCAAATGACACCTGTTCAACTGAGGCAATCCTTTAAGATTTCAAAAACTGTGTGATCTCTTACAGACCCCAAACTCAATCCCTGCATAAATAATGGTCCAAGTTTATGAATAGGCTGTGTTCTATCATTTACAGTTTACTTTGTCACTCAGATATCTTAAATCATGAATTGCTAAACGTAGGTATTTTCACTCATATGGGGAAAAGACAAAATCATAGTGGAGCATTTAAATTAAATGTTACATACTTTTCTTTCAAGATAAGACCAACATCAAATTACCAACAGATGACAGTAAAGACAAAAATCAGAATTGGATGATGAATGAGACAATGTTGTTGTTGTGGGGTTCAATGCCATTTTCAGCACATGATAGGCACATGGCAGCCAGTATTAATGGTGAAGGAAGAACCCGGGAAAACCCAAATAACCCATCGACCCACGTGAAGCTGCTGGCAAGCTTTCTCACATACCCACATATGCATCTCAGCTTCTCTGTTATAGAATAATCAAAAAACCTTGCAAAGTTACCAGAACCAGTATAGAAGGTCAATGTGACCTACTTTTCCACACTGTTGCATTCTCAGAGGCATTCTCTGAGATGAATGCATCTATAGTTTCATGACAGTGTACACAAAAGTGAACTAAATTGCACAAATGTAATAATACCTATACAAATTTATAATGATGAGAATAACAATGCCAGCAGAAAAGTCATCTCCATTATTAATATAAATTAATGTTATTTAAAATGTGTTTGCAGACTCATCATAGCATCTCACGACCTATCAAAGTAATCAAACATGCTTTGACAACTTTGTAAAATTAATACACCATCAGCTGCAGGTTAAGTAATAAAAGATTCTTGGAAATTATGTAAGCTTCATATGGCTCCCTTACCTTCTTTTCTGGTGGAGGAATCTTTTTTATCTGATTCATTGGTCGAATCTTTTCATCCAATTCTCGTGCTACTTGTTCATCAATTTCCAATTTACCCACCTCTCTTTTTTCTTTTACAACACCTTCTGGAAGTGGTGGCCATATCACTTTTCCTATTCGAACTGTCCTTGCACGACCTTTTCTATCCTTGAATGTAAACGTTCCCCTGTCCTTATCAAAATTTGGATCTGTGGCAGATTGAGGAATAGGGGGAGGGGGAGGGGGTGCAGGAGGCAGAGCTCTATCTGCAAACTGAGGTGGAGGTGGAGGTGGTGATGGAACCATTTTATTCACTTGTTCATGTGTTACACGTCGAGTCTCGTTGTATGAAACAATTTGACGATGATCCTGGGGTGGTGGTGGTGGTGGTGGGAAGTGATTTTGATTTACTGTTTTCCTTTCAGTTTGACCTTCAAAGTGAGTTTTGATTTTGTAGACCCTTTTGGGAGCACCTGTAGTGTCTGTGACTGTAGTCATGGCAATTCCAGATGGAAGCCCTGTATGGGCAGTGACTTGGCTTGGTTGGCTAACTGCTACCATCAATGGGACAGCTGTACCATTTGTCTGTGAAAAGACTGACCCAACTGAAACAAAAGAATATTGAATTTAGTTGGTCATGTTCATTTTTTATGAGTCAAAACTGCCTAATGTAAATGTACACCATTCCCTCGATAACTTGCGCCCTGATAACTTGCGAACACACTTGTAACGCAATGTCCAGCGTGAATCCCAATTTTTCAACAAAGAAAATATATTTTAAATATCTTTCAAAATATGCTGAACATGAAAAAATTATGATAAGAATTGGTAAATTAAACCTTTATACATTTCTCGTTTTATCATCAAAATTGATGATTAATGCCCACGAAGATACATTCCATATTGTGAAATTTTTAAGTTCTAAATAAGATACCACAGATTATATTATGGTTTATTTGTTGATAAATAGTCATCAATACACTGTAAATAAACAGTCTGGTGAAAATGCTATCAATGAAAATGTGTGGTCAATGCTAACAGGTGGCAACAGAGAATGAAATAAACAGCAATTAAATATCTTGCTGTGTAAAAATCACATTCTAATCCTTTAGTTCCATTTCAATGTAAACATTATAATTGCAATATGAAAACATGAAAGGAGTCAAACAACCATCACATTGAAACCCATGAGTACTTCTGTGAGAACCTAATCACCTGCCAGCTTTGTTTTGATCAACAACTTGGGAAAGTGTTTATTGCATTAAAATAATCAATTGAAAAAGACCTGTGTTGTTGTATCACTTTGAATATGTCTTTTGTATCGAATTAAGCATGGGGGGATTTTAAAATTAAAGAATTACACACAAAATTAACTGATTTTTTTCAAAAAGTGAATTGACATTTGTCAAGCGTATCACAACCGGCATTTATTATCGTGTTCTAATTAAAATTGTTTTAAATTTGTAGACTCATTAAATTCATTCTGATAATGATTAACCCTTGTTTCTCATTTTACGTCTACCACAATCAAATCTTACTATTGATCGATCAATCAACATTGTTTCTCAAAATGAGTTGATCTTTTGTATTAAAAATTACGTCTAATTTGGATAAAACAATAAAAAATGTATCCAATTCTAAACAAAAATTAATGATGTAGTACACAATGTGTGAAGTGGTACACATGTTAATTGAACGGAAACCATGTGGAATAATATTCTTGATGATCTCTTCAATATACTGTAATTTATTCTGAAATTAATGTTACTCTTTGAGGAAAAAATAAACTACACCGTTATGAAGAGATATTTATTCACAGTTAATCTCATCAGCATGATTTTAAAGTGAGTATTTAACACTATAATCCGCCAAACTAATCCCTCCTTTTGCCTTTGTGTCAATCTTTTTATTATTTTTTAATTATAGATCCCTTGATAACTTGTGCTGCACTTATAGTGTGATCCATGTTTTTGGATCTCTGATGTGTGTGAGTTATCGAGGGAGAGGTGTACATGCTTTCTGGTCTAGCTGGCTGATGCAGTATGGGAACTTAGTGTCCATCGTATTGCGAAATTGCAAATCTTCATATCCAGCTTGTTTTCTTAATATTGTCATGCACAGATGGAAGTAATGAATGCAAGCTATCAGAACTTATTTTGGTAAAGTCCTAGACTTCATACCATTGCAAAAACCAAGGTTTGTGCTTTCTACTGCATACACTGATACAGACATACAATATGTTCTGGTGCTGTTTCTGCATCTGCATCAGGGCATCTTGATATCCATCATCATTAGATTCTATTGCGTTTATGGATGCAGTATATCTGGCGCTATTTTGATTCATTCCTGGGGAGGAGGGAAAGGGACGTTTTGGCATGATCAACAATTTTTCTGTATTCATGGAAATGGAATGTTGTGTTATTATTTTGCATCTTCATGGGGAGTGGAGAGGCCAATTGAGACTAAAGAATGATTAAGACACAATTTATGTGTTACAATGTACTGAAGTAAGTAAACTTCTGTAGCCCTGGAGCAGCTTTATCAAAATGTTGGGTCAAGTATTTTTGTACCAAATACACAAACATGATACAAGTGTGCCAATGAGTAATTATGCTCATAGACACAATTCATGTCCATCTTCATGATGTTAAATTTTTTTCACTTCTTGCACTTGTTTGTCCACTCTGTAATGAAGAGGATCAAACAAGTGCATAAAAGTAAACAAATGTAAAACCTAATTGAAAACTATAGTGCCTGAATTATCTATTGGGAAAAATAATATTACCTAAATAAATCAAGAACAGTATTACAAAAATATCAGGGGCCACGAGTGGTCTAAAGTGCTCTCCATTACGGATCACTACCATCTCATCTCTGCCTGCGTGGGTTCGAGTCTCTTATTCAGATAATGTGGGTATGTGAGAAAGCTTGCCAGTAGCTTCTCGTGGGTCAGTGGTTCTTTCCAGGTTTTTCCTGGGTTCTTCCTCCACCATTAATACTGGCTGCCATGTCAGCATATCTTGCGCTGAAAAATGGCATTAAACCCTACAACAACAACAACAAAAATATCAATAAATTCACCAGAATTCACAAGAAAGTTGTATACATCACATAAAACATTTTGTCTTACTGTACTACTGAAAAGAAATGTGGGAGATTCAAGTTCTAATTTTTTTTTATTGAATTTAACTGTATGATTTTTAAGCAATTAGCAATGAAAATAAAAACTGGTTTAAAACAGATATAAGAGTAGTCATCTAGCAAGCAAAATGATGATGTGACTTATAAAAGTTGCTTCCCTTTGCAGGAGAGTCCATGTCAGAAGTAGCAAAGAAAGTTATTCTAATGTTACATGATCGTAAAATATTTGATGGAAAAACAATGCTTTCTTATATTAATATTATTGGGTAATGTATCTGATTTTTATCATATTACTATGATTGGGTAATGTATCTGTAAATTATCCTATTATTATGATTGGGTAATGTATCTGTTTATTATCCTATTATTCTGATTGGGTAATGTATCTGTTTATTATCCTATTATTATGATTGGATAATGTATTTGTTTATTATCATATTATTATGATTGGGTAATGTATCTGCACAAGAAAATGCTAATAAGATGAGACCAACTTCAAATAGCACAGACAGAGATCTAACATCACAAAATGTACCATCAACTTCGGTCTGTATAGTTTATTAGGAGTATTAAGTAGAACATACAACAAAGAAGCAGATCTGCTGGCGCATTATGCTAAAGCAGATCAAGATCTTTGTTGTTTGCAGTTTCTTTAGACTTTATCAGTGAGAATATATATGGTGGCCTTATTTATAATAAGGCCAGAAGCATGAACTCTCGGGATGATAATGTAGTTCAACAACTAGAATGGAACCATCAGTACCATAACATGGTACAACTACAAGCATGAAATTGTCAGAACTATAACATGGTACAACAACTAGAATGGAACCATCAGGTCCATAACATGGTACAACTACAAGCATGAAATTGTCAGAACTATAACATGGTACAACCATTATTATGGAACTGTTAGGACCATAACATGGTACAACAACTAAAATGGAGCTGTCAGGACCATAACATGATACAACCACAAGCACAGAACTGTCAGGACCATAATATGGTACAACACAAGCATGGAACTCTCAGGACTATAGCATGGTACAACCACTAATATGGAACTGTCAGGACCATACCATGGTACAACAACTAGAATGGCACTATCAGGACCATACCATGGTACAACTAGAATAGGACTGTCAGAGCTATATCATGGTACAACCACTAGACTGGAACTGTCAGGACCATAACATGGTACAACTACAAGCATGAAATTGTCAGGACCATAACATGGGGTACAACCACTAGTATGGAACTGTCAGGACCATAACATGGTACAACAACTAGTATGGAACTGCTATGACCATAACATGGTACAACAACTAGAATGGAACCATCAAGACCACAACATGGTACAACTACAAGCATGACACTGTCAGAACTATAACATGATACAACCACTAGCATGGAATTGTTAGGACCATAACATGGTTAAACATTAGCATGCCAAATTTCACTAAAATACATACATGCAAAGTATCATATTTGGTTTTTAGGCTTTGACCTTGACCCAAGTTTTGAGAATATGCATAGCAGCAATACAAGACTACATTCAGTACCTGAGTTAAAGCTGGAATCTGGACTAAGCATGGTCTGGTTAAAAGATTGGGGCTGATGCTGGTTCATTTGGTGCTGCTGTTGTTGTAACAGCTGCTGAAACTGCTGCTGCTGTAGGCTGGCCTGCACAGCTGCTTGCTGCTGCTGTAATGCTGCTGCCTGTTGGTGCTGCTGTAATGCTGCTGCCTGTTGGTGCTGCTGATATGCTGCTGCCTGTTGGTGCTGCTGATATGCTGCTGCTGCCTGTTGTTGCTGCTGTAACACTGCTGCCTGCTGCTGTTGTTGCTGCTGTTGCTGCTGCTGCAATGCTGCCTGCAACAGCACTTGCTGCTGACGCTACAACGGTAAATAAAACATAATAATTTTGCAAGTAATCTTCACTAATGCCATAATTTTACACAAGAGAGATGCACACATACTAGGTATATATTTCTGTGACTGGCAGTGCTTAATCTCTTGATCTACCCAGCTGTATATTGGTACCAGCACTGTAACCTGTATTTGACCGAGATACCAATGAGAGGAATCATTCACTCTTAGTTGCCTCATACCAATGATGCTGATAAGTTCCAGCTTTAGAAGACTGAACAAGCTTTTAATTTTAATGCATATGCTGTGAAGTCATGACTGTGCAAAATTAGGAAAAGAATAATTGCTTCTCTCTGAGTCTACTAAATGCCACAAGATTCAATACCCTATATAATAAATTACTTGGATACTAGAGAACATTTATTGGAATATAAACATAATTTTCATTCATGACGTGAATAACTTTATGGTTTCATGGGTTTTGTAGAAAGCATTTTAGGGTTAATTAAAGATAAAGAATTAGACATGTGATAATATCTGTATTAGGCAAAAAAAGCAATGTTTTAAAGCGGTCTACCACACATGCTGTTTTTTAGTTGAAATTTACCACTTTTGAAAATGTAAGAATTTTTTTAAAAACAAGAGAATAAAACAAATATGGTACTGTTGTGCAATCCAAATATATTAGAGAAACCAGTGTACTGGGGACTAGAGATGTTCTATCATCGTAATGACCATTATGATGGAGTGAAGCAGAACATGATAATTATAATTGTTAAAGAACATACAACAACTCTAGGTCTTAAATTAAGTAACAAAGAAGTGAAACCAAAAATGTAAAATCAGCAATTTATTTTTCTCAAAAATGTAAAATCAGCAATTTATTTTTCTAAATTACATAGTAAAAATTTAAGAGACACTTATAGTAATGTGAATTACAATCCCAAATAATCCTAAATGTCCTATCAAATGTAAATTATTTTAAAATAAAATTCCAATAGTCTTGAATGTTATATTTTGCATAATGGTGATTGTACAATTTCCACTTGTAATTTTAGAGGCTTGTTTCTCCAAAACAGTATAGTAATATAAATCTGGTAACAGTTTCCTCCTATCATATTACTATTATACAAGTAGAGCTGAAGAAAACTTGTAGATTTCAATATTATTAAGGAATAAATAAGGGAAATATTTCTACACTTCAGTATAATTGCTGCACAAAAACAAACATTTATTCCTAATTAGTACTGAATTCTTTTAGTTTTCCTCAGCCCTACTTGGATTATAGTAATTTGGTAGGAGGAAAATGTTACCAGATTTATACTGCTATACTGTTTTGTAGACGCAAGCATTTAAAATTACAAGTGAAAATTGTACATACTCCATTATGCAATTTAGTAACTTGGAATACTGTCAAACATTGAAAGGATATTTACGAGCAACATTTTAAATCATGAGGTCACTCAGTACCTCCAGCTATGGTCAAACCACAGCAAGCCAATCCAACTGCAACATTTTTAATATTTTTGTCAAGTAAAAGTCAAAGACCACAAAAAAATTATTTAAAAAATATTTACACTCATCTACTCAAACACATAGTTTTCTTTTATTATATATATTTTTAAAAGCAAAAATCATCAACTCGCAAAAACTTTCTCCATTCTGTGTCAATGCAATTAAATGCCTGTAAATGTGTACAAAATTGGTAAACATGTTAATGAGCATGCCTGCAGCTATCATGAATGACTCAGGAACACATTGAAGAAAATAGTGTAATGGTTAAGACTGAACAGTGTTGTTCCAGTTACTGCAAACTGTGCACATATTTATAAATATATGGAAAACATGTAATTGTAATTTAATTTATTTAATTTTATTATAAATTATTTATAATTTTAATTTATGTCTTTAATTATCAGTAGAGCATGTTAATCAGAAGAGCTGTATCATCATCACTGCAATAAATGTAATATCCAATCTCATGAGACATCAAGTGTGATGTCTTCAAGTCAAATAAATAAGTTGATACAGCTCGCAATTAACAGACTGTACTGATTCTTCTTAAATATACATTAAAAAATTATTTATAACTATTGGAATCACTTTTTATACCACAAGAAGTTTATATATATGGAAAGAAGCACATTATAATGTTTGCAAATGTAATGTCCTATTTCTGGATACAAGACACATGTATTTTCATGAATGTATGTTGATTTCTTGTTATATATTTCTTAGATACATGTAGTGGACAAGTTGCATCACATCAGTCTTGTGACTTGGATTTTTAACATAGCTTTTAATTTTTCAGTCATATCACTACAATTTGAGCAGTGTGGAAGTTTATAGTGATGTCTAGCACTGGGGCATCATGCCACAAACATGCAATATCATGTGACACCCAGTCACATTATCCTGACACCAGGCCTATCCAACCCTACTAGTAACTTCTTGTTGCTGAGTGCCTAACATAGCAACTGTTAAAACCATTATTATAAGTCTCTGGAATGACTTGGCCAGGGTTTTAACCCATGACCACCCGCATCCAAAGTGGACACTCTAACCACTAGCCAACCAGAACAGTCCAGTTTGGTGCACTGAGGCTTTCCACTAATCCAGCTGTATGCAGATGATGTAAAAGAAAACAATGGACTGTAATCTCTATGTGACAATGTGTGGGTACTTCTTTATGAGTTAAAATGATAATGAAAAAAACTGTTGTTGCTGTATAGATTTTAAATTTATGCATAATTATTGATAAAATACATTTGTTTCAGGTTTAAAACTAATCTTAACTTCTGAAGAATGGTAGGGTTTGGGGTAATTTCATGACTCATCATTCTAGTTGTTTTGAACAATGCTGATATAACCTCAACCAGTGAATACCGGTGTCTAAATCATAGTGTACTAGTTGACCGATGTAATTTTTAACAGGTTTATAATAATTCTAATTAATTATTTAGTGAGTCATGGTAGCAAAGTTGATTTAGCATCAACCCATCCAGGTCTACCTCAGAAAGCCTTCGAGAAAGGCACTTCAGCTCCCATTTTCTTGGTATGATATATAGCACAATGCATTAAAACCCTGCAACCATAATTATTTATTAACCTCTTCTTTGACAATTTTTTTTACTGTACATCTGTTACAACAATAATTAGAATCTCTATAATAATATTTATTAAATTGTATGCTAAAAAAGTCTGCACTAAACAAAGGCAAGGTCTTAAAAAAAGAAATATTATGGCCTGCAGTTTAAAGACTATCCAACTGCAACATGTCTTACATATGCCTGTAACAGGGCCTGCTGTTGTGCTTGTTGCTGGGCCAATTGCTGTGCAGCTGACAGTTGCTGTAGATAGCCATCTGTGTTGGTGTTCACCACTGGAATGAAAAAGGCAGTACATGTACTCATCAAAAAAGATAAAATCTGAATATCTTTGTTTCAAAAGTACAATAAGGCCACAAGGTATTTTAACTGTTTCTTCATTTCATTATGAATATGGAGGCCATTAATAACAAACTCTACTTTAGACTGTATAATTACATGTACCTGATGATAGTGACATTGCATACTTAATTCAATTCCTTTCAAAGACTGGTAACATCATTGTTTATTTGCCTTGAAAATTTCTCCTCTTTTTTTAATACCTTTTTTGTGTGAATCTTTATCTTTTAAATATCAGCATGCCTAAAATGCTATTGTTCTTTACTTTTACATCTGCAACTTGTCATATTTGATCAATGTGTATCCCTGTATTTTATTTGGAAGTGTTTATCTGATGTTGAGAGACTTGATGTTGAGAGACTTGTAGCACATTTTCTTTTGCACAGTTTAGCAACTATAATATGTTTAAACCATAAATTACTAAAAAAAACAAAACAATGTGAACACTCCTACATACATATACCTGGAAGGTTTATTTACATATAAACTTGTACACATGTATATACCTGGAAGGTTTATTTACATATAAACTCATACATATGTATATACCTGGAAGGTTTATATACATATAAACTCCAACATACATAAACCTGGAAGGGAAATGTAGCCGTCTTTCATTCAAGAAGATTCCTTTTGTGTAAATATCCCATCAACAAAACAGACATTATGTTTAAACAAAAGTGATAAATAAAAATGCTTGATATCAATTGATAATGGGGCCATCCATTTAGTATGTATACAAAAATCTGGCAAAGCTTGACCCCCCCACACACACATACATACTTAATTACACTCCCCCACCTATGTACTACTCTTGATGCAACCAACCAACCCAAATTCTATAGAATGGCCTATATTTAATCCATAATGAAATAATCAAGGCTTATTCATTTTAACGTGTTTGATAAAACAGATAGTCCACAGATGTTGAATGACTGGCTGCATCAAAGAAATAATCTGCATAAATTTAAAAAGTTTGTCTAGTGTCTGCTAAAATTCAAATGCTGACAAGCCAGTCGAACAGGTTACGTTGAAGAAAAATCCTTAAATGTAATAGGAAAAAATCTAAATCAGCTCCAACATTAATAGATATTTTGATTCACAGAAAAATACACATGATGAACTTTTTGACATCTTTCACAATAATTTTTCTGAGAGTTATGGAAGAATCAAAGAAAACTAGATATGTTGATTGCTTCATGTTACAAGATTGCATTGTCATCTGATTCGAGTTCAATCAATACTCACTTGTTGGAACAAAGCTAAATTGTTGCATTCCTGTAGGCAGACTGGTTATTGGCTGATTTACTGGAATAGTAAGACCTCCACTGAAACCAGGTTGTGGTGGTGGGATCTGAAAATCAAAAGACATCCTTTCTGAGAAATTTTATATGTACTTGTGAATGTGTGATTTGGATTTTCTATTTTTTTTTTTTTTAACGTAGCTTTAACAATGTTTGGGTCATATAGGCTACAATGTCTGCAGTGCTGCAATTTATAGTGATGTCTAGTACTGGGGCATCATGCCGCAGACATGTACATGTAGCATGATGTCCCACCCAATCACATTATTCTAACACCAGGCCAACCAATCCTAACACTAACCTCTTAATGCTGAGTGCCTAGCAAGGCAGCTGTTAGAACCATTTTTATAAGTCATTGGTATGACTAGGCAGTGGATCGAACCCATAATCTCCCACATCCGAGGCATACACTCTAACCAATTGGCCACTGGAGCAGTGTACTGGTATGTTTTAACAAAGAAAACACAGAAACAATGCAAACACATAGAAAAAAGAAGAAAAAAAAACAATTCTTACATATCATTGGTCTATATATTTTTGTTTGAGATAACTTATTAAATTAAATTATTAAATAAAATTATTAATAAATATTACTTTGATAACATAATTATGAAGAATACATAATCAGTCCCCAATAGGGCCAACACCATTTTGGCTCAAGAGAATTTCAGGAATCCAAGAAAAGACTATTTTTACTTTATAACTGAGGAGTTTTTAAACCAACTAGGGTATCCTTCAGCATTAACAATTTTCAAACTGGTCACTGCAGTGATTATAATGGATCCAAGATCAGTACCAGTTTTATTTAGGACAACTGAACATTACAAGTATTTTGGTAAAAACACTATATGAACATATGACCATCTTATTAGTAAAGTAGCAAAAACAAGATTTTCATGTCGGTCCTCGTGACAGCCATAATGGATGTAAAATGATCACCAGTTTTATTTAGAATCAACTCGATAAAGTATGTCTTTTGGTGAAAACCCCATGTCAGTACTTTCATCCATTCTGGAAAAGTAGATATATCAAGATTTTCTTAGCCATATTTGGTATAACTTCAGCATTTTTTTCATTTAGGAACAACTAAATATTGAAGGTCAGACTGGAACCATATTCATTTATTACCAACAAGAGATCATGAGGTGAGTTTTTAATTCTGCCAAAATAGCCATAACATGATTTTCAAGATGGCTGTCATGGTGGTAACACTGGATTTAAAATTTTAAAAATTGATACTTAAATCCAAAATCAAACTACCAACTTTGCAACAGTATGATTTAACAATCAGTTTTGTGAATATAACCTGTAGTTAAATACACAATTTGGGGAAATTTGCCTCTTTCTCTCCTTATCTCACCTGAAGTTTGTTATTACATGGATAAACTAGATAATGTACAATCAATTATTATTATAATACCCTTAAACTTCTCAAGATAGAATGATTACAATATATATATATATATATATATATATATATATATATATATAATTAAAAATGTCACTTCACATTTTGTATACTGTATTAAACCTGTGTACATTTGTTCTGAATCATACAGTATTCCACAATTTCAAGTGCTTACAATGAAAATATTAAAAACTTTATTAGGAAATAGGTATTTTTCATGTGAAGTACTTTTAACATAAAGTGGAGATTTCTTGAGAGTTAAAACAGGTGAGCATCTTCCTTCAGTATGATTCATTAAACTTATAACTGGCATCCACTGCAAACAACAGACCCTGTTCTGTCAAGCCAGAATTGTATTAAGCTAGTAAAGATGTTCATAATAGTTGAGTACAATCTTTAACACTGACATAATCTTGGTTGGGGATGGTTGTATATTAACAGGTAGACAAAAACAATGGCACAAACGTGATAGCTACGTTGAGATGGGCTATTATTATGAGACCTGTGTAGAGACAACCAACCTGCTGCTGCATGCCAGGGCCTGGCACCCCTTTCCCTCCACCTTTCAGTCTGTTTTCCAGGGACCGAGAATCACTCAGGGCATCCACATGTTCATTCAAGGCATTACTGAAAACATCCTCCACCCAGTGGGACCAGTCCGATTGACCTGAATCAGAGGCAGCAGTCATCCTCTCTAAATTCTGCTGCTGATCACGTTTTGTTGCAATTTTCTGTGCCACTACACCCTGACGTCCCTTGTTGACCTTGCCGACTCGCATGTACCGTTGATTAATCCGGGTCTCACTCAACTCATCAGGAATGTTGTTTGTGTATCGACTGTTGAGTTTTGTTGGTGCAAGATTGCCATCATACTCCTCTTCTACAATGGACATACCGTGATCAGCTCCATTTGCAAATCCATTGGCTATCAGATGACCATTAGCCATGGGAGGATTGGGAGCTGCTTTTCTCTTGTTGTAGCGGAGGTTGATTTTACTCTCTGAAAGACCATCCACTATCACACCAGTACGTCTCTGGTTGAGAGGGCTGATCATGGAGAAATGACCATCTTCATCTTCCTTAGACTGAATACTGCGAGATTCTAACCTGGTGACATTGATTTTGAGAGGATCTGGCAATGTGCCAACTAGCACCATGGACCTGTCTCTTTCAGCATTATGAGGACTACAAAAGAAAGAAATTGGTCAAAATCTTGATTTTAAATAAACAACAAAATATGTCATGTTTCCCAACTTTATATCTTCTTTCTTTCTTTCAAAGCTATGAGACTCAAGTGGGTCTGATATCCCTCATCTGAATCACATAATTTAATAGTTAACATTTCACTAAATAAGCTTAATATGTAGTGTTCTTTTAACTTATTTTATGCTGAAGAACGAGTTAAACCTGTATCATTGACAACATATTCTGACAAATTCTTTCTGAAGATAATGGCATAATAATTATGCAGTTTCTTGTTCATCATAAAAGGCATCTAAGATTTTCAATTACAACGCTTTTCATAAGTTGGATGAGAAACATATTCTCCAGATCTAGACCAGTAACAATCTCATGCAATCAGATGCAAGATATCTCGTTAATATGTACACATCTTATTTTATTATAGAACCTGTCGGCAAAAATATTAATATAAGCTTAAGGTGGACCAAGTTCTGAGTGGAATTCAAACTCCAGAATGGGAACCTGCTTGTCCAATTAGATGCAAGATTAGAAAGTTTCCTAACATGTCCTAAATCTTGATACGAGCATTTATTCTAGGTTTGATAAATACAGGCGCTAAAATGAAAACAAGGCTAACCAATCAGATGCATAAATAAACTCACTAATATGTCTGGATCTCATTCATTATCAAACTCATCCAACATATTGTTAATATAAACCCACATTCTAAGTTTTATCAGAATCACATCTAAAATATGATTCCTATGTGGTAATAAGTAATGGCTGATAGCCAAGTGCGCTAAAATTATTACAATAAAGGTTTCCAAACAGATGGAGATGTTATACTTTCTGAAATACAAGTGATTGTAATGAATCTTTAAAAACTTCAGACAATTCCAAATTTAAGACTGGCAAGTAAAGTCAATTATGGTGGGTAGTGAAATTATCTTGGTCAATCTGGAAGCCAGGAATGCCAATCTGAAACAAAACTCGAAGGCACTGGCTAACAGGGTTTTGGTGAAAATTGGATGGGCCAATCACCCATTCATTATAGCAATAACTAATATATATCAACTGATTGATGGAGGAGAGTTTTACCTGATCTATGCTTCAAAGGAAGTAAAAAGGTTTAAGTAAGTAACAATGCATTGTCTGTATCAAAGATGAGGTTCTGATGCTAGAATTGTCCCAAAATATCTTTCAATAGCATATATGATTAAGTAAAAAGATGCTGCCATCTATCTAGACGTGAAAAAATAAACATAATCTCCAAACTTACGATTTTTGATAAACTCCCCTCCTGATACTCTGTGGCTCTTTGCTGCGATCAGATGACACCAAGAAATAAGACCGACAGACAGGAAATCCAGGTGCAATTTCCATCTCACTGATAAGATCCAGGACATAGTCATATCCCATCAGCTCGTAATAATCCATGTCCTCTTGTAGCACCACCGTCCATCCCAAGTTGTTCTCATGTAGACCCCTGGGGAAGGTGGCAAGACAATGTTTGAAGGCAATTATAAGACTGATCCAATGATGACAAATTAAACCATGTGGAGATTTTTACAACATAGAGGCATCATTAATAACAAAGGGCATGATTACATACATGCATTTGTTTTCCTTAAAAAAAAATCACTGAATAATTTTCACCTTAGGAATGTACATGAAATAAACATGTATATGACTTGATAAAATATGACATCTCTAATGACACGCTATGGCAATCTTGAGAGAAAAGAATGATTTACCACACACACACACACACACACACACACACACACACACACACACACACACACACACACACACAGTCTTTTACAACACAATTCTCCATTAAACTGGCAATACACTTCACTACAATATTATTCCAGATATAATACAGTAACACTATGGACAACATAGCCAAAAGAATCAAAATATTAGAAATAATATAATTTTCAGCTTCAGCTGAAAGCTTTACATCAGTGCGACTGTACTTGCTTTTGACATTAGCATAACGTGTTTTTACAGTTACAATTCAGCTCTAATTAGCCACCAATGTATTCAGGAAAGGTTAGGTATTATATACCTAGCAGACTATTGCACACCTGAAATTACCTATGTCTCTAAAATATCACATCAAGATATAATACATCTGTATATACTGCCGCTTCCTGTGATAAGTTGCAGTATAGACCAGAATACAAATGTCTTTTTCAAAGTCATGGCGTTTTTTCATCAATTTGAATCGCTTTCGCCTTCGATAAAATTATAACTGGCAAACATATTTATTAAAAGGGTTTACATAATTGTTTTTTTGTTACTTGTATTTTTCGATTTATCTATGAATGACAATATGGTTTGAGAGAAATCAACCTGAAGCTTAGTATATTTTTCATTACTTTTTGAAACATAAAATTAAATTGATCAATACCATGCAGTGAAAAAACACCCCTTTCACATAAACTGCTAGTATTGCTGGCATTTTATTTACACCCTCCCACCAACCAACTCACAAAAGTACACTGATTCATATAAATTTTGATCACTTTTTTCTATATTGTTGTATGGCACTATGCATAATAGATGGATATGGAGCCATGTGACTGCATTATAATGAGTGTTGTTACGTGTAACAAACTTTTCACTTCAGTGAAATGTTGAGGCTTTACCTTAAATTAAGCAGGTGTCTTGCAAACTCTTCCCCAGTTGTCCATGACTCGATGTGGCCTATCATGATAACATCTGGAAAACACAACAAAGATCAAACCTCTAAATTAATACAAAGTGCACTTGTTAAAACATTACATATAGTAAGTTGCGTGTCAGTTAGAAAACAGACAAAATTTTATTTAGTTACATGCTAATGTATTTGTCAAAGTGTCATTTAGTTATGTGCTAGGGATCTGTCAAAGCGCTATTTAGTTATGTGTTAAAGTATCTGTAAAAGCACTGGTTATGTGCTAAGGATCTGTCAAAGTGCTATTTAGTTATGTGTTAAAGTATCTGTAAAAGCACTGGTTATGTGCTAAGGATCTGTCAAAGTGTCATTTAGTTATGTGCTAGGGATCTGTCAAAGCGCTATTTAGTTATGTGTTAAAGTATCTGTAAAAGCACTGGTTATGTGCTAAGGATCTGTCAAAGTGCTATTTAGTTATGTGTTAAAGTATCTGTAAAAGCACTGGTTATGTGCTAAGGATCTGTCAAAGTGCTATTTAGTTATGTGTTAAAGTATCTGTAAAAGCACTGGTTATGTGCTAAGGATCTGTCAAAGTGCTATTTAGTTATGTGTTAAAGTATCTGTAAAAGCACTGGTTATGTGCTAAGGATCTGTCAAAGTGTCATTTAGTTATGTGCTAGGGATCTGTCAAAGTGCTATTTAGTTATGTGTTAAAGTATCTGTAAAAGCACTGGTTATGTGCTAAGGATCTGTCAAAGTGCTATTTAGTTATGTGTTAAAGTATCTGTAAAAGCACTGGTTATGTGCTAAGGATCTGTCAAAGTGCTATTTAGTTATGTGTTAAAGTATCTGTAAAAGCACTGGTTATGTGCTAAGGATCTGTCAAAGTGCTATTTAGTTATGTGTTAAAGTATCTGTAAAAGCACTGGTTATGTGCTAAGGATCTGTCAAAGTGTCATTTAGTTATGTGCTAGGGATCTGTCAAAGTGCTATTTAGTTATGTGTTAAAGTATCTGTAAAAGCACTGGTTATGTGCTAAGGATCTGTCAAAGTGCTATTTAGTTATGTGCTAAGGATGTGTCAAAGTGCTATTTAGTTATGTGTTAAAGTATCTGTAAAAGCACTGGTTATGTGCTAAGGATCTGTCAAAGTGCTATTTAGTTATGTGTTAAAGTATCTGTAAAAGCAGTGGTAATGTGCTAAGGATCTGTCAAAGTGTCATTTAGTTATGTGCTAGGGATCTGTCAAAGCGCTATCTAGCTTTGTGTTAAAGTATCTGTAAAAGCACTGGTTATGTGCTAAGGATCTGTCAAAGTGCTATTTAGTTATGTGCTAGGGATCTGTCAAAGTGCTATTTAGTTATGATTTAAAGTATCTGTAAAAGTGACATAGTTATATGCTAAGGAAGGTATTTGCCAAAGCTCTATTTTGTTGTATGTTGAGGCAGCTTATGAAAGTATTATGTTGGCTATGTACCAAAGGATCTGTTCAAACACTATTTGGTTATGTGCAAAGTGCTATTTAGTTAAGCACTAAAGGATTTGACAATAATATTTTGTTATGTGCTATATGACTTGTCAAAGTGTTATTTAGTTATCTACTAAAGGTTTGTCAAGATATCACATCAGCTGTACTGATACAGATACAGAATATAAAATAAGCGTTTTATGGGTTTTCCTTCAAAAGTTGATATGAAAAAAATTACTGGTGTTGCTAGTAATTGCCAAAACTGGCAAAGAAGAATGCAAAGATGGCAATTCATTCAATAAACTGATATAATCTCACTGCATGTTCATATATTTTACTGACAATTTGATTCATGTAGAGTAGGGTCATCTTTTACCTGCAAAATACTTAATAAATTGATAAATCTAGGGGTAATGTTAGAAATTTTAGATGATACAGTCACAAAAATACTGTACATTCAAAGATTTTTATATCTTCATGCCACTATTCCCATTCACTGTTCAAACACTTTGGGATGGTATTCAGTGCAAAATACTTGTATCTACAGTTAATTTAATAATTTGAAAATATTATGGGTAAACTAAATACTACCCATCACAAAGTGCTACCCATCAATGTTGTTTACCACTGGTGTTTGCTAGCAACTAAGTTGCTTCTATTTTTGTGCAAGTCCGACCAACTTGTATTTGCATTAATATTTGTATTTTTTTGTGCAAACACTGTTTGATGCAATAAAGTTTTGATTTAATTTGTATATCCTTTCCATTAAGTTTTATTTTTAATTCCCATGTGATACTGTACAAGTTTACTACCAGTGCACATGTCCTGTGCTCTCTTTTGACTGAGCAGTAAGTTTAATACATGTATTTGTTGGCTTTAAATGGAGTTCCACAACTTCCTGTGGAGGCCCCGGAGTGGCCAAGTGGTCTAAAGTAGTCTCCGTTATGGATCACTGCCATCTCATCCTCTGTCTGCTTGGGTTTGAGTCTCAGATTCGGCCAATGTGGGTATGTGAGAAAGCTTGCCAGTAGCTTCTCGTGAGTCAGTGCACATCCAATTTGGTTTAAGTTCAACAGTCCTTGGAAAATATATGCTGCAGAAACCAGACTCAGGAAAACAGGAAAAAAGGAGCAATAACTCATGTATATTTTATCATGGAATGCTACAAATGAAACTAATTCAAAGTCTCATCAGTGCCAAGGTGCAGGCTATGGAATGCTACAAATCAAACTAATGCAAAGTCCAGTGCCAAGAGGGGCCCTGAGTGGCCAAGTGGTCTAAAGCATTCTCCGTTACGGATCACTGCCATCTCACCTCTGTCTGTGTGGGTTTGAGTCTCAGATTCGGCTAATGTGGTTATGTGAGAAAGCTTTCCAGTAGCTTCTCAGTGGTCGATAGTTCTTTCGGGGGGGGGGGGGGGGGGGGTCCCAGGTTCTTCCTCATATTATGTATTGCCTATTGTGTGCTAAAAAATGATGTTAAATCCTACAACAACAACAACATTATCAGTGCAAAGGTGCATGCTATAGAATGCTACAAATCCAACTAATTCAAGGTCTTATCAGTGCCAAGGTGTAGGCTAGGTTTGGTTTAAATATAAGAATAAATGGTTAAGTTATGCTGCAGTAACCAATGTTAGGAGAATGGGAAATCAGAGACCATGGCCCCAATAAATGATAACATGAAATGCTAGGAAATCAATCTCCTTCCAGTTAGAATGAATATAAAGCTGAAAGACTAACTTTACAAAATACAAGGTATAAATTTAAACAAAAGCCAGGACAATATATGATCAGGGGCCATAACTCTTGTAAACGAAATTGAGGAATGCTTGAAACTGAAGTCATTTCAACACAGAAAAGCAGGCCAAATTTTATTTTAATCCAACGACCTAGTACAAGTATCAAGCAATATTTCAGAGCAGACAGTAAATACTATTTAAATTTATCTTGAAAGCAAACAATGGCTTAGTCATCAAAACAAAAATGAAAAATGGTCAATTAATTTAATGAGCTTTTCACAGTGATAAAACTCAAGAAAAATACCCCAAAAAATCGTAAATATTACATTTTCATATTTTGTTCAATATTAAATGTTGCTGTTCAACAACCTGTTACCAGCCACTGGCAACAGGTTATTACATTGTGGATGTGAGAAATGGTAAAAACAATTAGTAAGAGAAAAATGTTAAATATATTTGTACCACAAATCAATTTGCAACAAATACTCTGGTGTTTCACATTTTCTCACTAGAGAAAATTTATTCGTGTCACAAGTAACTATAATTTTTTTCAACACTAATGACATCTGCACAGATAAAAAATGGCAGTACTTTACCAAACACTTACTATCTGGAAATTTAACCTCTAGTGCCATATATGCTTTCCTCTGACATGCCCGCCATTCCAGCAGGCAGGGTGGATAGATCCGGCTGAGCTGGGCATCAATCTTGGCACACTGCAGGGCCTTGTGTTGACACAACCACTTGTAACCATCTATCCCCACATCAGATACATATCTAAAACATGAAACTGCTGTTAAATTCATCTTAATCATACTGAGATAATCTCCTTTATTTGTAATAATAACATTACAAGGACCTCGGAGAAAACACTTTACAAAAGTGATAGACTGAAACAAAATAATAATCAAATTAGAGGAAAGTATATGATTGTTATTTTGTATTTTAGAAGCATACTAATCAGCATGAAATCTCAAGACCACTTTTGAAAGAGTTGAATCTAAACTTACTCAAAGTTGCTTCAAAACAGAATCACAGGTTTGAGAAGTACTTGCAAAATTGTCTCAAGATTAGTTTTTGGGGATTCCATATTCGGCTCTTGGTATTTATGACAAATTCATGAATGTTCTCAGCAGTAGTTGTTGAATAAGAAAAGAAGACTTCTTTTAGTCAAACCAATCTTTTTAGCTAGAAATCGCTACTTGCAAATCCAGACTTCCAACCTAAAAATAATTGTTTGCTACGTTTGAATGGCAAGAACAAGCAAGATCTCCCTCTTTTGACTGTTTTAATTCAATGTAGGTACCAATTCTGAAGCCTTTTAGGGTACTATATATACAGATGTCATTGGACTTGTATCACGTCAGATCTGTGGATCTCATGGGCTCTTCAAGAATCCTGTAGATGCAACTGAGCAAAATCAAAAATAAAGAAGTTTCAAAACAAAGGACCGATTTCCCTTAAACAGGAGCCTGTTCTTGGCAATGAATGTAGGAGCAATCATGAGTGAAACCCTTGTGGTGTAACTACAGATAGTCTGGACTGACCAGCAAGGCATGTACCTCATTAATCCAGTCTGCGCAAGTGAGAATGACGATGAATTAGGTTTTGTATGGTAGAAAAACAATGTTTACATATAGTCTGAACTGCACCTTATACAATTATACAGGTAGAGTGACTGCCTTCAGCCAGCTTAAACCATCTACATACCACAAATTTATTTCTGTCAATTACTATTACAGTTATAAAAAGAGACAGATAAAACAATTGCCACACAGAAGAAACCAGTCAGGTCTCAAGTAGAAATTTCTGTTAAGTGGAGGCTAATAACAAAAGTTAACTGTTGAAACAACATGCATGATGCATGACCTTACAACATGTAATAACAGACATCTGATTGGCAGATTTCACAAAGTAGAGAATGGATTTAAAGTGAAGGACTATAGACCTTAGAGCTGGCAATTAAACTGGTACTGACATATTAATTACAGGATAAAGTTAGACAAATAAAATGCAAAGTAATCATAATGAAGATTAAAAAAGAAATATTGCTGGAGTATGCTTTCCCAATGCAAGAGATCTATTTTTAAAAAATCTCTTAGTCGATTCAAATCAGTAAAATGAATTTTTTTTTTAAAGCTTCAGAAGCAAGTGTGTTTCCTAGCATGATCAGAAATAGTAATTGATTAATTGACAGGTCTTATGTGAATTCCTCTAATCAAAGGAAGACAACTCTTATTTGACTTCAAACTAGGCAAGCAGACACATTATTTTAACACTTCTATTGCTAAAACAGGTTAAAGGATGTGGCTAATATCTCTTCAGCATGATATGGGATGATTTTCAATGTACTGGATATATTTCCAATTTATCATTATCAGGTAATGTGCATCTTAGCATCTTAAAATGAGAGGACAGATTTATGGTAGATGATGCAAGTCCTATACACTACCTGCTTCTTGAAGTGAGGATATAAATTTTATGAAATAATAGTGAAGTATTGTGCATACTTGAGAAGATACTTGTAAAGGTTGGAGCTGGGTGGGAATCCACCAAGACAGCTGGCCATCAGTATCCAGGCACGTTCTGCAGGTCCCATCTTCTGGTTCTGCCACGTCTGACTCGCAAGCTGGCAGTAAATCTCATCTCGCAGACTCTCATTTTGTAGACCCTGCAAAACAGGTAAACATTTTGCAAACTTTTTTGATGAAATATTCAGAAAAAAATTACTAAGCAGCATTTTACAATCAAACATGTATTAGGTAGCCACCTCCAAAATATGAAAAAATGTAGCCCATTGCAAAAAATATGGCAAATTGCAAAATTGTGGACCATTTGAATAAGTGTATGACTGATGTTTGCAGTAAATGTGACTGTAGGGACCTTAGAAATCTGTTGAAGATGGATCATTAATTGTGAAGGTTTTGGGTAGGTTAATATACAACTGCATAAGCCATATGGAATCAACAGAAACAGCAGCATCTAAATTAGGACGGAATGTATAGTAAGAGCATGCTTGTGAAGTGTTTTAGATATAAGTGTGTGAAAAGATTTGATTTCTGAAATTGTATTCATTCTACAATCATGGTTTGCACATATTTTATTTTAACAACAGTGTAAATTACTAAAAGATGAAGTGAAATCTTTTACAATGAATGAATATATTAATTTCTTTATCCATCATACAGTTCTGGTCATCTTCAAGCTTAATTTCCAGAAAGTCATTCTTCATATTAAATAATCTACTGTTACTTGGTCACTTGGATCATATCTTTAGCTACTCAATTTCTTCCCCTTTAAAACTGATTTCTTTGCACATCAGAGCAAACATTATCTACCTTTGCTACAGACCATTTCAAATCATGCATCAAGAAGTCTGTACATAAAATAACTCATAGCACATACACAGTGGCTAAGACATTTAATTTGTACCAGTGTAGTCTCAACTTTGATCCTGAAAGCAAGAGTGTGCAAGTGTAAGTGTTTTTTCAGTGTTTGATGTTCCTCTATTATTGACAAAACCATGACACCTGTTCAAACATCCCAACAGGAGTACTCAATGCACACCCTTGATGATTTTCTTTGGGTTTTCCCATTTCCTCCAACTCATTAAATACCAAAAAACCCTGACCCTGGCCACTGATAATTTCTAAATGTAAGCTGTTTTAGCTTGTTAGTTAAGTGACAATAAATAAAATGTCTTATGACCTTGTACACATTAGGTAAGATATCTCAAAGATGACTTTGAACACATTAGGTAAGATAATTCAAGGATGACCTTGCACACATTATGTAAGATATCTCAAATATAACCTTGGACACATTAGGCAAAATATCTCAAGTATGACTATGCACATATTAGGTAAGATATCTCAAGTATGACCTTGCACACATTAAGTAAGATAAATCAAGGCTGACCTTGCACACATTAGGTAAGATATCTCAAGGATGACCTTGAACACATTAGGTAAGATAAATCAAGGATGACCTTGCACACATTAGGCAAGATATCTCAAGAGTGACCTTGCACACATTATGTAAGATATCTCAAGAGTGACCTTGGTTTGTTTGTTTGTTTGTTTGTTAAGGATTTTTGATGCAGCTTTAAAGACTTTTCAGTCATATTGCTACAATGTTTGCAGTGAGGCAGTTTATAGTGATGTCTAGCACTGGGGCATCATGCCGCAGACATGTAGCATGATGTGCCACCCAGTCACATTATCCTGACACCAGGCCGACCAGTCCTAACACTAAACTCTTAATGCTGAGTGCCAAGCGAGGCAGCTGTTAGTACCATTTTGTAAGTCTTTGGTATGACCTGGCCGGGGATTGAACTCATGACCTCCTGCTTCCACGATGGATGCTCTAACCACTAGATCACTGGAGCGGTTCAAATATAACCTGGGATACATTAGGTAAGATATTACAGGTATGACCTTCCACACATTATGCGTGACATCTCAAGTGTGAACTTGCACACATTATGTAATATATCTCCAGTATGACCTTATATACATTAGGAAAGATATCAATGCATGACTTTGCAACAAATGATACCGATGTAAATGCAGAGAATCAGATTCAAATTTTGACAAAATTGCCCCTTAAATATGTAGTAAATATATCTCAGTATAAAACATTATAGTGGAATTGATGGAAATGATGATATTATGTAGAAATGATATGGTATTCTGCTTAATTCAGTCTGTGCAGATAAAGACACAGTTTCCAAATTCCCTTTATGCCTTGTTTACAATGGAATCAGCCCTTGTGATGGCAAAATCAAGATATCTCCTACTCACTGTTGAATAGTCAAAGGACATAATATTCCAACTTAACTGACCTGTTGCACAATGAAAGCTGCCAAAACCCTTTCCCTCTTGTCTGACAAGTTCTTGTCATACATAAACCTCATAATCTGCAAGAGAAAACAAATCTTTTCAATAAACTGGCAATTAACTTTGTGAACATGGTATAAACTTTTAGTTTATAATTAACTATCACAATGTTAAATCTTTTCATTTCTACACACATCATCTAGTTTAAATCCAAAAATATCCCAGTGCACAAAATCTTCAAGAGCATACCATATATCCCTGCTTATAAGCAAGGTCCAACATAGACCATGATCTGTCAAACAATAATGCAATGACAGATCAGAGCCTAATTCATTTGTTCTACTGATTACTCTATCAAATGGCACAGACGCAGATCTACCACCACATTTTTGCAATGGTAGATCTGGGTCTATGCATTTTACAGCTGAATCTGACTTGCACATGAGCATATACGGTATGTATATTTGTTGTTGTAAAACGTGTAAAAGGATTTACTTAAAATCATGATGGCAAGGTGGTAAATAAAAGTCAAATTCTGTATAAAGTTAAACTTTTATTACTTCATTACATCCCATGATTTGATTGAATTTATATAATTAATTCTTGCACTTGGTAATTTCTGAAGCTGAGATATCTTATGATATGTTGTACAAACTTGTTTACACAATCTGATATCAAGATCTGTCAATGTTATTCAAACTTGTTTACACAATCTGATATCAAGATTTGTCAATGTTATACAAACTTGTTTACACCATCCAATTGGAAAATTGGTCAATGTTGTACAAACATGTTTACACCATCCAATTGCAAAATTGGTCAATGTTGTACAAACATGTTTACACCATCAGACTGCAAAATCTGTCAACATCATACAAACTTCTTCATGCCATCTGATTACAAAATCTGTCAATGCTACACAAACTTGAATATAACATCTGATTACAACATCTATCAACATTGTACAAACTTGTTTACACCATCTGAATACAAAATCTGTCAACTTTGTACAAACTTGTGTACATCATTTGTTTCCCAAAACTTGTTATTACAGAGAATGGCATCAATCCTGCAATATTTATAAGTAAAAAATAAAAAAATTCTCTTCATAGCCCCAGGTTCAAGCTTCAAATCTATGTACATTCAAGCAATTACTGATGAAATAAAATTACCTGAATATTGTTTTATCTTTCAAAAACATAGGTAAAAGTTTCAAGATTTTAAAAAAAGATTATAGCTAAATGATTTGCTGACTTAAACAAGGTAGATTACCTTTCTTAGGCTAAATACAAGTGAAACTTTTACTTCAGCATGAAATAATTCTGGTGTTGTTCAGGTGATTAATCTTTTGGGACAGTAAAACATAAGCAAGATAACTTGAGAAAACCAAACACTGGCTGATCTATTGCAATAGGTGACTTTTAAGACAAGATCAGACTTATGGGGTCTCAACTTACCAGTTTAAAGACTGCCTGGGCAGCCTTGTTCAAGCTCTCCCCTTGAAGGTTTGTTAGAGATGATCGTATTGGGTTCAGGGTAACTCCAAAAAGTTCTGGGCTCTGAAAATTATCAAAAGTTGATGAAATTTAATTTGAACTGTTCACAACTTAGATGCATACCATTACAATCTTGTATTTAATCAGAATCACCTATTCTAGGTGAGAGAAAGAGAAAAGTCCCTCTGCCATTGAGTATGGGTCAAAATAATAATCTCACATTGTATGTTCACAACAGGATGGTTTGCAATGATAATGCTTTGTACAACTATGGGTTCTGAATCTCTATGTACACTGAATATACTTGCCTTACAAGCACTGCATAATATATAAACCATCATCCACCATCCCAAAATACACAGAAAGATTAGGGTCTATGTTGTTTGTTCTATTGATTGTTCCTAACAAATTAAAGATGAGCTTGCCAACTTAGTGAAGAACCTGGATGAAACATCTTCCAGATTTGACATCGAGATAAGTGCCGAGAAGACAAAGCTGATGACAAATAGTGGCAAACAAATCTCAACCAAGATTAAAATCAGAGGACAGGAACTGGAAACAGTGGACCAATTCAAATATCTTGATTCCATAATCACAGAAGAGGGATCAAGAGCAGAAATTTTTTCAAGAGCAGCACAAACAATGGCAGCTATGTCAAAGCTAAGACCCATCTGGAGAGACAAGAATATGTCTGAAAACTAAAATCAGACTATTGAGAGCACTAGTCATCTCAGTCTTTCTGTACTCATGTAAGGCCTGGACAATGAGAGCAGAATTACAATAAAGAATCCAGGCACTTGAAATGAGATGCTACAGAACTATCCTTGGCATCTCTTACATGGACCACATCACAAATGAAGAGGTGTGTAACACCATCAGGCACAAAGTAGGCCATTATGAAGACCTCCTCACCACTGTCAAAAAAAGAACGCTGAAATGGTATGGCCATGTCACTGGAGCCAAGAGTGTATCCACAACAGTACAGCAGGGTAGTGTTCAAGGTGGTAGAATGAGAGGCAGACAGAGAGTCAGGTGTAATTTTTAATTCTTGGTCAATGGTGTTTATTCTACTGATTACTCCAAACAAACTACACTGAACCAGATCTTCTAGTGCACTATGTGATGGCATATCTAGGTCTTTGTAATTTATTGAGTACTCCTAACAATCTACAGTGAACAAAATTTGATGGTGGCAGATCTGGGTCTCTGCAGGTTGCAACTGGACACAACTTAAAAGCCAGTAGATATCACAGTACTTTATACAAGGCTAATAACATTCAGCCCAGAATATACTTATTGTTTTTTGTTTTTTTTATACAAACATTCAGCATGAATTTAACCTTAAATGCAAACCACTGATAACTTTTTTTTTTTTACAATCTGTTGCAATTCTTGTAACTATTATGTAAGAAAATACATGTAGAGGCTAATGGTATGCTATAACAACAAAGGCAGATACTGATTACAAAGAATTTATAAATACAAAGAAATGAAACCAAAAATAATTTGGAAAGATACAACTTCTAAATAAACATAAACATACAGTATTGCAAAATAAAAGATAAAGATGGTACATATCATTAAATGATACATATAATGAAAATAAGTTATCTTGAATTCCCAGAAGTTCTTTTCTGCCAGTAGAGTTCTGAAACCATCACTAATACACCTCTGCTATAACAAGATTTTCAAAAAAGGTACAGTGGATGTCAGATTGGTACCATTTTGTTTAGAACCAATAAAACATCTCAAGACTTTCTGGTAGAAACATCATGTTGATATAAATTTCCATTTTGGAGAAGTAACAATAACTTGGTTTTCAAGATGGCTGCCATAGTGACTATATTAGACCGACACCATTTCCATTACGGGCAAACTAGATATTATTGTCAAGATTTTCAAGATGGCTGCCATGACTTTATTTGACATCTCAACAGCACCATTTTCATCTAGACAACTTAAGAAGTCGTTCTGTGAAAACCCTATACTGATATGACTTTCCATTCAGGGGGAGTAGCAATATCAAGATTTTCAGGATGACCACTGGTGACCATCTCAGGCATCAGATTGGCAACATGTCATTTTGGATCAACTAGACATTGTAAGAAGTTTTCTCAAGAACCTCATGTAAGTATGACTTTCTGTTCAGAAGGATCAGCAACAATTAGATTTTCAAGATGGCTGCCATTGTGACCCTTGATATCTTTAAGAGAAAACCGCATGCTGATATGATCATTTATTCAGGAACAACAAGCTGGTTGAGATGTGGCAGCATACTGGATTTCTACGTGGCACCATTTTCATTTAGAACCAAATAAATATGAATGCATGTGTCAAGTTTCAAGGCAGTCCTCCATGTAGTTTAGGAGAACAAACTTGTGCTAATGGATATTGCTCAAGAGAACATACCATAAGGTCTTCAAGTCAGTGAGCAATAGAACTTATACAACTAAAACAGAAATCAGCAAGACATTACTGTACAGCAATATCTTCAATGAACAGAAATATGCCTCCATTCCAGAAACAGTTTTAAAAATGTCCAAAATAACTTTAGAGACAGCAGCATTATTTTCAAGAAAGTTAAAAACTAAAATGTAAATTTTCAAAGATTTCAAGGCCTCAGAGTATTAGTTTCCAACTTATAAAGTGTATGAACTCTGTGAGATAGTTCTTTTTACTATTCAGTCCAATTTAATTTGGTTAAATTCATTAGTTCCAGAGTTACTGAGCAGACATAATCAATCTGATGCAGACATACACTTATAAATTAGGCTGAAGTCATTAATTCTAATTTTGACTGAAAAATGTGAAAATCTTAAATGCCTTGAAAAGACAAAAGTATAATTACCTTAAAGAAAATGCTGTTAAACTTGCTGATCAAGAAGGAGTTGATGTCTGAAGGGAGGGCATACATCATGTCCATACACTTGACATCCCCCACCACGGAGATGATGTGACGGTCATCATGAACTGTGTTCCAGTCTGAAATACATCATGTCATATTGCTCTATCAATGCAACTTCGTACAAAGTTTATCTTAAATTTTGTTAACTGATACAGATTATAAATGAAATTTTAAAAAAAAACACATTTCAAGAATTTGCATGTATTACATGGTATTTACTTCATTCGTTCCAATAGTGAAAATAATGTATCTGAAATATGAAGGTCAATACAAAAGACTATAGATACTGCATATATATAAAAACAAACTTATCTATATAAATCAACTTATTTTACCATGACTTTTATCAACCGTTTCCGAGCAAATGTCAAACATTCGTGAATATATTGTTTACATCAGGGCACTAGACTTTTTTTTTTATCCCACTTAGGGTAACACAGCACAACTTAAAATAAATGTTCCAGAATTTTAAGATTTCTTTATGGGAGTTTCTATCATCTGAAAAAACATTTATATTTGTAGATCTATTTCAATAAAATTGGTTCTGTGAAAACAACTGCAGACAATTTCATGTTCCAAGAATGATAGTCTCCTATCACGTATGCCTCACTTAATACAACACTGCATCACTACATGTCATCTTAGTATAATATAGACCCTAAAATAACATGGATATAATCATGGATCCCATAATACATGTTGTAATTTACCCTATTATAAAACAGACCCTAAAATAACATGAGTATAATCATGGATCCCATAATACATGTTGTAATTTATCCCTATTATAAAATAGACCCTAAAATAACATGAGTATAATCATGGATCCCATAATACATGTTGTAATTTACCCTATTATAAAATAGACCCTAAAATAACATGGATATAATCATGGATCCCATAATACATGTTGTAATTTACCCTATTATAAAACAGACCCTAAAATAACATGAGTATAATCATGGATCCCATAATACATGTTGTAATTTATCCCTATTATAAAATAGACCCTAAAATAACATGAGTATAATCATGGATCCCATAATATATGTTGTAATTTACCCTATTATAAAATAGACCCTAAAATAACATGGATATAATCATGGATCCCATAATACATGTTGTAATTTATCCTATTATAAAATAGACCCTAAAATAACATGGATATAATCATGGATCCCATACTACATGTTGTAATTTACCCTATTATAAAATAGACCCTAAAATAACATGGATATAATCATTGATCCCATAATACATATTGTAATTTACCCTATTATAAAATAGACCCTAAAATAACATGGATATAATCATGGATCCCATAATACATGTTGTAATTTACCCTATTATAAAATAGACCCTAAAATAACATGAGTATAATCATGGATCCCATAATACATGTTGTAATTTATCCCTATTATAAAATAGACCCTAAAATAACATGAGTATAATCATGGATCCCATAATATATGTTGTAATTTACCCTATTATAAAATAGACCCTAAAATAACATGGATATAATCATGGATCCCATAATACATGTTGTAATTTATCCTATTATAAAATAGACCCTAAAATAACATGGATATAATCATGGATCCCATACTACATGTTGTAATTTACCCTATTATAAAATAGACCCTAAAATAACATGGATATAATCATCGATCCCATAATACATATTGTAATTTACCCTATTATAAAATAGACCCTAAAATAACATGGATATAATCATCGATCCCATAATACATATTGTAATTTACCCTATTATAAAATAGACCCTAAAATAACATGGATATAATCATGGATCCCATAATACATGTTGTAATTTACCCTATTATAAAATAGACCCTAAAATAACATGGATATAATTAGTGTTGTTCCGATTATCAATTATAATTGATCATCAGTTGGTTGAGCAAATCAATAAGATAATCGATTGTGAAACTCCATAATCGATTGTGTGTAAAGGGAGACTACTTTTTATGTGTATGCAAAGCACGAAGGTTAGTAAAACTCAGCCACTAAAGTTGACCTGAAATTTTTAATCACTTCACAACTACAAATAAAAAAAACCTTATGATTTATAATTAGGAACATATTTGTCATGATTACATAGTCAAGTTCTTAAATTGTTGAGTTAATAAATTTCAACAGATTTTGTTGATTTGTTTCAGTTAAATTGCAACATATTTTGTAGTATTTATAAACAATGACAAACAAGAAAATCATGTCCATCTATACATTAAATTATAGACACATCACATATGAATGAAAGAATGTAGCAGTATTTTAGCTACATATGACTGATCATCCATAAAATGTTGCTTTCATTTACCAAAGTTGTAGGACAAAAGTAACACACAAGGTAATATTATTGTCAGGTTAAAGTATACATATCATTAAAAGAGATTACTCCTGTACATTTATAAACATATTGAACTCTTGATCAAAGATATAACTGTGTAACAAAAATTAAAATTTGCTCTTAGTAACTGATTATAATCGATAATCAGTTGGTTAAGGGGAACTGATTATCGATTATGAATTTCTTACCGATTTCCGTCACTAGATATAATCATCGATCCCATAATACATATTGTAATTTACCCTATTAAAAAATAGACCCTAAAATAACATGGGTATAATCATGGATCCAATAAAACGTGTTGTAATTTACCCTAATATAAAACAGACCCTAAAATAGCATGGATATAATCACGGATCCCATAATACATGTTGTAATTTACCCTTAAAATAGACCCTAAAAAAACATGAATATAATCATGGATCCCATAATACATGTTGTAATTTACCCTATTATAAAATAGACCCTAATATAACATGGATATAATCATGGATCCCATAATACATGTTGTAATTTACCCTATTATAAAATAGACCCTAATATAACATGAGTATAATCATTGATCCCATAATACATGTTGTAATTTACCCTATTATAAAATAGACCCTAAAATAACATGGATATAATCATTGATCCCATAATACATGTTGTAATTTACCCTATTATAAAATAGACCCTAAAATAACATGGATATAATCATGGTTCCCATAATACATGTTGTAATTTACCCTATTATAAAATAGACCCTAATATAACATGGATATAATCATGGATCCCATAATACATGTTGTAATTTACCCTATTATAAAATAGACCCTAAAATAACATGGATATAATCATGGTTCCCATAATACATGTTGTAATTTACCCTATTATAAAATAGACCCTAAAATAACATGGATTATAATCATGGATCCCATAATACATGTTGTAATTTACCCTATTATAAAATAGACCCTAATATAACATGGGTATAATCATCGATCCCATAATACATGTTGTAATTTACCCTATTATAAAATAGACCCTAAAATAACATGGATATAATCATCGATCCCATAATACATGTTGTAATTTACCCTATTATAAAATAGACCCTAATATAACATGGGTATAATCATGGATCCAATAAAACGTGTTGTAATTTACCCTATTATAAAATAGACCCTAATAAAACATTAGAATAATCATGGATCCCATAATACATGTTGTAATGATCAAACTATTAAACACTCACCATCTAGCTTGTTAAACACGAAAGCTAATTCTCCTGGGATATCCAAGTTCACAATTTCTGCCTCTGCTCGAAGAATTTTCTCCTGAAAAATACAAAAGCACTTCTAATTATAATTAGACACCTACCCTTGTCAGTGTTTTTCCCTGAGAATATTTATGACAACCATTTTGCTCATGATGCCCTAAATTTTGAATGCAATGATTCTGTGAATCTACAATGTTTTGTCTCAATGCTGTGAGAGCTATGGATTCAGTACAATGACACGTGTTAACTATTGCAGGCAGTCATGAGGTAAAGAAAATACTAAACAACCATGATCTTGACACAAAAAGTACATGTCACAAACCATAACATCAATAAAATCCAACAAATCATATTCCCAAATAGTCCTCATTTAGCATGCTAAGACAAAGTTGATACATGTACAGGATTTATGTGTATACACTGAATAGAAGAAGCCAATACAAAATAAGCACACAACACAATTTAAGAAAACAGATTTGTCCAAATAATGATAAAGTGGTATGTCATTTTGATAATAATCTTAATAACAAACAATGTTGCAACTATAAAGATGTGCTCTATACTCATTACAGAAGACCCAATGTTTTACTATTAAATTAAGCAAAATTTTCAGTGCTGTTAATGTACCATTTTCTGTCTCTCTGTTAATATACCATCTCTTGTCCATCTGTTAATGTACCAATTCTTATCCATCTCCTAATCATTACAAGCAAAGATCTAGAAGAACAACAAAAGAAGTCTTCAAGAGAACAAGTCCTGATACTCAAATACTCCCCCCCCCCCAAGCACTCATCACCTGAGAAGACCTGCCTTTGACCTGGAGCAATAGGCTGTAACTGACATTGGAATTCCCTCTAAGCAATTAGAACACTCATGTTGCACAATGCTTCCAACAAAACTGGACACATTTTATGTGTGCAATGGATTTCTCTATCTTGCAGGCTGATGCAGTTTGGGCTAAGTTAGATTTTGTTTCAATTGGGTAAAATGTTTGGTGTTAATAATTTTAATTAAGGTCTCACCTCCTTAACTTTATTTACTTCAATAATTTTGATATTATTTTCATTCACGAGAAAGAATAACAATGATTATCACATCATTTGGTTAATAATATCTGAAAATACTTTTCACAGACTTAGGTCTGATGTTTCTATAATTGAATTCAAAGACTGTGACACACACACACACACACACACACACACATATATATAGTTAGATAGAGAGAACAAGAGAGTATCATGTAGATAACACACACACACACACACACACACACACACACACACACACACACACACACACACACACACACACACACACACACACACACACACACACACACACACACACACACACACACACACACACGTAAATTGACTTTTTGTTAGTCTGGTAACAAGATTTTGTCCCATTACAGAGTCAATTTCAGCTTTCTTACCCTTGACTGCTCTTTCAGTCGCATGTTTGTGAAATGCCTGTACATAACTAGTTAAAATCTGACGATGTGAAAACCAACTTCAACCACTGATCTCACTTTTCATGCGCAATGTTCAAGTTGAATCCAGTTTGCCTAATCATTGATTTTTTAGAAAAGCGTATTACTGCTTCACCTTTCCAACTGAAGTCAAAACAAATGCATTACTATGTGTAATGACACAATCAAGGGAAACACCTATAGCGCCTTTGGCTACTAGCCAGCAAGGTGACATCCAAACATTCTTGGTCATCAGAAGACAACAAACAGATTATTATACATATACTATTTTAAGTATCCCCAAGATATAACATCACGACAATGCTTAATGTATTTTTTCTTAGCTGTGTTGAAGAGAAGAGATCAGGTGGGGCAACAAACAGGTCACTCAATCTCAACATCCTATTTTAGCCAATGGGACAAAGTAAAAACAACAGCATCGGAGTAAGCAATCAAAACTTCTGAAAAAGAATGTTTCAAGGTTCAACAAATACCAATCAGTCATGTGTAAACAATCTGTATTACAATCAATTGATTTGCATGCTGAGCACTGAGGAAAGGCACATTGCTGTTGCTGGTGGGTTGAAAACAAGATTTAATAAAAGAACTATCAAAAATGGTAATGGAGATGGATGGGTGGGTGGCAGGGTGGATGGATACATGCAAGCATGCATGTAAAAGGCCAAACTGTATATCAGAATGTTGTGTATGCAAATTAAACTTTAGTTCATTTGGAAGACTTTAGTTTCATACTTTTAAAGCACAACAACAAAACCAGGTTATTTAGTGCTCTGGCAATTGGCGTCAAGTGTGATGCCCAAAGGCACACAACAATAGCACATGGAAGGCATGTTAAAATCAAGGCATATAATTTGAATAAAATATGTTCCTTTGTACTCACTGTATTCCAGTCAGTCAATATTGCTCAAAGATGTCATTATGTCAATATTGCAAGAATGCTTTAGTTATCATCTGAAGTGTAATAATATCATTATACCTGTTGCAAAGCTTCTAAAGATTATGCGCTATACAAAGTCCTCATTATTATTATTATTATTATTATTATTATTATTATTATTATTATCATTATTATTATTATTATTATTATTATTATTATTATTATTATTATCTTTAAGAACCAACCATTTAATTATCAGAGATGGTGTGAGCCTTTTTTTTCTTCTTTTTTTTTTTAAATTCTGGCCTCCAGATAGCTTAATAATTATATTCATGCTCTGTCTGAAGAAAAACAAAGTATTGTATCTGATCTCAAATTGTTTTTAAAAGAGTCAGTGATTAAGTCATATGTACAACATTCTTTTGCATACCTGGGCCAGGGCCCAGCAAAGTGGAATGAATAGTCCACTGAATTTAAGACACAAAGACATATTGATCTATATATACTTTGTATAACGCCTAATCTCTAGAAGTTCTAAGCATTTTACATAATTAGAAAACACCTATAACATTTAAAAAAACATTTATAATGATATGATTACAAAAAAACACCAAGAAATTAGGAAACATAAAACATGATAAATATATTTAATGTAGAAAACATTTTTAGGTCTTGAATTTTGCTCTTGCAGTCAAAATAGGCGAGTTTTAAGAGTACTCTTGACTGGGATTACTGTCTTTGTGTCAAAGATTAGTGGGCAATTTATACTACATTGCTGGGCCCTTAGCATGCAAAAGAACGTTGTCATATGACTTCATTTTCATAGTGGGAACAATTAGAATACGATTGTCAGAAGAGGAGCGTTAAGTATCTTGCTGGTGTGTACAAATGAGTGAGGTCAGATAGGTATGTTGGACTGGAGTCCATCAGTGAAATCTAGCACAGAGAACAAACTTTGTGTTTGATTCTGGATTACATTGATAGCCAGTGTAGAGTTCAGAGCAGCGGTGAGGTGTGCTCTGATCGTGGTACTCTAAGGATGATCCAAGCAACTGTGTTTTGAATTTTTGGCAGTTTCTGTAGTAGATATGGAGAAGAACCAGAAATAATGTAGTTACAATAGTCCAGTCTTGAAAGTACTAATAAACACACAAGTGTTTTAGTGGCATCAACTGAAAGATATTTGTGAATGGAGCTGATGAGTCTCAACTCAAGATAAGCAGCCTTGTATATGTTCATGACCTGTTGGTGCAATGTGAGAGTACTGTTGAGAAAACCACATAGGTTTCATACTGACTGTGTGAAATTAATGTTGGTGGTGCTGATATTTATTGTTTGAGATAAAGAATGTGAACGAGAAACTCTTTGTGATGTGGTCATAATGAAGTAAAATTCAAATGTCATTTGGTTACAGACTGTTTCTTTTGTCAACCAACAATCTAATAAGGTATTTGCCAATTCAAAGGTGACCAAATTGTTTATTTGTTGGACAATCCATAAATGTGTACCTGACTATTGCCTCTAAACATGAGGTGATAAAATTTATCTCCTGGATTTATCAATGCCCTATAACAGAAAAATTGCCCCAGGTCTATATTACAGATGTTACATCACTCCCTCACACAATATGGGTAACTGCACTGTCTCAGCACATGGCCACTTTATAACAAAATATGTTAGGCCTAGGCTCAAGTTAAAACAAGTGATATTAGCTACATCAGCCAACTTTTATAAATATCCTCCAAGATTTATTTGTGGAGCTAACAAAAAAAAATACTTCACCATCCATCTTTACTGGATATGCCTGACAATTATATCTTATGTATTTTTGAGGTAGTAAGTCATTTTGTGGTAAAATAATTAATTTGTAAAAAAAATAACAGGGTGAAATAATTACTGTTGCTGCATGAAATTTGATAGTATTGTTTTCTGAAAGAAATAAAAAGTTTTATAAATAATTAGTTTTAAAGGAAATTCAGTGTTAACCATAATGGATAAGACTAATACAAAAGCAAATGTTTGGAACTGAATAGGACATATTTTCTAGTACATTCAATAATCTGGAACATCAAGGTAACTTTTTCTATCTTATTTACATGTTTGATATTAAATTTCTAAATCATATGACCACAACATGAAATTTTTCGGAAAATATACATACACACACACACACACATATATACAGCATGGCCCTGCTAATGCATGCTCCATTAAAACAAGAATTCTGATATAACTAAATTTTGGTGTGGCTCCCAAAATTTTCATTTTTCATACACAAGAAAAGGCATTTTTTCAAAGATGAGAATCAATGATTATTGTCATTTTGGGAAAGACCTGAATTAAAACATAATAAAATCATGACATGGCTCTTCAAAAATTGATATACGTGTATTTCTTCCTGTGTGGCGCACGAGAATTTAAAGTAATTTCACCAATTTCTTGAAGTGTCAAAATAAGCTTAACTTAGTTCTAAAAGTCAGATAATTAGAAAACTAATTAGTGTTAATCTTATTATTATTTAACTATGAACAATAATCTCATCCAAGTTTTCTCCATTTACCTTCAATCCACTGTGTTTACAATTTTTGCTCAAATGAAAGAAAAGATTTTATCTGAATTTTTAAATGAAATAATTTCAGTAAGTGCTCATATTAACATTAATCTCACTACTAAAGGTTGCATAAATTATGGGACAACAATTTAAAAAAAGAAAACAAGCTGCCAGTACACGCACATGGCTTTATTGCATAATCAATTAGTAGAATATACTGTCAGTTGACCAATGAATTTTCTATAAAAATGACACCATTTTTACTTATTAATTATTCTTGCAGTATTAGTTCAGAAAGCTTAAATGTACAATATATATTCATCTGTTGAATTATCATGACAAGAACATGATGAGGTCAATACAGTTGATCTTCCATTTGAATTTTCAGCCATGTACATGTACTTTTCAAGCCTAAACACAGATTTAGTTTCTGAAACTCAATGTCTGAATTGTGCATTTTATTGTCAGTCAGAAATCAGACCCTTTGGTCATGTACAGCAAATATGAATGTTGCCAAAAAAAACCAAAAAACTATCCATTATGAAATTTGTGTGAAAGTATAAAGAAAAGAATATTTTCAATAGACATAGCAAATATTTATTTTATTATAGAAATTATAACTTTTTATGCACATTTCGGTTGGTACATGTATTACTATTATGGATAAAAACAGATTTAGCTGGTGATTACATGTACACAACTATTTATGCTTATGCTGCAATTTCACACACACATAAATAAATATTAAATATGTAATAACTATTTTAAATACTTCTTGTTTAATCTGGAACAAGCTGATAACCATTTTAATGAGTCCATAGTTTTTCTCCCACTTGTACCCACATAATTTTTTTTTTTTTTTTTTTAATGTTGGTGGGTTGTAATGCATTATCCTCTTCAGCTAATTGACCTGGTTCGTTATAAATGTGGTTTGGCACATAGAACAATGTATAAAGATCTGGTAAAGATGGGTCATGTAAATTCGGTACCCTGCATGTTTTTGCAGTTTGTTGTATGCAGTTGTCCTTTACAAAGAGTTGTAAATTGACAAAATCACGAGATTTTTAAACATATTTTATCTTTTTAAAGAGGGCATGCCATTTAATTCTGGATGAATGTATAAACAATTTCTGGGATGCAATGATTAATATAAAATTTTACCAATGCATGAATATTTCTAAGAAAGGCCAAATTTATTAATAAAGTATCCATAAAAGCCATTCTGTCTAACTTAGAAATATTTTTCACCAATGAGATAAAGACAGTAATCTAACTTTTAAGATCTGCTACAGGTAAAATTATACCAAGAATTGTTTTAAAAAGTTCTCAATCAATTTACTGGTTCACTAGTATGGAAACAACATTTCCAGCGACATTTCATAATCAATGTCTCAATTGGGTGAAACCTTATGATGACTGAACTGTTCTATAAATACCTCCATATTTTTATCTACTTATGCATCTTTTTCAGAGTTGAAATTTTTAATGCAGGATATTTTATATGTTTATGTGTTCACAGACACTTGTGCATATGTTCTGAGCTTGAAACTTTGAATTTTTAAAATCAATTCATGCTTTAGTGTCGAGTCAAACTTACCCATTATGTTGCGTGTGTGTGCGTGTGTGGATCTAGGAGGCCTCAGGGTAAATTAGTTCTGTAACATACTTTTTCTAACTAAAGTATTTATTATTAATAATATTTTTACATATCCTTTATGAAAACAAATGCAAACATATGTTTTCAGGATTCTATATTGCTAGAAACACTGCTAAATAAAAAATGTAATGTAATCAACGTTCATAAAAAGTCACTGACTTCTTTTTGAAGTGCAGAAATCAGACATGAATAGGTTCAAGAAATTTCATGACCTAACATACATCAGATAAAAGCGTGATGTTAATGCCATGTATGTTGTTGGAAAAGTGATACGTCTTGCCGATTCTTTGCAGGCAAGACACAATTTATCACAAGAGATTATATGCAGATTCATCTAACTTACCCGTTTCTCACGTTCCATTTGGGCTTTTTCAGCTTTTCTTTTCTTTTCCAGATGCTCCTGTTCCACTTTTCTTTTGAACTCTTCTCGTATCTGGAATGTACAGGTACTATATCCATCAAATTTCATGTCATCAAATTCTGAATAGTCTGAACTGCAACTTGTATAATCACTTTCTATTTCCATTTCCAATTCTCTTAACTTCATACCAAGATGTCAGCATAAAGACTACTCTACTAAATAAACTTCAGATTCTGGGATATATATCCAATTTCACTAGCTGATGACTGGTAATTATAACTACATACAAAACCTCCATTGTTATTATTTTTTGGCACAATAAAAACACGTGTACTAAAACACTGAACTGTAGTGCATGAGAACCACTAACCAAGGAATATATAATCTATATTCCGTTCATGCACAACTTCCTGTATCTTATCATTCAATCTAATTGCAATAATTCACAAAATCACAAACAACATAAAGAAGACTGGTGTTGCAGCCAAGCACGTGTAGCTAAGCAATGAAAAGACAAGAATGTTTCCTGAGCAAAATGCATATCCTGACAGCTGACATTGTCCTACACTAATAAAGGTATGTGCAAAGCATCACTCAATCAACATCTACAATATAGTCAACAAACCAGTCAAGGCTATTATGACGCAGACTGTATCTTCATGAAATATGGAGATAAGATGTTGAATAAGTGATTATGACAAATGAACTAATGAGAGATTGGGGGTGGGGGCGTGGTTTACATATCAACAATGTTAGCTTGAGGATACGAGGACATGCACAAGACCTAAGGTTCTTTAATATTTTTCAGAGAAAACTGATTCACTATATAACCTCAAGATCCAATGACTTATAAAATACAGCAACTATCGTCTGACATGTAGATTTTAGCCTTCAGAATGCTCACTCAATACATGACTGAAAAATTATTAAAGCTACGTTAAAAATCCTGCACACATACACACTCCATACACTAAGGTAAGCAGATTCTTGTTTTTAAAATGGAGGCTGAGGGCTGGGTAGGAACACCATTAAACACAGAACCAAAAATCTCATTAAAAATCTGTAACAGAATTTATAGACAAGGCCATTCTTGGCACACACATGATCTTAGATAACAAAATGAAGAAAGTACTTTTACAATCAAGTATATAATTTTCTTTTATTCATTAAATTTGGCAATTTTTTAAAACAACAAAGTTACATAAAATATTACCAAATTTACAATTAATTTGTTTTACAAATTTTAAAATTTAGATACTCCATAAACATGATTAGTTGAAATTTTCATGGCTATGTCATATTTCAGGCCTCAGTGGGTGTGTATAAAGATCTGTCATTAATTAGTTACATCCTCTTTTATCTTGTTCCTCCCATTTCCCCAGGAGGTACTTTATAGGCAGATCAAAAGGGCTGCTAACATTCTTCACATATGACAATCTATCATTGGCTAATATGTCCATGACAGAAGGACAATATTAGTGCAGGACAGTTCTTGTTATACAGGGCAGTAAACTCGAGGGCAAACACAACATACACTGACTGGCAAGTCATGCACCACTGCCCAATCTGGGTTGATGCATCCACATCAGGCAACTGATAATACACAAGCATGGTTATCATTTGCCAATACCACAAGTTATTAGTGATATTTTTTCCTTCTAAATCATCATTTCTGGTAAAGTATCTAAAACATTGTGCGTTTAAGATGTAATGGTCATTGAGAATGTGAGGTACAACACATCACTCCTGTACTTTATGACATGATAATATATAAACAGTCATAATTTGAAATTTAAATTTGTCATAAATTGTGTTTCTAGAAATATACCTGCTTGGACTAGTGTCATTAAATTAATCACTGTTTTAACCCATAACCAATTAAATTAATCACTATGTTTTAGCCCATAACCAATTAAATTAATCACTATGTTTTAACCCATAACCAATTAAATTAATCACTATGTTTTAGCCCATAACCAATTAAATTAATCACTATGTTTTAACCCATAACCAATTAAATTAATCACTATGTTTTAGCCCATAACCAATTAAATTAATCACTATGTTTTAACCCATAACCAATTAAATTAATCATTATGTTTTAGCCCATAACCAATTAAATTAATCACTATGTTTTAACCCATAACCAATTAAATTAATCATTATGTTTTAGCCCATAACCAATTAAATTAATCACTATGTTTTAACCCATAACCAATTAAATTATTCACTATGTTTTAACCCATAACCAATTAAATTAATCAGTTTTAACCCATAACCAATTAAATTATTCACTATGTTTTAACCCATAACCAATTAAATTAATCACTATGTTTTAACCCATAACCAATTAAATTAATCACTATGTTTTAGCCCATAACCAGTTAAATTAATCACTATGTTTTAACCCAATTAATCACTATGTTTTAACCCATAACCAATTAAATTAATCATTATGTTTTAGCCCATAACCAATTAAATTAATCACTATGTTTTAACCCATAACCAATTAAATTAATCATTATGTTTTAGCCCATAACCAATTAAATTAATCACTATGTTTTAACCCATAACCAATTAAATTATTCACTATGTTTTAACCCATAACCAATTAAATTAATCAGTTTTAACCCATAACCAATTAAATTATTCACTATGTTTTAACCCATAACCAATTAAATTAATCACTATGTTTTAACCCATAACCAATTAAATTAATCACTATGTTTTAGCCCATAACCAGTTAAATTAATCACTATGTTTTAACCCATAACCAATTAAATTAATCACTATGTTTTAGCCCATAACCAATTAAATTAATCACTATGTTTTAACCCATAACCAATTAAAGTAAAAGCAGAAACAAGAAAAGAAGTTAAGGCAGCGGTGTTGTGGGACAGCAAAGTTTACTGTTTTAATGATGTAGTATTTATTATGATGCATCCAGTGTAGAAAGTTGCATGTCTAAGAAACTGAGCTACTGTAGATCACTGGAAAATGAAATATTTGTCACATGGATTACTATGCATGTTTTCAGATTGTTAACACAGCCATAACAATTTTAGTCAAATCGCTATGATGTCTGCAATGTGGCAGTGATGTCTATTACTGGCGCATCATACTGTAGACATGTGGCATCATATCCCACCCTGTTACTTTATCCTGACACAAGACCAACCAGTCCGAACACTAACCTCTTAATATTCAGTGCCATGCAAGTCAACTGCAAGTACCATTTTAATAAGTCTTTGGTATGACTCAGCCAGGGTTCAAATTCATGATTTTCCATATCAAAATGCTCAAACCACTTAGGTCACTGGAGTATTCAGTCAAAAAGACTAAGTTTTTCTTTTGGAAGTTAAATACTTCCAGTGATAAGGATCTATATACCATATTACATGACTGCAGACATTGGTGTCTGAGAAACTGTCTGGTTACTTGCATTTTTCATATCACTTTCAACACATTATCATTATGCCAAGAAAATATAAACTAAGTATCATTCCCCATGACATACAAGAGTCTGGCTGCTTTGGCTGGTACCTGAAACCATGACCTCTGGGATATGAATTGATCATTCTACCAACCTGGTTACCTGGATTCTCATCAGAGAATCATTTAAATATAAAATACAATAGTGACCCAAGTGTTTTGCTTAATGGTGTAGCACTCATTGCAAAACTATGTTCCAAGTTCTATGTGATTCTGCAGATAATGGAAGCTGATAAATGGAGCTAATGAAAATGTTAACACAGGTTATTATGGTGATAAATATAGATCACAGTGACCCAGGTTGGACCAAAAAGGTATAGTAGTCTTCATGATATATTTTTATGGCAATTACAGAATTCTGCAATGCAAAAGTGAAGTGTTAGAATAAACAATTAGCTGACCCGATGCATCCCAATTAAAGCTTCTAATATGTGGCACGGGTTGAAAAACAAGAAAAAAGTATGATCACCATGTCAGGCAAATGCTAAACATTTTTACTTGCCCAATATAAACTCTTACTTTGCCACCTATTATAGAAATTATTGACATGTGGTAGATTGCAAACTGAGATCTGGAGTCTGCTCTATCTTTGAAAAGCATTTATTAGCATTGATGAATGTTGCTGTTGTTGTTGTAGGGTTTAATGCCCTTTATCAGCACATGATAGGCTATATATGGTGGCCAGTATTATTGGTGGAGGAAGAACCCAGGAAAAAAACGGAAAGAACCACCGACCCACAAGAAGCTACTGGCAAGCTTTCTCACATAACTACATTAGCAGAATCTTAGACTCAAACCCATGCAGACAGAGGTGAGATGGCAGTGATCCATAACAGAAAGCGCTTTAGACCACTCTGCCACTTAGGACCCCAGCATTGATGAATAGTGAGTGAATTAGCATTTTTATGAGTTTGATCATTATAAATGGAAAACAAATTTCCAGCAAAAGATTATAGACTTTCAAATAAACATTCTTGACAATATTCTCAACTAAACATTTTTTTTTTCCATTCAAGAGAGATGCAGGTTAACCCTGAATCAGAATATGCCAGATCAGTGATTATATTATTATCACTAAATTGCTGGAAATTTTCAGTTGCCATTTCAAGTGAAATACAAAGTGAAAATGAAAACAAACACTTTAACATTGAGATTAATCTAGGTGTATGGATGGATGTTTTAATAAACACTTACATGGACACCAAAGTGATCATTAAACTCAAATTTCTCCAAAAGTGGATTCAACAAAATTTTGCTAAATGCAATAAAATCTTTGAAACTAAGCTTAATATAAAGGTAAGATGAATCAATGAACTGTAAAATTTAGGCAACAGTGACCCAGTTTTCACTGAAGATGGTAGTACTCTCATGACACAATTACATCACAAGTTATAGTCTATTGTGCCAAAATTGCATTAGAATCTTAGCTAAACCTAAGGGTTACCACAAATCACCTACCCATGAAATATAGGTTACAACCAACTTTTTCAAGTGACTGTAGTAATCCTTGTGAAGCAATTTAAGCCCAAGTTATGTGTTTCATTAGGCATTATAGTACATGAGAAAATGAGCTAACATTGGTTAATTGAAGTCAATGAACCATTAAATGTAGGTCAGTCGTTTAATGTTTGCTGAAGGGTATATTCCACATTAAACATTTAAACACTAACTTGTGTTATTATACAAGTAATAGTGTAGGAAAGATTTAGCTAAATGCAGACAGACACCATCAATCCACTGACCTGAATTGTTTTGCAATCCAACATAAAAATCACACAATCTGTTACAATCCATTTCACTGTCTAAGCAGTGCACTATACCATGCTGCCACTGTTGTGAAATGCACTTTACCAAACTTGCTTCCAACATTCATTTTAGGACAAAATAAGGCACCATTAGAAGACTTGTGAAAATACCATGTTTCTATGATATTCAGAACAATAACTTTAATAAAAATATCAACATGTTCCCAAAATCTTGACAGCATTGACAGGTGCCCTTTAATGTAAATTTTTAATGAGGGCCATTTGTGAAAGTAAAATCTTATTATTACTAAATTTGTTTCTTTACAATGATGTTGAGTGGTAAACAATTCTTATATAATCACAAAGTCCAGGCTACATTTTTGTCTGGTTAATAGAAACTTGTCCATTTAAATCCTGTCTTCATCATGTTTTTGTTAATCAATCTGTACTTAATTATAATATTTATGCATTTTCTTTGCCCACTGAATTTGTAAAACTATATCCAGTTAGTGATTTCCATTCCAAATACAATATGAACTGTTGTCATTTTTCTTGTTTAATGAGCACAATAAAGTTTCATTGCTTTGGAACAACTTTTGCATAATTTTAAAAATTAGTTATATGTGCAATAATCTGCAAGATTGAAATCTGCCAAAAAATCACACAAGAATCCTGAACAAGAAATTCAGTGCATATATGCTTTACTAGGAGTTAACTACAAATCTGCAGGTTTATTGGCTGACATGTATTACTGGGAGTAAATTATAAATCTGCTGGTTTATTGTCTGACATGTATTGTATTACTGGGAGTAAATTATAAATCTGCAGGTTTATTGTCTGACATGTATTACTGGGATTAAATTTTAAATCTGCAGGTTTATTGGCTGACATGTATTACTGGGAGTAAATTATAAATCTGTGGAGATTAACTGACTGCTATTAGTAAATTAAAAATGTGTATAGACTGCTATTACTAGGAATAAATTACAAATCTGTGGAGGTTAAGTGACTGCTATTAATTGGAATAAAATATAAATCTGTGGAGGTTAAGTGACTGCTATTACTAGGAATAAAATATAAATCTGGAGGTTAATTGCTAATACTAGGAATACATTATAAATATAAAGAGGTTAAGTGACTGCTATTACTAGGAATAAAATATAAATCTGTGGAGGTTAAGTGACTGCTATTAATTGGAATAAAATATAAATCTGTGGAGGTTAATTGCTAATACTAGGAATACATTATAAATATAAAGAGTTTAATTGACTGCTATTAATTGGAATAAAATATAAATCTGTGGAGGTTAATTGACTGCTATTACAAGGAATAAATTATAAATCTGTGGAGGTTAATTAACTGCTATTACTTGGAATAAATTGTAATCTATGGAGGTTAATTGGCTGCTGATATTAGGAATAAATTATAAATCTGTGGAGGCTAACTAACTGGCTGCTTTTACAAGAAATAAATTATCAATCTGTGGTGGTTAATTGACTGCTATTCCTAGGAATGCATTATAAATATGTGGAGGTTAATTGGCTGCTATTATTAGGAATACATTATAAACCTGTGGAGGTTAATTAACTACTATTACTAGAAGTAAATAATAAATTTGTGAAAGCTAAATGACTGACTGCTATTACTAGGAATACATTATAAATCTGTTGCGGTTATTTGGCTGACTCCTTTTACAAGGAATAAATGATAAATCTGTAGAGATTTATGGCTGTTATTCAATAATATTTTTTTTATTTCATCATGTAAATTAAGGGAGAGAAATACCACATCAATATATGTAATTGGTTTTTTTACAGAAATCTTACTTTCAATATTTCTGTCTTTTGCACACACAAACAAAAATCATACAACAGAACTTTTAAAAAAACTGAATATTTGAAAAATGTTTAATAATTTTGTAGTTTAAAATACAATTTGACTTGAAGGTTCAGTAACATAGTGTTAAAAATTCTAAATTCAGACCAGTCTACACTCATTAATCACAACTTTTCAATTTCAAGCTAGAGATCTAGAAAATGCAGTCACTTTCCCCCTAAATTAACATCCTGCATGAAAACTGTAATGAAGGTTTTGAATGATTCTGGACGAAGCTACAAATCTAAATTCAACTATTCACTCAATTATTCCCTATTGCAAGCCTTTCTACTCACCTTCAGATATTTCTTTCTCTGTCTGTACATACGATATTGAGCCTGCAAACGGACAATTCCATTTACAAGAACATGGAACTTCCTCCTGAAAGGTTAAAAAATTCAGCGTTTGTTAGATTCTTACTGAAACTAAACACGTGAAAATCTAATGTAGATTATGAATAGGAATCTGAGAGGGTTTATTTGCCTCAAGTGGATATACAATTCATGACTGGACCACACATCACAAGGCTCCCTAAAAGCAACAATAACGATAGCAGGGGTTTGATTAATTGAACAAACGTCACCTATGTCACACCATATTTATCAGATGGATACCTGTTGGGTACACATATTTGGCCTGAGCTTAACAACACGTATGAATCACACACAGGTCTCTAATACACAAGTCTAAATTTATGTCTGGCCACAGGGTTTCCAAAGTTAATTCCCTATATCTAGTAGAAACATTTTCAAAGTCAAGACCAAGCAATCCTCTAAAATTCACTTGCACAGAAAGAAAACATTTATAGCTTGTAAAGAAAGATAGATATCTGATGATGTTACAATATCAAATTTGACTGAGTGAAAGACTATTTTCCAGAACTTTTTTGGCAAGCCTTTGAAAGTCAGCAAAACTTGTGACAAAACATCCTCTTAGTTCAAGAGAAACTTGTCTTATGGAATACCTGCCCAATCCAGCAAGTGATTTGAAAACTCACTCCACTGCTGGAAATTTTCACCTGCTGTTTGAAGCTGAGTAAGTGAATTTTCAACTTCTGTTTAATTTGGGCATGTGAAATTTCAACTTCTGTTTAATTTGGGCAAGTGAATTTCAACTTCTGTTTAATTTGGGCAAGTGAATTTTCAACTGCAGACAACGTATTTCTTAACCATTTGAAATGATTAAGCTTGCAATAATCTGTTCAAATTCAAAATCTAACTCAATGATTTCTTGATTTTCTTTAAGCGGTCATGGTTGATTTTGTTGCTCTTGTTGGGTTTACAGCCATTTTTCAGCACAAGATAGGCTATACATGGCAGCTAGTATAAATGGTGGAAGAATCCTGGAGAACCCCAGAAAGAACCCCTGACCCACAAGAAGCTACTGGTAAGCTTTCTCAAATAATCACATTAACTGAATCTGACATTCGAATCCATTGCAGAGGTAAGATGGCAGTGATCCATAACAATGAGCGTTTTTGACCACTCGGGGCTCCTGGTCATGGTTGAAAGCATTTATTCTTTACACATACCACTGAATTAGATAGAAACTATGCCCATGCCTATAGAAATGGGATCGTTGTCTCAATATCAAAAAAGATGAATCTCAGAATTTGATTAATCGTCACACAGTGAATATTTCTGTTGTCAATGAGGCATATTCCTATTAATTCTGATGCCACCATGTTGATATACCTGTTCCAAACACGTGCATATACTATTCTCACAGCACTAATGTAACAACTTAAAACAGAAGATAAAATTCTGTTTATGTACCGCAACAAAGTCAATTAGTCCTTGCCGTAGGTATACAAAGCATCTAGACAAAAATCAAGCTGTGGGCAACAGCAAATGGGTTTTTGTCTCCACAGCTTGATGATAAACATCTCAGAAAGTTGAAAGATTCTTAGCTCGCTGCTTGTTTGTTTCTTTTCACTGAGTAACATCCTGATTACTTGTAATAAGTTGCTGAAAGAGTTTTCAAGGTCAGTAAACATGTCTAGTCTGAATACATATCAGGAAATTTAATACTTGCTCCAGATCCACACACACAAACGAAAACCCCATCAACACAACTGCATAAATTACCGGAGATTTTCAATGTACAAATGTTATAAATCTGATCCTAGCATCCTTACCTTTATGGAGTTGTTATATCTCAGTCACATATCGCTTCTTATTTGTTGGCTGTACAACATAAAAGATAATACTAAATTTGTACCACTCATTCTTGGGTGTCATGCAATATAGCCAACTCTATAATCTTAACAAAAACCTTATAAACAAGAGACCCTGAAGGGACTGATATGCTCTGTTGTAATGTCCAAATTGAATTTCCAGGAACAGACCATTTTTTTAATTTTTGAAAGCAACTCTGATATTTCTGAGTGACAAGATTGTCAAATTAGCTGGCATAATAGATGCAATATCATCACCATTTTCATTTAGGACAAAATAATGCACCATTAGAAGACTTGTGAAAATTCCATGTTAATATGATACTCAGAATAAAAACTGTAAAAAAAAATTCAACATGTTCATTGCGGCAGCCATAAAGGATTTTTATGGGGCACTTTTTTTATTTATGACCAACAGCATATATCAAAGAATTCTGAAACTTTACATCAATATGACCATTAATTCTGGACTAATGGCAAGAGCAAAATGTTTTACGATGGCTTCAGTGATAGCTATATTGGATGTTAAATCATCACCATTTTAATTTCAGACCTCTGGACATCATAAAAAGTCTTTATGTGAAAACCTCTTGCTGATATGACCATCCATTTGGGGAGTAGCTATCCTGGAACTATTAGGTATAATAAGAAAGGTTTTCTGGCAAAAATCCCATGTTGCAATAACAAGATTTTCAAGATGTCTGCAGTGGTGGCCATACTGGATGTCAGATCAACATCATTTTCATTCACAACCAATCTGACATCATGAGAAAAGTGAAAACTCCATTTCAATAAGCCTTTCCATTCTGGAAGCTATGCAATAACACAATTTTCAAGATGGCTGCAGTGGTGACCATATTGGATGTCAGATTAGCACAATTTTTGGGAACAACTAGACATCGTAAGTACCGGTAGTCTTTTTGTGAAATCCCATCTTTATTTGACCATCCTTTCAGAAGGAGTAGCAATAACAAGATTTTCAATCTTGCCATTTCTTTGGTCACATTGGATGTCCAAGCAACACCAATTTTACTTTGGACCATCCAGACTTTACGATTAATGTGTGCAAAGATTCATGGCAATTTCCCCAGTAATTTAGGAGTACCGGTACATGTATCATCAGTGATCTAAACTTATGCTAATGGAGGTATATGGTGACCCATTCCCTAATTAAGCTCTTTTGCTATGAAGTAAACATGATTATGTCTAATGTAGCTTTAACACTATTTTTTAGTCATATTGCTACAATGTCTGCAGTGTGGCACTTTATAAGTGATGTTCAGCACATTGACCCAGACATGTGGCATCATGTCCAACGTAGTCACATCATTATGACATCAGGCCAATCAGTCCTGTCACTAACCTCTTAAATGATGGGTGCCAAGCGAGGCAGCTACAGGTACCACTTTTATAAGTCTATGGTATCACATGGCTGTAGTTCAAACAAATAACATAGTAACTTTTGTTTGACAACTTATTTAAATATCTATTATTGTCTGTTTTTTCTTTGATTTGTGTGGAGTAAATATCTATTCTGGTGTCGACAGTTATACCCACCACCACTACCATGCACTTCATAAATATTCAGTTTAAAGCTCATTATAATAAATAAGCAGTGAATATCATTCATGTTGGTAGCTCTTCACTTCAGTTTCTGTCATACTTGTGCTATACTTATTTCATGTTAACATAAATAAGATGCTCTACAAGAAACATGTGCTATGCCTGAAATGAGCTGTCCAAACATCAAAGAACATAACCTGATGACCCCATAAACCAGTTGCATGACCCAAGGGCAAAAGTGCCACAGGAAGTAAATGAAAAATATTTAAATAAGGTGTGGATGCAAAAAATAAACTCTCAAAAATTAACCCAAGCATATAATTTAGATTGTTTTCCAAGAGCAAATGTGAAGTCATATTCAAAAGTATGAACTGAACTGAATACAATTTTATGTTGAAATAATAATAATAATAATAATAATAATAATAATAATAATAATAATAATAATAATGTCTTTCTTGGCCCCTTGGCCCCAGAAAGTCATACAATCTCAGGGCAAAGTTGATATATGGAGAAAGACTGAGATCATGTAATATTTCTAATATCAAGTGAATTTAGATGACAAAACGGAAGCAAAGGTCATCCTGCTGAACTTTATGGCTCCATCCAAAGACATGACAAAGTTGAATTGGAGATTGATCCATATTTTCACTGAACAACTGGATATAATGTTAAATATTAAGTAAAGTGGACATTGGGTTATCAAAATATAAGTGACTATAAACCCCAAATGCAAAAATTTGATGTAAATAAAAAAAAAAAATTCCATTATCTTTTTACCATTGGGTCTTGAGTGGTTCCAATATTATATTCCACATATGAAGTGAATAGCTAAGGGGTTACTGAACAAGTAATGGAAATAAAACTATAAACCTTAACGTGTCACCAAGATAATTCTATGCACTCTGGCCTCACCCAGTTGCAGGAGTGGTCCTGACAGAAGTGCTTTAAATGAGATGCCATACTCCAAACAGGAATTGGTAGAATTCAATTACATTAGAAATACAAGATAAATAAGAGGCCCATATAGGCTTGAACATGCTCACCTGGCTGTGAGCTCAGGGCAATAACCAAACATGAGTGAAGCTGGATAAGAAATCATTGTCAGTCAGATGCTTTCTGAATAAACTTTTATCAGTGATATTGATTGAACATTTGAAGAAAACTGTTTCAAGAACTCTTTATCTTTCATATCATCATCCAAATATGATGGCATGTCAGCATTCTTTGTTTAATATTTAAAGGCCTTTATGCCTTTAAGCTTTCTGCTAATATTGGTTGAATTAAGCTGAGAAAATTTCTGACATAAGGCTGCTAAAATGATTTTCTAGTTTTTAATAAATAATGGCCATATCACTTGGCATCACTTGTATAAATCTCAAGTCCCTGATGTCATGGTGCTGTCTGTCAAATCTTGTCAAATTTTATTTAGTGGTTTTAGCTATACTCATTTTAAAGTTAATTTGTTTTTGTAACAATGATCAAATAAGATTATGGATATTTTCAAATCTATCCCAACCAGAAATAACTTTGTTTAAATTTGTCCGATTCTGTAAAGTGGTTTTAGAGAAAAATGTTTCATAATATTTAGTAATAGATTTCAGAGTTGATGGTAGATTGGCCTAATTTGTGCAAACCTGAAAATCTTTCAGGCCAGGCTTGTTATGTATTATATGATAAAATTTGCACTTTTTGAGAAGCTGCTCAAAGGTTTGTATATCTTTTGGTAATGGAGGTCTTAAATGAAGCCAGAATGGCATCAGGTGAGAATTTAAATGCCAGATTGGCATCATATTTTATGAATTTAAATGCCAGATTAGCATCATATTCATAAATATTGCCATTGAGAGATTGTTCTATTTTTAGTAATTGCAGCCATATTTGATGGTGGATTGGCATTGTTTGTATATATCTGAAAGTATCTGATGGCAAAATGGTTTCTGTCAAATGTTAAAATCTTGGACTCATCTTGAAATACTGTATTAGGGGATTGGTGTCAGATTTCCAGCATCTATAGAGGGTAGTGCATAACACATTATCACGCTAAACATGTCAAGTAGTCTGGAACAGTCCATTTAGATGTGCATAACACATTATCTGGCTAAACATGTTCTGTAGATTCAGTGGTACCGGTTTTAAGCAATGATTGCAAAATGTGATAATCCAGACATTTTGGAAAGGCACAAAGAACAAATTAAAGATTTATCTTGTGTGTACTAAAAATGATAATGAAATTAAAGAGACAAATATGACTTGCCTTGCAACCCTCTACAATTTACTGGACATGGCACAACTGCTTTCTAAAATGTTGCTGTTGAGTTTACAGCTTTGCTGTAATTAGTTATTTTGAAAATTTCCATTAAACTAGCATTTTTTAAATGCAGGTTTAGAAAGCAAAGCAGAAGGTTTATCCTGAAGCATGCATGCTGCTCTTTCTGGCAGTTTCAAAATTCTCAAGATCTCATCTGGAGCAGTTTCTCCATAAAGTCATAATACAGCATTGGTTGAATATATGCATTAAAACATGAAATTCTGGCATCAGAAGGGAGATATTCCTTAATTTTGGTGAAAAGCCTATCTTAGAAGAAAGCAGTTAACATACATTATTAACCTGTACACCATACTGAAGAAATCTTTTGGACATAAATGCAAAGAAGTTTATGATTTTAAACATTTTCATAGTTGCATTCCTACAATTTAAGTCCTGATGATTCTGATCGATGTGAGAAAATTCCCAAGCTGTGATTATTAAAATGAACTTAGTCTTATTTTGATTTAGAAACATTTTGTTGTTCTTAAACTATTCTTTAATAATCTTCAAATCTCCATTTAGAATCTTTTTGTATGGTATACTGCAGCATGTAATGTTGCATGAAAACGGGTCTGTATTGATATTTTTGGTAGCAAACAGGATGCCATTAATATAAATTAAAAAAGACCATGGGTTAAACAATAAGACTTGTTTAACACCAACCATGACAAGGAAAATCCAACCATAACAATTTACAGAGATAATTTTACAGTACATTCTGTCAGGGTTACAGTGACCATGTAACCATTAAGACTGACATATGGGCTAGACAAAATTATCTGTCTGTGATGGATGTGATATGCTCTGTTTGAAAAAATTTTATTATGAAAAATAACAGGATTTGACAAACAAAATATAAAGTTTTGTGGATGAAAAAAATATACATTTATTTATTATTTGTTTAGCTTGATGGTGTATGAAAATCAAAGGGAATGAAAAATAATACGAAATATGGAAAGTGAATATTAACTATAATATAGTCCATTTGATAAGAGATATGGAAGAGACCAATGTTAATGTAAGGTCAAACAGCAGAAGAAGACAGAGTTGAGACAAGCCAAAGAAAATTTTGGGATGCCTTTGACCCTTTGAAAAAGGTCGCATAAAATTATATTTTCAGAATAGTTATTTATACATGCAGTCTAGAGAGAATTATTCTGACTTCAATAGGAGTGTTAAAAACTTTGAAAGCAAAAGTAATCCTGATTGGATAAACTAAACAGTGGGTGCCGGTTCCTGAGCAAAATTCAAAGTTTTAAAGCAATCTCCCCCCTCATGAAATTAGTCTAAGTTTATGTGAGAAGCCAGAACTTAGTTCTGAAAAAATATTAATAAGTAATTTCTCTTGTTAAAATCTCTGTCCAAAGGACAGAGGGTCTGAAAATTTGAGAGACCCAGAACCAGAAGAGGTGGAGAAAATTATCTGATGATAAGAGAGTTTGTCATTATTGGTTAAATTCATTCATTTTAAATTCAAGATTCAATTTTCCAAAAGTTGAAAAAATAATCATACATTCATCTGTCTTGAATAAATAGAAAACATGTAAAAATTGCATGCATTGCTCTGGTATGTTACAGAATTCATCCTAAATATTTCACACATTTCTTCTGAAAGTAGTTAGAACATTAACATTAGGAATGTGTGTCAACTGATTATAATTTAACCTGTGATTTACAGTCACATCAGGGTGTAATGGTTTATCTCAGAAGTATAATTATGTCATAGTTCCAGTCAGGAATGTGAAAAGACTCAAAAAATACAAATTCACATTTAATAGGTTGTTAGTG